>VZRU01011298.1:73594-89801 GCA_013398155.1 Pedionomus torquatus
CCAAGGAATAAATCAGAGGTGACTTCATATATTTGAATCCTTAATGTTGACTTGGCCCTGCCGCGGTGCAGCCAGAATTCAGTGCTGTGAGTCTGACTCCCACGTGGGGGAGAGCATGGACACCTGCGTGTTGCACGATGCACGTCCCTGTGTGCACACGTGTGCATAGCCCACCAGCACAACACGTAAACAGTCACATTTCAACTTCATTAAAGCCCTCCTTTCCAAAGCAGTGATGTCCAAAGTACTGGTAGGATAGTGGAGATGAGAGGCGGGGGTCGGGGCGGGGGGAGGAAAAATCTCTTTAAACAGCCTGTGAAATGTAATGTTTGAAACGATTCTTTGAGAACGTGCAGATTATGGCTTGCGTAGTGACTCTTCCCAGCTCTCTGGGAAATGAGCTGTTGACATTCTTTTGGGTCATCATCCAAGATAGGAGGGCAACCACAAGGATTTAGCAGATAAATTCATCCAAAAAGACCTTTATCCGTTTCATTGCAACTTGGAAACGTTCATGTCGAATAGCAGCATTAATGTAACCCTTTTAGCCCTTCGAAGTATGTTTTTAAAAAAATTACCAAAAAAAAAAATCAAACGTTCAGAGTAATAACTTCTTTAGGTCTTCTTAGAAGTAATTCATTATTTACATAATTCTGGAGCACAAACCCATCTTTCCTTCAAGAGGCTCTGAAATGGAATTGGGGATCTTATACAGTGAAAGAATCTCTTTTGAATTCTAATCAACTGGATCTGTCTCAAATTCATTTCTAGTTTATTGTAAACAGTGGAATTTAAATTAATTTCTTCTTATCTTGTCTTTTGAAGAAAACTAGCAACATGTATAAAAGGTTTTATTTTTAAATACAGCTCAGAGTAGGTTTTATTTGTTTGGGGTTTTTTATTTAGCTTTACGAATCGGGTGTCGGGCAGGGTGGGTTTTGACAGCCAGACAGCAATTATGCATTAGTATAGGTGAATATGAAAAAAATAGGGGGAAAAAAACCCCAAAACTTTTTGACTTGAACTCGAGTGATACTATAAGGGCTAAATGTGCAGGCAAGGTTCCCACAATGCACTGTGAAAACCTAGGCTAACAACCACCCCGCTGCGTTGAAAACCCCGAAAAAAGACAAAAGCACAATGAAATAGAAAGCTTACCACCGGTAGCTTTCAAAACGACAAACTAGGCAAACTATACATCTCCACCACTCCAATTTTGTCAGAATGCTAATGAGCTTGCTCTGATCTTTACTCGGCTTCCCGTGTTTTCTACATCTTCAAGGACCACATGGCGCTAGCAAAATAAAGACAACTAAATGAGAATTTCGAATGCTTTTTGTGTTCGGACCTGGTGCCTTTCAGTTGACGCACTCGTTGAATATTCTCAACTTAAAAGCGTACAACAGGGGGCTGGGTATGAACTTTTTAGCAGGGGGAAATTTGTACAAAAGTAAATGAGTGTGATGAGGAAAATATGAGAAAAATTTCTGATTAATTTCCACTCTATAATATCAATGACACCTTCAGCCCCTCTCATACTCCTCTAACAAGAGATGCTGATAAAAGATGAATGATTCTGTGTTGTTCACAGTGAATATTTAGTGGTTTTTTAATAGCAGCATTCTACATAAAAGGCACCAGGAAGTACTCTGCATTAGCAGTTGAGATCACTAGTTAATAGGATGATGTCTTTTAGCTTTTGTCACAAGATTATTAGAAAGGATGGGTTTCTGTTCTCATCCCAGCATACTTTGGAGTGCTTGTTGAGTACAAGTGCTAAAATACAGGTTTCTCAGTATTGTTTCACATGCAAAGTAAAAGCCCTTTTAATGCAACACCTTTTACTTTTTTTTACCAGGTGATTTTTGTCATTGATCTCTTATCTGCCCGCTTTAGCTGTATTAATCACTTAGAGTGGTCTGCTTCTCAGTGGGGGCTTGATGATGTATATGTCTATAGCTTCACTATCAAAAATAAATCCCTTACATGCTCTGCACCTTCACAAACCTGATTATCGGGTCTGTATTATTTACCAGTCTGTATTATACCGCCATGAATGTTTCTTACCAGAGTTGTCCAGTCTGTGACACAAATTTGCACTGGGGGAGGGAGGGATAAGCTGGGGGGAGGCATCCTGTTCCCTAAGCCAAATTTTGTCTTTTATAAACAATTGAATTTGTAATTCTCTTTGGATTTCTCAAAAGTAAATGCAGATTTGTATTCACCAATGTCGGGGCTTGGGGAGGAAAATGATGAGAGACAAACTCCATGTAAAAATTGTTTATGCCACCATCTCCAGGCTCACAAGCAGCCAGTGTGAAAAATATGGGAGCGTATACATAAAGAAAAAATTGTAGCTAGGTAAGGAAATCATTGTGGTCTCTTCAGGTTTCCGTATCTGACCTAAGTCACAAAGAATGAATTAATAATACTGTAGGTTTTGGAGCAGTTTGCCTGCCTTGCTTTCCATGTACACTGTGGTTTTGCTTAGCTCTGCATGATTAATCTCAGGTGGAGTGAAAATGTGCCAGACCACGAGGTGATGGAGAATTGTCCAGCTGTGTTGGGAAAGCCAAAGATGCACATGGCAAGGAAGGACAGGAGAACAGCGGCAGTTCTGGCAAGACAGAAAATTCAAAAGTATCACTGAAAACAGTAGCCTCACCACTTACCTTTTTACATTTAGCATTAAAAGTGGGTGAAAGCATTAAAAAAAAAAATCCAAAGGCATGAATGGTACATATGTGGCACTGGTTTGGTTTTTTGCTGATATTAGTTTGTGAACATTCTGTATTGCAAATATATAACAATTGGGAGGCTAGAAGGGTATTGCTAATATCCTATATTGCTATTTAGCAGTGTGGCACTAATAGCAATTTGTGTTGGGCAGAGGAAAAGGCTTTTGACACAAGCACAAAAGTTAGGGATTTATTTCTGTTTTAACATTATACCAGTTCACCAAACTGTGCATTTTTCTTTTTTTTTTTTTTTTTTTTTTTTTTTTTTTATTTTTTTTGAAAAGCAATATTATAAAGCCACTTGATGCCTCTGTCTCCAGTGTTCAGGGATGTTAACTTGCTGCCAGGGTTGTGGTAACAGGAGTTTTGACACCTACCAAAACCCTGGGGGAAAAAAGTGCAACAACATTACAGTTGAGATCTCATTACAGTGTGGTAACTGTGCTTCTGCTGTTGCATCCAAGTATGACTTGACTGAGCTGAAGCCCACAGAACTCTGTAGAAGCGCCAGCTAGTTCTGAACCTGTGCAGTGCAAAGCCATTTGTTAGAACTTCTTAATGCAGATAAACTGGCATGCTGTAGTAAGCTGTTTTTCTGACATGAATCTTCAGGGTCCAGATCTTTCATATCAAATTTCTGCACAGATATTGCTTTTGAGGTTGCCAGAATTATGCTATTTATGAGCCATTGAGAACTTCTTGAGTTCTTGAGGCTTGTCAACTTTTCCCCAGTTTCCTTTCTGACATGTTGCCTCCACATTCTCTTACTGGAAAACTCTTTCCTCTCCAGTCTCTGTCTCCTCCCATTGGCAGTTCCTGTGAAGCAATCTTGATTTGCTTTTGGTAAAGGAAGACCATCTGGCCATACTTTTCCAAATACCCAGCAATCCTACAGCTGAGGAGCTCCCACTGAATGAACACACCATGCCAAACCCTGGAGTTCACATTTCTGACTCTCTGATTTGCCACATCTCTTAAATCGGTGCATTGCTAGGCAGAAGTTCTCAGGAGGAGACCTTTTCAAGACCAGACATGGGCAGCATGAGTGTTCAGCCTTCCCAGGCCAAGTTCATTAAATCCTTAAAGCAGCTCAGCAGCAACAATGACCATTTTTTTTTTTCTTTTTTCTCAAACTAACACAGAATTGCCATTGGTTGCCAAAGGACTGAACGGTAAGTCAGCCTCCTCTCCATGCTTCCCTGGCTGGTGGCCTCATCATTGCCGTAAAAGAACCTGTCAACAGAGTGCTTGAAGCCAGCTTGAAGAAGAGAGCCTGAGCGCAGCAGTGCCCATATAGCAGGAGGCTACTCTGGGAGAGCCTTAGGCACTGTGAATAGGCTTGCGAGCCTTCCAAAAGTCTTGCAAGACCCAACAGACACTTCCTTCTTTTAGCTGATTTCCATCTTTCTTTGTGGTATTGCAGTATAAATGCTCTTTCATGTGGTAGGCATAGTCTTTGGCTTTATGCCTGGAAGTTAGCTTTCTCCACAATCAGTGCCTGCCTGTGAAGAGAAGGCGAGGAGAAAGGCACTTTGGTCACCCCAGGGCTCCCAGCCCACGATGCCACTGCAGTCTGCAGAAAGCCCCGTTATTTTTGCTTGGGTTTCTCCTATTTACCACCAAAACCACCTTTTCTGTCAAAACTGGAAACTGGGTCCACAGGACAGCTCAGCCTCACTGAACTTGCCCAGTTAGCCCTGTGAACCTTTGGATCATGGAAGCACAAAGCGCCAACTCCCAGTAAGAGCAGGCATCTTCATTAACACTGACACAAGGTCACATTCATTGCCAACCATCATCTCACTTCAGGCAGTTACTTGGGTTAAATTCTTTAATCATCAAAGAAGTAATTTTAAACTATCCACTGCCCTTCCCAGCTCCAGGAGAATGTGTTCCTAAGGAAGTAAGGCAACACTTGGTAAAAATGGGATAATACGCTTTGTAGTAGAGCACAATCCAAAGGCGCTAAGGTTAATTGGCCTCTCACTATAGAATCTTACCCAGCCGCTGCGTGCCGAGTACACAGGCAACTGGTCTATGGAGTAGCTATGAGGCACAGAGAAATTACCATTACTCATAAGAAAGCATCCAACTCTACTCGTCAACCTGCAAGCAAAATAGTTCATCTGCCAGACCATCATCCCCTTCTTGGTCAATTTCCAAGTGTGAACGACTGTTTCTTCCGTAGCTTCAAAGGTTCGAGTGTGTTGGTTAATGGTGCATGTTTCCTGCGCTGCAAGCACAGGTCTGATGTATGCTTTTCCCAGGCCTGTGCTTCTTCTGAAGTTGTGCTACGTGAGAAAAATTGGGTACAAAGAATACCAGAGGGTGATAAAGGACAAGGTCAGTTCTGCTTAGTGCTAGGATCCCTACAGGCACTGTCCTCAAGGCAGGACGCTCTCCAGATGTTTCTGTTGAATCTCACCACTTGTTGTCTGAATTTTGGGCCACAAACTATGTGTTTTCTTGGTATGGATTGGTGGTCCCACATTCAAAATATATTTGTAATCTTTATCAAGTCATTCTGGTTTTGTCAATTTTCTGTTATTTTCCAGTGGCTGCTGTGTTGACTCGTCATGTAGAGAAAATGTTCAATCTTTCAGGCAGATTGTCCTTTATACAGAAGTTTCGGCCCTGTGATAATTTTAGGTTGCCATGACTGCAGGCCAAAAATGCTTGTCTTCCTATGAGTCAGTCCCACTCCAGGTAGAACAAATCCTCCTGGGCGCTGGGATGTGGTCTGAACCCTGACCTTCTGTTTACACAGCTCTCAAAATATTAAATCGCCTCTCTGATTTATTATGTTTCAGAAACCAAAGAAATTGCAAGTTTACTGTTTGATATTAAGTTAATTCAATGTGTGCTTGTGATAAAGGCATTTCCTTGAGCAGCGGCTCCCTTTCTTTAGGGTTACAGTACTTTTGGGGGCTGAGATGGAGTCAGACAATGTGCTGCAATGTCACTCTGCCTGGCAGATTCTTGGCAGTTGGTGCCTACCTTTATGAGACTCCATTGTGTGGACATCAATGTCTCCTTCTCAACTGCTCTCAGGCAGCAAGTTAGTGGCCATGGATTTGCCTTTCTAATGTTCCTTCGGCATTTTCCCATCCGGTTCAGACTCAGGAAACTATACTAGGCCTTCATCTGCTAGCTAGCTCTTCTGAGGTGTCATCTAAACAAGGGTCCCTTCTCCTTTCTCCCTTGGTGTTCATTTGCAGTGATTTTTGATAACCAAGGAGGTTGTTGTTCAGTGAAAAGAAGTAGCATTCTGGAATAAAGCTGGGCATGGCAATTTGAAACAGGAGGCATGAAACTCAAGGTGAAGCAGCACATCTCTTCATGCTGTGGGGTGTCTGCTGAAGGGTTCATTTTTTAAATAATTTTTTTAACCAAAAATCCAAGCTTTTCCCCCAAAGGTGGTCCTCTGAAAGCAGAGGAGGGTGATTTTTCAGGAAACTGGTCCCTCAAGATGCCTCAGTTTCACTCAGTGAAAAATTGTGGATCAATGGTAATTTAAAAATCTTTACAGTAGCTTTCAGTTGTGTTGGAAACATTTTGCAGTTGGTCTTGTGTAACTCTCCTTTACAAAGAATGCCTGTTGCGAATATAAGCTTTTCTGCTTAAGTATTTGTTAAATTCCATAATTTGCATTAAAAACAAGAGCTCCTCTGTGCGTAAGCTGTTCGCAGTGAGTGAGATGACGATTAAAAGCGGTGGGAAGTCCACCATTGGCTTCGAAGTATTCAAGACCTCCCATCAGCCTTAGCTGGCAGTGTAATGTGGGTCAGCTCAAGCACCCAATGTCATTTCTCATCACTGTAATTGCTGGTATGGGGCACTCCAAGCTCTGATCCAGGACACTGTCCCATAGAGGGACAGGTACGGCTTGGACCCAGGCAGGGGCAAGAAGCTCTGCAGGGGCCAGCTACATCCTGATGTGACCCCAGGGAACATTTCGTTTAACCTCTAAAAATTAAAGGTTAGCTTATGTCCTAAAGTGGGAGGATCCAACTCCCACCTCCCCTGTGGCTGTTTGCTTATTTGTTTGTTTGTTTGTTTGTTTTATTGCTCTAGCTTTGCCTTTCTGTATTGAACATTCAAGCTAGTTTTAATTCTTGCTGAGCTCTTAGTTTCAACACTGCCTCATGGTGACGAGTTCTCCTGGTAAATTATGAGGCTTTGAGGAAAGATCGTTCTTTTTATCAGTTTTAAGCACACCACCTTCAATTTCAGTGAATTTCCTCAGGTTCTTATGAGACAAGATGAGACACGTCCTAGAACTATTCTTTATTTGCTACTCATGTTCTCCTTCGGGTAAACAAGCCAATCTGTCTGCTCGCTCCTAATAAAGAAACTCGTAAAAACTCGTCCCCACAATTGGGTGAATGCAACTTGGGGGTTTTTTCAGCAGGCAAATAAAAGTGGTGGGGTACATTTTCAAAAGACCTCCCTGTTAAAGTTGTGGCATTTACTAGCATTTGGACGGCTCTCAGTGGTCATCGAGCTGCTGTCCAGTCCCAAGTAGACCAGAAGGAGGAGCAAAATGGAGTTGCCCGGTTTTTGTGTTGTTCGCCCCACTCTAGTTGACATGCACTGGCATTCTACTTCTGGCCTCTTCACCCAAGAGTGCTGAGTGAAGAAAGCTTCTTCTATTCTGTTTTAAAACTGTGTGTAAACATCAGCAAATGGGTGAAGAATGGGCTCTGTCTTAAGTAGGTTGTTTTTCATGTAGTTCTGTTGAGGTAAATGGGGAGACATGGGGAGTTTTCTGTGTTTAACCGTGACACCATGGCACACACACTATACATAGTGCAAATAAAATTTAAAAACAATTACCACTTAAGACGGCATGCAAAGTGATTTCTGTAAACCTGTTATTTCTTGCCAGATTGAATGGGCTGGTTTTGGATGCTGATAGAAACCTTTTATTATTTATCTTCCGCAGGTTGTAATTCATTTTTGCACAACGGTTAAATACATTTACATTTAAGTTTGTGTGTTGTGTTTTTGTTGGTTTTATTTTTTAATATTAATCTATTGGCTTATCTTGACAGATTTACAATGCTATAAAGTGTAGAGGAGTTACTGTGTTCATCCATTTACACTGTAAACTAACCTTGTCCCTGCATGTTGCTGCTTTTTCTTCCTTTTAAGTGTTATTCACAGTGTTTCATAGCACTTTCTTCTCTGTTTTCTTAGCAATGTACAGGTTTACTATGTTAATCCATATTGGGTTTATCTAATGACTGGCTGCCCCAACGGCTTAGAAATAATGGGTTTAATGGCACATATATGCATTGGTAGCTGGCCGAGCACAAGGGGTGGGTTTGGAAGTATTTTTAGCAGGAAAGCAAAAGCAAGAAATTGTTTTTTCAAGTTGATTCAGAAGAGACATTAGTCAAGATGCTCCTTATTTAAATGTTTAGCAAATAATTAGCTTACAGTGTAAACAAAGATCCATTTGTAAATCCTGAAGAATGTGAAGGAGAAGGTATTTTTAAAAGACTGCCTGGAAGCTGTACAACGTTAAAATAAGCTAGTTGCTTTTATTGTTCTCAAAAATGCCAAAACAAATACATGCTTGTGATTCTTGAGCATTGTAGATGAAAATTGGCTCAAGTTGCTTTTGAGTAACAGTCAGCAAAATTATATTTCAGTATAAGGAGAAAAGAAAGGGCTTTAAGGTTGAGGGTTTTTTGCTATCGTTAAAATTTTATCATTAAAAATCATCCCAGTAAGGGACAAAATCACCAAACTGGACGCTGCAGCCTTGATCAAATCCTGGGTAGGAGCTGCGGCAGCACAGAATCACAACTGAGGAGTCAGTGGGAGTTTCTCATCTCAGCTGAGGGCAGAATTTAGTGTCTTGTGCTACTCCAGGCTCGGTGTTGGGCTCATTCCTAATCATCGAGGAGGGTTCTGGTAGATGTCAAGTGAAAAGAAGAATAGAGCACGCATCCTTCACCACTCAAGCCAGACAATGAAATTAGAAAATGGCACTGAGAGGTGATGTGAGAGAATTCTGCTGGATTCCTAGCGGAAGAATAAAACAAGAATGTATTGATTAAAAAAACGAAAGCGGGAGGGAGTGGGAAGGGGGGTGTATGTCAGGAATAGAGAGAATAAAAGCAGAAAGGAAGAGGGGAAAAAGAAAATAAATTAGAGAAACCCTGCCAGAATCCTCCTCAGAACCCATCTAATAATAAAGTCTGACATTAAAAGCTGCATTGTCTTTTTACATAAAGACACGTGTCCTTACTGTTTCGTCTTAGTTTCTGGTTCTGCATTTTTCAAATCTCTTAGCTAGCGTTTTGCATGCATATGATGTCTGCAGCGCTACCCACCCTTATTTGAAGACTGTTTTCAGAAGTCATTATTGAACTATAGGATAAAAAGGTATAAGCATAATTACGTGTTAAAGAGAATAAATATGTTCTGCTAGATAGTTAACCAGGTGAGGTTAAACAAGATAAGATGAATTCTGGTCTTTTTAGAAAACTGACAGTCTTCATTTTAAGCTACAATGTAAAGTGCTTTATCCTGAGATTAGGTATTGTGGCAGAAGCTAAAACTGCCTTTTTCCCCTAACCGTGCCAGAATACAACCTCCTTTTCTTTTTGCGCTAACAAGACTGCTTTACCACCACAGCCCACTCTAAGTAATTAAATCAATCCTTTGTACTTACCGTATTCTCCTCTAGTGACGGTACTAGATCTGATTATATGCTTCATGCATATTCAAAGTACAGCACTGACAGCTCTTTAATGAGCTCTTACTTAATCAGTACGAACAATGTTCATCTTGTTCTTTTTTTCCTCATACATTAGAGCTAGGAACAGTTGGGGAAAAAATGAAACATCCAGCATTCATTTGAAAAATATATTGTACTTTGAAAAGTGTCTAAGCTGGGGAAGTTGCATTCTGCCCTTTAAAAGTCTGATGGACAAATTGGATTACTAGTATTGGATTAAATAACAAATGGTTAGAGGAGAAATGAGAAAAGCTCGCTGTGATCACAGGCTTTAATATTTTTTGTTACTTATAAAGCTGAAGGGGTCTTTAACCAGTTATTAAAGTCAGGATTAATTTGTAATGGTCCAACTTACTAGCTTTAAAAGGGTTTTGTGGTTGTTGTTGTTGTTGTTGTTGTTTATTGAAAACAAGAATGTAGTGCATGTATTAGGGAAAAAAATGTAAGTTTAAGATCTGTGGGTTATTTATAGATTTTCATCATCTTGTACTGGCTCAGATAAGGGGTTTGCATGTGTGAGATTGATTTGTTCTCAAACATGTTTTTCACTTCATTTAAATAATCTGTACCTTTTTTTTTTTTTTTTCCCCTGAGAACAACACAGATATTTTCGAAATTTTAATTTCCAAGCATTTGTAGGAAGTCAATTAAATACTTTTTTCCTACTTGGAAAGTGGGAACAAAACCAACTTCATCACCAGCAGGGTTTTACAGAGGGAAACTGTTAAAGAAAGGCTTTTTCTAAATTTTTGATTTAGAAATTGTAAGTGTAGTTTAGCTTGCCCTGTCACTCCAGTAACAACACTCAGTTTTTCCTTATTGAGAGTGTTTTGCCTGCATCCTCCCAACAAGTAAAAAAAAAAAAACCAAAACTCTAATGTAGTGTATTTGCTCAAAAGAGTTATTTAAATTTCTTATATATGCAAGTTCATCTTTATCTTGCTTGCCTGGGAAAAATCTGTTTCAGCTCTGTGCTCAAGAATTTAAAAGCTGATGGTCAACAAATAAAATAACAGCATCGACTGCTATTAATATTGCACACATGTGTCATTTCACTGATCAAAAAGGCCTTCGCCATGGTACAATTGGCTTTTTTCCAAATTGCAAGCTTTTTCTCAGCTTTTTCTTTTTCACTCTTTCTTCTTTTGTTGCTGCCAGGGGATTTGTGCCTATCGCAGCCGATATCACATGACTGGTGTCAGGGCATCACATGGGTCCAAAGCGAATACAAAAACAGATTAAAAATTCTGTAAAAACAATCAAGACTTTGTTAACTCACTTTTAAACAAGCCTATTCTATGGATATTGCGTGTGCTTTGGTGTCAGCCTGGAAATATCAAAAGAGGCACCTGTTTGGGTCTGACTCAACGGTTCCAAGCTTTACCTAGATTTTTTTCTCTCATTATCTATTGCAATTAACTTTCTTTAGGAGGAATGCATTAATAGAAAGAAGGCTATATCTTAAGTTTATGTTCTTCCCCTGAGATTGCCTGCCATGAAATTTAAGTTCAGATCCACCATTGAGCCAAACTCCTTTGAAACATTTCTGTTTTCAAGACTTACGAAATGAAATGCAGCAAGAACTTGCATTTATAATGACATCTTTTAGCCAGGGATCCCAGACCTCCCCAAACTCAACACTTAGTGTCATAAATTGATTAAAATGTTACTATGGCCATGTATGTCTGGTTGTGAGAACTTGTTTCACAGGCAGTGTGGCAGTCTCACAGGTAACAGAATAGACTGCTAGTTTTGCAAGGATAAAAAAGGCAATCTATCCCCTTTTTCTTTCCTTGCTCCCCAAATAATTTTCAGCTACTTGGTGCACTTCAACGAAAGGTTGCTAATATTGATTATCATATACTTCTAAAAGCAGACCCTGTTCGATGGACCAATACAGCAATGCCTTTGATCTATAACTTAACAGCAAAGTGTACCTATAAGTTTTAATCCTCTCTGGGGTAGCGATGAACTGCTGAATATTATTGTAAATGCAGTGGTGTAATATTTAAAAAAAAAAAACAAAAAAAAAAAAAACAAAAAAAACAAACCCAGAAGTGCAGGTCTTGGAGGAGAGTGTTTCTACGTGACAGATGTCTTCTCTCAGTGCTCCGTCATCTGGGAACCAGACCCTGATGCTTCTGCTTGGGAAGAAGCTGTATGGCTGTCCCCACTTTAGGATGTTCTGTGCTTCCCATCTCACGGTTAGCACCCTTCTGAGGAACAATTTCATCAACCAGGAGCTCCCAAGGGTGATAGGTGGATGTTGGGAGCATGTCTCACATCAGAAAGAAGAGCATGTCAAAAGGTGTGACTTTCTTATGGTGCGGGTCTACCAGCTCCACCCCGAGCTGACCCACTTCCCTACTCCATCTCTTTTTTCTTCCTTTGTCTGGAGGCACCAAGTCCAGAGGCCACGGTAGGGGGTACCATCCAGTTTGGAGAAGGCCGGTGACCTCCTCCTTGCACGCAGCAGGGTCATAGCTGGGTGAGGAGGTGGTTCTCTGTGCAGATCTGGGCTTGCACACTGCCGTGGTGCTGGGGTGGGAACATGCGTGTGGCAAGCACGTACGTGCAAGCATTTCAAAATGCTCCCATCCAGAAGTTGAAAGCTTTCTTTTAGAGCAAACCAATATTTTTTCTGGTGTCTTTCCAGCTTCTGGTGCTAGAAATTGCTTCTCTGCAACAAGGGATCCTATGGTTTAAGTTAATAAGATAGCTTCCCCCAGTGTACAGCATCTTACATCAGAGACTTTAGAACCCTTTACAAACATCAAAGAATTAACTTTGAGCACTCGTGCAAGATTGGTACGAGTTATTGTCCCCATATTCCACACAAGGTGCTTAAATGCAGAGATCTGCTCAGGGTGAAGCAGTGTTGAAGCTGGGAGGAGTACTCAGAAGTCACAGCTCCTGCTGCTTTGCCGCTTTGCCCCTGTTCTGTGTTTCTCCCCAGACTAATTTTATCTATAAGAAATGTGTGAGTTTCATAGCTCAGTGAGGACCATATAGGTCCTCAGGACCACTGCTCCTGGCTCAAATTGAGAGGTGAGAATGGCAGGTCACCATAGAGGTGCAGTCTCCACAAAGGACTTGGATGAGGTTTCTCGTAGTCCCCCAGCTCAGAGCCAGGTTTGGCTGAGTAACCCTGCTACCTGGAAAAGGACAGTCAGGAGCCTCTTGGGCGCTTGTCTCCCTTTCCTCTGGTGTGACCCAATGGTGGCAATGGTCTTATAGAGTCCAGTAGAGCATAGCATTGCCTACAGCTGTGGAGGACCCTGGTCCTGATGCTGCTTGGGAGGCAATGACTGTCCCAGGCTGGGGAATGTACATCCATACACCTACGGAGACTATCTCAGGCACCTGGACACCAATGAGTTGTGTTTGTGCACAAGTTCCATTCGATTGCGGGTGAAGGGAGGAGTGGCTCTTTCCAGCTCCTCATCTGGAGGAGTGGCCATAAGTGCAGAGAGGTTGAGGAGGTGCCCACACCACGGCCAAGGGTTCAGGATTATCAGCTCCTCTGCAGCAGCATTGATCCCCACCACGTCCTCCTCCTTCCTGCCCTGGGCTTGCAATGGGGGACTGGATCTTGCCCACAAGGATTGGGTTTGTCTTTGGAGGCCTGTGGTGAACAGCAACAAGGTGGTTTTTTTCACTGGGAAGACAGCAACAATATAGTTCTCCTATAAGAATTGAAAAGATACAATACTTTTTAAAAGGTGTTTATTTAGGTCAGGATATCAGGATGGCAAAGAACATCAACATGTATGTTGAATAAAGTCAGCTTTCAAAAATGTATTTACAGAGTAAGTAGCACTGGGCTGCAGGACTTGTAGTTATATATTTCTGCTGTTTGAGAGTGCACTGTGTAATGCTCAGTGATACTGGAGACCGAAACCCAAATGGAAATATGTTGCTCCATTTGTGAAATGCCTTGTAAGTAATGAAATTCTTCTGATTGCAGGACGAAACACAGAAGAGGAGGAAGCTATGATGCAGGAATGGTTCATGCTAGTTAATAAGAAGAATGCCCTAATAAGACGAATGAACCAGCTTTCTCTTTTGTAAGTACTGATGGATACATGTATTTACTGGAATATTTACCCAGCAGGTAAATGCAAAACTTTTTTTGTTTTCTTCCCATTAGACTTCAGAAATGTTGCCTCAAAAATGAGTAGTGTGGGTGATTTGTGGAACACATTGAGTAACTTGCTTTTCTCATATTTCAGACTTGAAAATGAGAAGTGTGCAACGGCACAAGATTAGCCAGAGCTGTGAAAAAAAAAAATTAACAAAATGTTAAGCACAGTTACATTTTCAAAGGTTTAGCAGTAGAATAAAATTACATTTTAGAAATGTGCAAATAGGTTTGGATTGTGCCTCAGATGTGGCAGGTGAAGACTACTTGGGAGAGAGATCAAAATTGGAGTCACTGCCTGCTTTGCAGAAATCCTCAATCCCGTTGCTGGTTCAGCAGTATCAGGCTGGCAGAAGGGTGTCAGGGACTCAGTCCCGGTGTAGAAATGACACTGATAGATGCTGCAAAGTAAGGACAAATAAACTTTTTTGGCCAGCACCGGCGAGGGAGAGAGAAGGTGCTGCTGGGCGCTCTGCCCCTGGCGCTGCTTCTCCAGCCTCCAGTTTGATTGTATTTCTTTCAGTAATGCCACCTAGTGTAGATGCCGGCATACTTCCCTGGGAAGAGCCTGTGCTCACCAATCTTCAGCCGTGTCTGAACTTGACAGAAGATCCTACCTTCAAAATATTAAGCTTTCTAATCCCGTGTCTAATTTTCATTATTCATTAGGGCAGAATGTATATAGGATAATACTTCCAGTGTCGTATTATCTTGGTGAATAGGCTGATGCTGGAATTTGTTCATTAGATCCCGGGGAATGTTTTATACTTAGGACATTCCACAACAGCCGCGCCAAGGGTGAATATGAAATAATTACGTCCTGTAGCACAATAGAGTTCAACTGATGGAATTAAAGCCAACACTGTAGAAATGAAAAGGCCCCGTTCCTGCCAGTGCCACCTGAGCAAGGTTTTAAGTTTGTGTATATCATTTATTTGGAGTAGCTTAAAGTTAAAGAGAAAAGTCGGTTGTGAGTCCTAAAATCAATGTAAGTTAAAGGTTCTTTTAAGTGTTTAATGATTTAGTAATTAACATATTGATGAACTTTTGCAACTTGCCTAGGGAAAAAGAACATGACCTAGAAAGGCGCTACGAGCTGCTGAACCGGGAGCTAAGAGCAATGCTTGCTATTGAAGGTAAGAGCCATGCTGGGTGCCGAGGGAAGGAAAGTGCGCGCCATCAAAGGTGGCCACCTGAAAGTACCAAACTCAGAGGCTTCTCTGAAGCCCAGTGAAGAATTAATACCGCTATTTACAGTAATTCAATTGGTAGCACACAGCTATACGCTGGGTCCACAATCCCACTCTTAAGTTTTACTTGGAGACTGAAAAAAAAGGTCTGAGATACATGGAATAAACTTTGAAAAAAATGATGAGGAAGTAAACAATGATTGTCCTGGATTTGTTATTTTTTGCTGTGGTAATGCTCTCTTGGCTTTCCTGCAGCATCACGCTGCTTTGGGTGCTGCAGAAAATGGACAAGGTGACCCACAGAAGGGAGCCTCCTTTCTAATGTTTCAGATCTGGTTTATGACAGTATCTCACTGGGGGCGGGGGTGGGGGAAGTCACATCGTTTTTTGTGGTAAAACACTACGTGTGCCTGGTAAACATTTCATCACAAGCAACTCCAGGATTAGTGGGATCCTTTGCACAGATTTTCTCCCTTCTCTGCAACCCTCCTGAGTTTAGTCACTTTACCTGAATGAAAACTCGTGGGAAGATTGACACACGGGATAAATGAAACAATCACATCCTTTCCATAGGGCTTTCAAGTGAATTGTACAATAATCCTAGGGATGATTCATAATAAAAAATAAACATCCAGATAGCTTAAACCATTGCTTGCATTATTTTCTTATTTAAATATCTTAAGTGTTTTCTAATGCTGCAGTGCTTATACCTCTCAGTCACAAATACTGTCTTATAGTTCAAAGATGTTTGCTTAAAAGTTAATCCTTTGGGCTCTGTAAAATGGACCTTTTGTCTAATCAATGCAAATTGATTTTGCTATTCTGTATTGACCTCTCAACCCTTTGACTGTCCATGGTAATTTCTTTCTTCACCTGATAAGGTACCTGATCCATAATAAATCAATTCTAATTAGTTTGGAGACTTCACTGGGAGCATAAGTTTGTCAGAAAAAAGCAGCAGGTTTCAGGTAGCTTTTTTATATCTCTCCATCTGTGGTTATATTTTTTGCATAGTCCTACATTCACTGTTCTTGGGCAAACTTGAGTCATAAATATACACATAATTATATACATTGCTTTCTGCAGAGACAAGGTAGTTTAGTTGGGAACTATACTAGTGAAATATATAAAACAGAAAATACTCTAAAACCAGAGAGGAGTTAAGAGATACTAGATTTAAATCCAAAATGTCAATGCTTAATTGTCTTTTATATGTTTTACTATCTTGGAATGTCCTAGCAGCAGCCTTTGAACGTCTAAGAGACTATGCCATTCACATGTTGACTTGAACAAAAATCTCTCCTTTTTTAATTTCTTCTTTGTAAGTCCAGAGAGAGATGCCAAAACCCAGGAAGGCCTTCTTTTTTTCTTCCTTTTTTTTTTTTTT
>VZRU01011299.1:0-16677 GCA_013398155.1 Pedionomus torquatus
AACTCTAACCATTCTATGATTCCATAAGGTTCAAGCATGGAATGGGCCCAGGGACCACAAATCTCAAGCTGAGGGCAAATCCTGGATGGAGATACAGGCAAATGGAAGGGACTTGCTGTTCTCAGACACTCCAAGTGCAGCTGCTGCTGCACCTCCACGTGTTCCCAGACGTCACGCACCCGCATCCGAGGGGCAGGTACGGCTCGAGGAGTAACCCCACGCGCAGCACAGTGTGTCGTGGCATGGGCTGAATCTCCAGCTTTGTTCGTTTAAGCTCGCTCTGGTAAGCACTTATTTCCAACTAAGATCACTGCCGAGCCACTGAACGCAGCTGCAGACCCGAGAACCATAGTTCGAGTCCTTGATGGATGCAACAAAGCTAGGAGCGGTACTCAGTAAAATGTCTGTCTAAAAAGGCCAGATCTTTGGCTCTTTTTGTCCCCAAACCCAAGCACCACCAATTTTGAATCTGTAGTCCCACTTAGTGCAAATTTCAAGTTAGTCCATAGAAGAATATGGATTTTAAACCCCTTGAAGGAGTCAACCCTTAAAGCATAACACCGTGCTGAACTTGAACGACGACTCTTGCCCTATTCTTTCTGTATAAGCCACTTTAAAGTAAACAGAATATACATGTAAATATCTTCAGCAGCTCACTTTTGGACTTTCCGAACCGCTCTGTACACTTACAAAACTTTTTGCCTTGGTAGCTCTCAAATGGCTCTTTCTTAAAGAAGAAACGTCCTTGAAAAGGAGAATATTCTTTAATATACATGGAGCAACTGTTACCTCATAAATATTAATGAAGATTAAACTGCGTGCCATGAAAATAATTTTCACGCAAAAGGTCTTAGGCACGTAGGTGCATTCACTGGTGAAGTTCAGACGTAATTCTCCTTACTGGTTGCAAGTCCTGGAGGTCTTTCCTTTTAGATATAGTGATGGATGTTGGAAATGCCTGGCTTTCAAAATGTAACATCATTATAGGAAATTAAAAGCAAACAAAAGCAACCCAGAAGCAAGCAAACAAAAAGAAGGAAGGCTATTTGATTTGAATGTGGAATTTCCTACCTCTTCTAAACTGATTTACCCATCCCTACATTTTGCTCTTTTAAATTTTAAAGCATCTGAACATTTGTTCTGTCAGTCGAGAAAAAATGGACTTACTTAAACTCATGTTAGATCCCCGGGGGATATCATGGGGAAAATAGGACAGCAGTGCTGAGAAGGAAAACTCCATCTACAGCATCTTTTACAATTAAAAACTTGCAACAGTGAACAACAACAGAAAAAAAAAAAAAACAACAAAAAAAACCCAACCACACAAACCAACAACCCAGTGAAAAGTATCTCATTCCTTTTTATGCCTTAATTCAAAGCTCAATATTGAATCCAATGACCAGTGTACAAAAAGTGCAAATGAAAATCACTGAAGTCAGTGGCAAGAGCTGATAGTTGCTCTGCACGAAGAGCATAACTCCGCATCCGTATTTTTACTGGCATCTAATTAACACATACTATCTGCAGCCAATTTCAACTGAAAAGGCTGGAAGTACAATCAAATTGAATCGTATCTATTTCTTTGTCAGGCCCAAGATGCAAGAGACATATTTTATAAATAGTGATGGAGAACACAGGAAAGCGCCAATTTATATCCTCCAGTTTTTTTAACTGGGACGTCTAATGCTTTACCTTGCTGAGCTAAGTCCTGCCAAAGCTTTATCTATAATTAAATATATTTGCAGTTTCTACATTTGTAAGTTTCTTCCTTTATGAAAAAATTACGATGACCTTCAAAAGCTTCAGCTGAGTAAGAGCTAGGAAAACTGGGATGAAGAAACTCCTCCCAACTCTAACCAGTTGCCTGAAAAACCCGGTAAGTTGGGATGTGCTGTTAGGAAATGTCTGTTCCCGTTATGAAGGGAAGTCCAGTGAGAGCAAATCTCTTTGAAATTACACAACTTTGTAGCTTCGGGGAGCTGCTTTCTTTCATGAGCATGTTTGACTCTTAATTTCCTAACCCACTCTATAACCTTTTATGGTTGTCCATAAAATTTCGGGAAGCCCATAAAGCTGCAGCAGCACTTTGGGCCACTGCGCTTCTGTTCCTTGAGCCAGCAAAAGGTGACCCCTGACCGTTACAGAAGATGTTCATCTGATCCCAAGCACCGACTGAGACAATCCACCTGCAGCTGCTCCGCTTTTCCCATTGATTATTGAACTATAGGGAATTATATTAGACTGGGCAATTAATACTTTCATCGCTAACACTAATTACTAATACTCATACAAACAGAACCTGTATGTAGTTGAATTACAGGAAGCAAGATCAGACTCAAGCAGTAACGTGGCAGACTCCAAACTTGGATTTCTTGTACAAGAGGTAAAAAGTGAAATATTTTGTTAAAAAAACCCTCCAAATTCCTTAGCATTTTTGTAAGTATTCAGAAAGATCAAGTTGT
Organism: Pedionomus torquatus; assembly: GCA_013398155.1. Lineage (NCBI taxonomy): Eukaryota > Metazoa > Chordata > Aves > Charadriiformes > Pedionomidae > Pedionomus > Pedionomus torquatus. The sequence continues at coordinate 2,463 of VZRU01011299.1, forward strand.
ATAAATTAGCTAGGAATTTTATTTAGATTTTGCTTGCACGCTTACTAAAACCCATAAAAAAAACACTTTTAAGGCCAACTTAAATCTTTTAAATATTTTGGAAGAGCGTATTTTCTTACAGAGATCTCAAACCCCTCAGTCTCTTAAATGCTCCTGCCCATAAGATCTTCACCACTGAATTCCCAATCCTTTTCCATGCTCTGTTCAATACTTCCAAAGTCAGACTTCCTGAACTCTTTCTGGGGGTGATGTTTTAACATCTTTATCCCATTTTTCTACTTTGCTTCCATACTTCTTCTGTAACTATTTTTCTCTTCCTGTTCAGAAATGGTTTCTCTAAGCTCATTAAATATAAAGCTAAATTAATGCAGATTTTTTTTCCCTGTGACTGTGAATAGATGTCTCCAGCAGTTCTTCACCTTCTTCGAGAATAATAAGTCATTAAAAGCACCGATTATACACAGACATGGAAGAGGTGTAAAATACATGAATATCTCCTGATGTAAGATTATTGTGCCCTTTAAAATAATAGGCTCTTTAAATATAAATAGTTTGTGTCAATTTTTATTAGGTCCCTTGCCCTCCAAGCCAGAATACTTTTTTAATTAATGACTGATAAGGAAATAAACCTGTTCCTTTTCCATTATAGGTAAATTACCATGGACTCATCTGTTGCAAGTTTCTTGCTATTGAAAAAAAAAAAAAAAGAGAGAGAAAAAAAAATAACTCTTCCCTAAATTCCCCCCCCTTACCTTGTTCATGCTGAAGTAATAATTCTTGTATACAAGCAAAAATTATTATTAGAATATTAAACAACACATTATCTAATTTTCCTGTACTGAAAGTCGGGAGCACCTTTCTTTTTTCTTCTGATAAATTTGTGATTTGTAATATGCGTGTTCTGATTTCAATGGTTAATTCATTTCCTCCTCAGGTTACATGCATAATGACACAGTTACACAATAGTTTATTTTAAGAACTTGGCTGTACTCGGCCTGTCATGAGTATTATACATAACCATGACCTTCCAGATCCCATCTTCCACCGGGACCTCTCCAGTTACCACGTTGGTTGGTTATATTGCTCCACTGGCACACATTTACCAGAGACAACAAGCAACACAAATACATTTATGGCTTTGTGATGTGCGTAAACTGGCCCCAAGAATTTTACTGATTTGCTAATATGAGATTATCAAGGCATCTTGCTTAATCTGCTCTGGAGCCCTGAAGGAAGGCTGTGATTTAGTCCAGAGAGGCTGCACCACCACACAGCCTTCCCTCCGCATCACCACGGCTTCTTCCAGCTACAAATGTCGGATTTATATAAAGAACCTCTGCATTTTTATTGTTGGGTGTGAGCAGACATCGTCTGTGCTCCCCTCTGCTTCACATTGAGCCCTCGTTCACTGAAAGCCTTTAATCAGTCAGATTTGCTGTCTGAACTAATTGAAATACATAAGAATAAGAACACAGAACACAAGAAAGGAAAACTGGAATTTAAATACAGTACCTCTGACTTTCGCTGAATGTTCCCCAACTCTTGTGACCAACTGTGCTGTTTTATAGAATCTGTTACTGTACACACATCTCTTTTTCAAACTCTGTAATTCAAGTCTCTTAACTTCTTTTCTTGTGTGAAGTCTGTTCATGCTTTCTGGAACTGCCATCTAGTTCTGGATTCTAGCTACTTTTATAGTATTTTTTCTTCTTAAATTGGAGCCACCAGATCTTAGTGCAGAATAAAGAAACGAAGACACACTCTTGTGCCCAGGAAGTTGTACATTAACGGCCCTTTCCTTACAGGCTGGATGGACCAGTGTCCCGTCCTGCATCTGTCCTCCCAGTCCCATCTGGCTTTTGGGTCAATAAATCCACTTTCCAATGTAGTACAGATAAGGTAAGACTTAGTGTTGTTGTCTGTCTAATCTAGGTAGTAATAAAACTGAGAATCAGAAGTCATCTGTGCGCTTTCAGAAATCATCAGTAAAGTAGATAATTTACCACAATTTTTGGTAAGTGCGGACAAACTCAGAAGATTCAGGGCTGTTTGTTACCCACAAATACTACAGAAACACAAGTGTTGGGTACCTTGTTCAACTGCTATTGATGTAGATTTTCTCTCTCTATAAAAATAAGTATAATTTTTAAAAATTAAATAATTCCTCTCAGAGGCATTTAGCATTTAACTCTCTCAAAAATTATGCCCAAATGAAGCGACTTACACAAAATATACATGATGGCATCAGAGTAAAAAAGCCCGACCTTATTCACCCACAAAACCGCATCAGGTAGGGATAACAAACTTCCTTCTTACTATCTAGGCAGTATAACATTACCTTTGATAAGCTTATTTATACACTGTCAGGCAATTGAACCTTCATGGCCTGTTAAGACATCCTGAGGCAGAGTGGAAGTGGCTTCAGGCTGGGAAAGCTCCTGTCCTCCAGCTAGATGGATCCGGGTAGATCCTCTCCCTACATGATTTTGGCAAAGCCAGGAAGGGTCCTCCAGTTGTGGTCTGAGTCATCATCCCAGCCCGCATAATGTGATGCTCGTCACGTCACCCCATAGCAACAGAAGGTCCTCTGCTTTCCCCATCGAGAAATGTTCAGACAGGCAGTGTCAGGGGACGTGCCATTTGGGACCACAACATATGTCACCTTAAAACAATATGCTGTATCAGCGACCAAATGCTTAAACTGTTCAATGAGCATTTGCTAAACATATATAGAAAGACAGTATGGATTGCCCAAACTTGGTTTCTTTTCAGAGAGGAGAGAAATTTTTTGTACAGACCTCACAGGAACAACAACTGAAGTCACAGAATCATAGAACGGTTTGGGTTGGAATGGACCTTTGGAGGTCACCTAGTCCAACCCCTTTGCAACGAGCAGAGACATCTTCAACTAGAGGAGGTTTCTCAGAGCCCAGTCCAACCTGGCTTTGAATGTTTCCAGGGATGGGGTACCTACCACTTCCCTGGGTAACCTGGGTCAGGGTTTCACCATCCTCATTGCAAAAAAAATCTTCCTTAAGTCAACGGTCATGGTAGGTCTCTCGGGCAAAACTCTTTCTCTGGATTAGACTTCAGGGAACCAAGAAAAACCAGCAAAACACATACTAGAGGTTACTCCTATTTCCACGCATTAGCATGTCTGTCTTTAAGAATTAACATAACGGACAACCAATGTTAATTGTGAAGGCATCCATAATTACCTCGCCCTTACACCAAACCTAACCGTAGGATATATGAGATTCAAAGGTGTACGAATTGCCAGACCTGTTTTAGATCAGAAATATCCATGCACTAAGAGAGTTTAGGAAAAAAAAAATACAGGTACAAACTGTTTGGAGCTTGTGGTCCGAAGTTCAGCCTGGCAATGGAGCTTTGAAGACCAGACCCACCTCATGGGCTTAAAAGAATGCAAATTCTATATTCTAGCTAATGTCGGTGTTGCCTCAGCATAGGTAGGAGTCCGTAAATAGATGCTTAAACTTGATTTTTTAGATGAGCTTGCTGTTTCGCATGTGCTTATGTACATTTCTGGGTAGGAACAGGCAAATACTTACTGAAATACTCTAGTGAAGACATGATCAAATCAGGAGGTTTCCTATATTCCAGTTTGGAGCTGTACTAAAAGTTAAGCATTCATTACAGCAGTTTCGGAAGATACCAAGGAAAGGATTTAAAGGAAATATGAAGATACCAAGGAAAGGATTTAAAGGAAAGATGAAGTGTTATTTTTTTTTAATGCTCTTAGAGTGATTCCAAGCAACTTCAAATGACAAACATTTCTATCCACTGCATTCTCATTCTCTTATGAAGCCGTAGCTAATCAGCTGTAGGCTGTCCTGCTGCTAGCTCAGGCAGCAAACCACTCGTGACTTCAGCAGATGTTCTCCTTTTCATGCCAAAAGGAATATTTACTAACAGTTTTTTCATGTTATGATTTTGTATCTCAGAACTTATTCCTCAGGATGAGGAATACGCCACATTTAACCACCCAGAGCCATAAATATCTATTTAGTAAGGTTGGTGCTTGCTTGAAAGTCGCACAACCAGCTTTTTTACAGAGTTGAATCGCTCAAACTTGGGACTACATAGACTGCATGTCTTCAAAAATGGGAATAGATGTTAAAAGACAGAGTTCATCAAAACCAGGAAGGCTTTCTGCTGTCAAGCTAAAGGTACACTCTATTCAGATTGTCTCAGCCCAATGAGATGGTTGCTCAAGGGGAAGAGACGCTCGCTCGTAAAGCAGTATTTTATTGTGTAGGTTCTATTCAGCACCCACTCACCAGCATCTCAAGAAGAACTAAGCAAGCTTTTATAAAGAAAAGTGGATAAATTATTTTCTTTAGAGTTAACATTTAAACATCTACCAATTGCTACTTGTTTTTATTTACACTGAAGTTTCAAAGTTCATAAATACCTTCCAAGCATTCCCACGCAAGGTCAATTTCCATGTGGGTCTGTTAAGGAAAAAATAGAGATGAAGAAACTTTTCCAAGGTTAGTCACAGTGGATGGAGAATTCATGAATCCTGCTTCTGGCTAAATCCAAACTATCCCTCTTTTATATTACTCTGCAGTCTCTGAACTGCAATTAATGCTACCAGGTGTTAGGTAAGCTTAGATTTTATTGCTTCCCAGTCTCTTGCAAACTGTAAATGAATTTTAAAAACTGAAAACTGTACGAATACTGCCTGGTGGTGGCCGCATTGCACGGACCCAGGACATATCATAAGGAGAGAAAATATACCTTTTTTTTTTTTTCTCTTTTTGTTTTGTTTTTTGTTGTTGTCGCTTTGCTGGCTTGGCACAATCACTCCTTCCTTTGAATCGACACCGCAGACCGCAGTAGATGGTAGCGAGTCACTGAGCAAGAGTGTTGTCTGCCGAGTGCAGGAGTTCGCAGTTCAAATGAACCCCTTTTACTTCTCATTGCAACAGCGGAGGAATTTGCAGGTGATTACAAGTCTCGGCTGAGAGGGCAGGTAAACTCAAAGGTTAATATCGTGTAGTAAAATAAGTTAGATGTATCTTTTTGGCTAATCTGTTTTATTTCTTGATCAGAACAACTGGATGTATGTGCATAACCATTACTGGGCAGCAGAGTCCTAAAATTTGCTAACTCGGTCACTTCAATTACCTGACTGTATCTTGGTACCTAGTTAGCCTACGAGAAGCTGAGAAAATACACAAGAGCTGTATTTTGGGTCGGGTCTGGACCATCACAACACACGAGCACAGAGTCCTGATGGACAAATACAGTGTAGGCAAATCTTCAAGTCTTTAAAAAAATTACTTCCCTTAAGCGCGTATTCTGGCAAGACTATTCAATAACGTGATAATATTGACAAGAAATCATTTTCCTCACAGACAAAAAATACAAAATACAAATATACAAATACAAAATAAATACAAATATAAATATTGAATTGAATAAATATTGAATTGAATACAAAATAAAAATATAACCATCCTGTGTGACAGATTTACAAATACCTTGTGAGGCAGAAAAATTACTATCACTTTGAAATGAACGTTTCAGTTTGTTTTATCACTGAGCGATAATTCCAGCAAGGGGAGTTCATACATGGGAATTGCCAAACCCAAATTGGCTGTTCAATTCCTAAAATTTACCGTTTGGGTCTACACATCGTTTCACTCTTCAGAATAAACTCAAAACCCTGATGTATTCGACAGTTTGGACATAAAATCACTCCACCCATAGTCTAACATCTCTTGGAAGGCAAACGAGGCAATCATTTCCAAGCCTTGTAATTTTTAGAAACTCGGGTACAGTATTGGCTCATCAGGCAGTTACACTGCTGCAAGGTTATGTAAATTTTACTGAAATCAAGGGAATTCTCTGTATAAAGACATCGTTGGTGTTGTGACCTGATTTTCAAAGACAGTGAACACCCAGACCTCCCTTTGGCTTCACAAACAGCTGTAGATGTTCATCATGTCAGATAGTCAAGCCATTAGCCTTTCAGCATTCTAATATTTAAGATCGTTTAGATAAGATTTACCCAGAGGAAATTACTGTAGCTATTAATTTATGTTCATTTCCTCACACGTAGAGGGAGCATATGAAAGTCAAGTCATTTTTGCTGCTGACAATAAAAGTCATACATTCAAAGATCAAGTACTTTGTGGTTCTGCTGGCCCGAGCCCTTCATGCCTTGTCAGCTCTCTGTCCTCACTGGAAGGCCACCAGTTAATGGATTTAACCTTTACATCCGTGAAAAATAACAGATCAGCGTGTCAAAGATAAGTTACACTAAAGTCACTTGTGTCCTCTTTCTCCTTCACTTATCTTTATAGTCATTCCATCGAATTTCCTTCACCACTGCTTTACTTACTTTCATAGAAAGTACACTTATTCAAGCAACAACAAAAAAAAGGCAGTTAAGAAGAGCAAAGTTGCAGCTGTTCAGGGAGCTCACTACCCTCTGAAAATCTGGTTCCCACATGTGCCAGCTTCAAAATGTCACTAGCCAGCTCCCGGAGACACCCTGGCAACCTCTTCCAGCTCTTGACTCCAGCAACGGTGTAAGACAAACAAACGTGCATTAACTTGTTTCCCAAAGTAATGTAAAACGAAAGAGAAAAATAAATCACATGGTGTTGAAATAAATGTCCATGTCTGGAACAAGTGAGAACAAAAAGATTACTACCTGACTGGCATTTTGCGCATTTCCTGCAAATACAGTTACTTGTACACAACAGCCAGGTGTATAAATACTGGCAGATAATACGGAGGTGTCAGAAGGTCCACGCTGCAAAACTCCAGGAGTGTGTGCCACGGCTACGCAATTTCAGCTTCAGTCACCTTTCCAGGAAAAGACCTGAGACAACGCGGTAGAAAAACAAAACCTCAATTGTAGACAGTGAGAAACTGAAAGATTTTGGAGTCCAAGAAGTTAAGCCAAGAAACTGCTAACCTTTTTTTCCCACGATGCTTAGGCTCCTAGGACCATCCTGAATGGTTTAAAATGAGAAATTTTCTGAAAAACAGGAACCAAAAAAAAGCAGGACCAACGTTGTCGGTTTCTATAGATTCAACAGTAGAAATACCAAAGTAGAATGAATTATTTTATTTATTATTTACAAGCAAGTTCTGCCTGTTATTTACAAGCAAAGTTCAAGTACAAATTTTCAGGCTCCATATATTGTGTTGCTTCTGCTGTTTCTGGTAGTCTCAGATGGGTTTTCAGAGCCATGAAATGGAAACCCAGACATCACCAGCTCTGGCACCTGCCTCTGAATGTGAGAAGCTCAACAGAAGCTGAAGGCATCGGTCACAGCAGGCAAAAATTTGATGCTGTGACCAGTTGTACTATGGATTTGTATCAAATTCACAAAATATCTGGGGTGCATCAAGAAGAGTGTGAGCAGCAGGTAGAGGGAGAGGTCATCCTCCCTCTCTGTCCTGGGGAGGCCCCATCTGGAGCACTGGGACCAGTTCTGAGCTACCCAGTTCAGGACAGACAGGGAACTGCTGGAGAGGGTACAGCAGAGGACCACCAAGATGATTAGAGGCCTGGAGCATCTCTCTTACAAGGAAAGGCTGAGGGATTTGGGTCTCTAGTCTGGAGAAGAGAAGGCAAAGGGGAGATCTGATCAACACCTAGAAATACTTCAAGGGTGGGTGTCCGGAGGATGGGGCCAGGCTTTTTCCAGTGGTGCCCAGTGACAGGACAAGAGGGAATAGGCAGAAACATGACCATAGGAAGCTCCATCTAAACATGAGGAGGAACTTCTTTACTTTGAGAGTGGCAGAGCCCTGGAAGAGGCTGCCCACAGAGGTGGGGGAGTCTCTGGAGACATTCAAATCCCGCCTGGACGTGTTCCTGTGCAGCCTGCTCTGGGTGGACCTGCTTTGGCAGGGGGTTGGACTAGATGATCTCCAGAGGTCCTTTCCAACCCCACAGCATTCTGGGATTCTGTGATTCAAATTCAGTAAGTCCTTCATGGACCAAATGGTTTTGCTTAGTTTTCTACATAGAATATTTCTCTTTTTCGCCTCAAGGTAGGAGCCCATGTACTGTAAAGCAATAACCAAACACATTTTTAAAAGTTATTACAATATTTACTGAGGAATCTTCTCAAGGCTCTTTCTAGGATACCTTTGGCTGCAGTTTATTCTGCAGCATATTATATGTGAATGAATCCTTGGAGCCAAAACAAAGTTCTAGTGTTTTTGAGTATAATGATTCACTGAATGCATTTTGAATGCAACGCTAGGTCCTAAATCCATTCACTGTGTACAGAAAGAGCTGGATTTTTGGTGAAGAGATGGCAGAAGCCTGAAAGAAGTCATAGTTTCCGTAGGATTTGCTAACAGTAACATTTCCAAAACAGGGAACGGATTATTTTCTGCTAGATTTCTCAGCTCTTTCAGCTCTTTTCTCTTCCCCTCTCCCTATTTCCAAGCCAGAGCTGTTCTCTGAAACACAGCCCAACAGGAGATCAATTCAGACAGTCCATACACACACAATTGATAGTACGTTGGTTCCTGCGAAGGCTGTGACAAGTTTTGCCAGATTTCAGCAAAATCATGTTACTGTTCACCTCTTCAAAATTTAAAATCAAGCTCATACAGTTATAAATGAAAATGAAAATTTACGAGGCTAAATTATGGTATGCAAAATGCTGACACTAAGTACTTGCTTTCAGGGGAAAAAAAAGAGTCTTAGAGGAGGCTGGAAGGACAGACGATGCTAAAACTAAGGTTACGATGGGGACTACTATAGCTCTTAGTCCATAATACGTGAATTCATGGAGCTGGATAAATCAACCGACCTCTGAATGTTTATTTTATGGTTCCAAAGAGGGATTTACTACTATTATAACTTTATCCCAAAACACCCCCAATAAACAGCTATTTAGTCCTAACTTTCTCAAAACTTTTTCAATGACATTTGGAGATGCTTAGATTATTTCTTGGGTGTGCCCTCTTCCAGCATAATCCAGGATATTTTAACAATCTTGCTGATGGTCCTAAAGCTTATAAAAATAAATAACAAAGAGTTATTTATGATGGAGTCCTGGACTCCATCAGAGCTACCAGAAAATGCTCATAAAAGGAGAGAATGTTTTGAAGAGCGGTAAATTATTGAGGGGACAACAGAAAGAAAAAGAAAGTACCTTTCCACCTACGAATCGGCCAATGTAAGATGAACCTGAAAATTATGGAAACATCAGAGCACAAATTCAGCACAACACAGATTAAAAGTATCATCCAGCTCCTTGAACTACTTTAAGAAAAACGGGCATGCCATTATCTCATGTAGTTTTTTGTTTCCTCCGGTTTGTCACAGAAGATGATGATCACAATCAACTCCCCCAAACTGCAAGCCCTGAGGTTTTTGTAGAATTCAGCACTGACTTGCAAAAATTCCTTCTGTTTTAGCAGTTTCCCTTTAGAATCATAGAATCCTCCAGGCCAGAAGGGACCTCCAAAGGCCATCTAGTCCAACCTCAGGAACACCCCCAACTAGACCAAGTTGCCCAGGGCCTCTTCGAGCTTCGTGTTGAATATCTCCAGGGAAGAAGCCTCAACCACCTCCCTGGGCAACCTGTCCCAGTGTTCCACCACCCTCAGAGGAAAGAAATTTTTTCTAATATTCGACTTAAATCTACCCTTCTCCAACTTAAGTCCATTGCCCCTCGTCCTATCACAGCAGGCCTTTGGGAACAGACCCCCCCCCAGCCTTTGCAGCTCTTCACTTTTATACTATGGAAATGTGAAAGCTAGGAATGTTTTTGGAAGGCGTTTGTAGAGTATTTCCCTGCCTTCTGAGGATTGCTCATTGCTTATAGAAAATGATTCTTTCTCCATCGCAGCTGAAGTTAAATAAATAAATAAAATCAAAACAAAACATGGCTTTGGAAAGCTAATTTGAAGAAATTGTCCTTTTTGACATGTACTTTGGACAAGATCTCAATTAGAACAGCCCATTACACAGCAGGACTTTTTCATTTTCACCCTCAGTTGGTCATAATGAGTTCTGCTGGTCTCTGTCACGGGTCTCTGTGCACACCCCTCCAGATAATCGCACTCCCCAGCCCATTTCAGCCATAGAACAGTCAAGTACAAACATGTCCAGTCGGTAACACTTTGGAATAAAGGGCTGAGTTCATCCCTGAAGGCAGTGGGAGGGCTGGGTAACCGTTTGGCCCATTAATTCCAGCATATAGGAAGTTTCGTTAAGGAGTAGGCACTTTGCAGAACCAGACTGTCCTGGCTTGTGCTCTTTCCTCAAGACCCATCCACAGCGCTCATTAACATCTGATGGAAATCTCAGATCAAAAAGAAAATATTCCCCTTGCGAGAATGGAATTGACATTGGTACTGAAAAGCTCCGCTTGTCTACATTTGGCTGAAAAAATCACATAGAATCACAGAATTGTCAAGGCTGGAAGGGACTTTGAGATCATCGAGCCCAAACATCAAGCTAACTCTGATAAAAACCATCCCCAAACTATGTCTCCAAGCACTCCGTCAACCCATCTTTTAAATACCTCCAGGGATGGTGTCTCAACCCCTTCCCTGGGCAGCCCATTCCAAGGCTTAATAACCCTTGCAGTGTAAACATTTTTCCCAATATCCAATTTGAACCTCCCCTAAGGAACAAGAAAATTGCTGCCTCCACCTGCACTATAATTTCCAGATAAGAAAAATGGAGATTACAATTTCAGCTCCCACAATTAAGATGGGATGTATGGCGCTCACTGTAGTGGGCATCTCAGCTTTTCGATAATTTAGCACGGTTTACCCAAAGCATCCCTTTATCCACTTGGTTCTCAGTTGATGTAGGGGCTGCTGCAGCAACCTATCCCTATTCAGCCAAGCTTTTCTGCATAGACCTAATAACAACCACAGTTACTCAAATTCTTGAAGATAAACATGTCTTTAAATGCTTTACTCGACAGAGAAGAAATCTAAGCTGGGCCTAAGATTACCAACTGGACTGGGATCTTGCTTTTAAAGTATTTTCAGATATTGAAAGTAAAATGATAACAAGGATATTAAGAACTTTTTTCAATGTGCCTTTCTCTAACTAGACTCTAGTGAAAACAGTATTTCTGAGCAGAAAAAGATGGGTTTTGCTTAGTTAGAAGTGGTGGAAGTTGTGTTCTTCATTTGATGCACAACAGCCTTTCTTCACAAAAACATTTTTCCATTAGGCTATTTTCAGATTTTTCATTTTAAATCTTTGATGGAAAAATGCTACGATTAGTATTTATATGCTAATTATCAGTATTTAAATTGAATTGTCACTACTAGAATGATAGAGTCAAAGTAAATGATTACAGTGTTTGTTTTAGGGTCAAGGAAAAGACCTCAAGTTTAGTTTAGTTTTTAATTTTCCAGGGCAGATTACTGCAACGATAGGAAATGCATTCCTGCAGTTAAAGGCGTCTGAGGACAAACCGATTCTCACCTAATTTAGAGGACGCCATCATCCTCAGCTAATTTAGAGCACTGTCACATTTATAGCCTCCCATGGGAATTTATTTACATAACGTAAATCCTTTGAGCCAATAGTGCAGCCAACTCTTTACAGGTTTTTTGTTTGTCTTTTTTTTTTTTTTTTTCCAATGTATATGAGTGACATGGGCTGCACAGGGAAGTGTGGTCAGGAGGTGGAGGGAGGTCGTTCTCCCCCTCTACTCTGCACTGGTGAGGCCACAACTGGAATACTGCATCCAGTTCTGGGCTCCCCAGTTCCAGAGAGACAGGGAACTACTGGAGAGAGTCCAGTGTAGGGCAACACAGAAGCTGGAGAGATTGGAGCATCTCCCTGATGAGGAAAGGCTGAGAGAGTTGGGACTCTTGAGCCTGGAGAAGAGAAGGCTGAGGGGAGACCTTAGTAATGCTTCTAAGCATCTGAAGGGTGCACTAAAGGAGGATGGAGCTGGACTCTTCAGTGGTTCCCAGTGACAGGATGAGGGGCAATGGGCACAACTGGATCATAGGAAGTTCCATTCCAGTATGAGGAGAATCTTCCTTATGGTGAGCGTGGCAGAGCCCTGGCAGAGGCTGCCCAGGGAGGGTGTGGAGTCCCCTTCTCTGGAGACCTCCAAGCCCTGCCTGGATGCAGCCCCGAGTGATGTGCTCTGGGCAATCCTGCTTCAGCAGGGGAGCTGGACTGGATGATCTCTAGAGGTCCCTTCCAACTCTGACAATTCTGTGATTCTGTGACATGTAATTAAGCATAACTTCATGTAAAGTTTTCAGAACATAATTCTACATTGCTGAAAATCCCATTCTCCTGGCAACAAGATGGAGCGAACCAGTGATGGAACACACCCCGTGGAGTTAGACCTGGGAAACTCCAGCCTTTGACTTTAGTGAATTACACCCAAAATATCATACCCTGACGTTCCTGCTTGATTCTGGGATATGACAGGGAGATGTACTGCATTAACATACGTAATCTCCTGCTTAGTAATATTATTTGATTTATAATATTTACCATCTCCCTTAATGCCCCTGCATAAACACATAGTTGGGCTGCTATTTTTTTTTCAGTGAGATGGCTGCCAAAATTAAAGAACCTCCTGCTTGACTTCCCAGGGAATGTGGCCTGAAAGCAGAAAGGAAGCAGGAAAGAGGGAAACAATGTAGTTTTACTCTAATGGCTGCTCCTGCTATAAAACATACATAGATTCCTTGCAATCTCATACAGTTTTTATCGCTCTGAAAAAAAAAGAAAAAAGAAACCCAGATCATTCCGTGATATATATTTGCTAGACTAGAACTGACAACGGATCAGCAGGCTGGGTTCTGGGATGTGATTTAGTGATGGTTTTTGTCAGCATTAGGTTGATGGTTAGACTCGATGATGTTAAAGGTCCCTTCCAACCTAGACAATTCTATGATTCCATGACTTACAGCCACTTCTCACCACACATCCATAATACCTGTCTGAAGAGTAGCCTCCACCTCTGCAAAGCCAGCACTAGACACACAGACATGGGCACATGAAGCCCAAATTTCATTTTTCAGGGCTTTCCTTACCTTGGAAGTCCTCAAGTGAGCAGAAATTCTCTGCCAGACTGTCCAAGGGGCACTGACCTTCTTACTTCTGTTTTTCTCTTTCACCTAGGCATGCACCAGCTGCCTTCTTGTTTGCTGCTATGAATTTCTTCACCAAAAGAGTTGTCAAGCATCAGAACACGCTGGCCAAGGAAAGGGGTTGAGTCACCATCCCTGGAGATATTTAGAAGACGTGTAGATGTGACGCTGAGGGACATGGTTTAGTGGTGGACTCAGTAGTGCTAGGTCTACAGTTGAACTTGATGCTCTTAAAGGTCTTTTTCAACCTAGACAATTCTCTAAATTATGAGCTTAAAAGTCAAAGGAGATACCGCAAAGTTATCAACCATATTTGTGTGATTTACAAACCTGCTCCCCAAGTTCAACACTCAATAATCCTTCAAGGGAATATTATTTCTAACTGGGTGTCAAACTACGCCATGATCACAGCTGAAAAGCAGTGATTCAGTAAGAATTTCCTGAATATTTAATAATAAGAGTCATGCCATTACCAGTAAGGACTGTAACGAGCTGCCTTGAGAAGCCACGGCACGGAGACACCGGCACAACCATTTTGCTGAGCAGCTTTTACAGTCAAATGGTTCATCGCGTGTGCAGAAAATAAGATGTTTCATAGAAGTTAGGCAGAAGGTATAGAAAAATCCGCCATGAGTATTCTTACTTGTCTTCAAATGAAGGCAGGCTGGCCACAGTGACGTCAACTTGTCATAAACCAGTGTTCTTAATAAATAATTTAAAATTCAAATGTATGAAGACTGTTTAAAACCAAACAGCAAATGTGTCGACGCAAATATTCTGACAAAGAATTCCTCTGTTTTTCTCCAGGAAAGAAGCAGGAATTACATACAATGTATCTGGCCAAATGCATTCAAATAATAGTGCAAATTTTGAATATTCATGGCTAGTCATAACATGAATAATCTTTGTGTTGAAAAAAAACAGAAAGAAGCTACTTCAGAGTGGTTCTGTAAATTGAAAGAGCAAGAAAAATCACCAGGGAGAAATAATACTCTTTGAAAGTACCTGATTTTGCACAATCACTTAACCAACCCAAGAAAATAGGAATCTACTTTAATTTTCTGAGTTTAAGACTAGAAACGGTTTTGGTTTTTTGTTTTTTTTTTTTTCTTTTTCC
>VZRU01011299.1:25677-45202 GCA_013398155.1 Pedionomus torquatus
GTAGACGTGAGAGACTGAAGAAAAGCAAATTGTCTTCTCATTCCCAAAGGCCCACCAGCTGTGGGTGGGCATCCTTGGCTTGTTTGTTTTTCTGGGCAGCACTAAAATACATTTTTATAGCGAGGATATTGATAGCTTTCCACTCTCTACATCCTGGGTGAAATGAAAGGTGAGGAAGAGCTTAACTCCCTGCCCACCAAAGGTGCTCACTGTCAGGAGGAGCTGGGAGAGATGAGGGAATTTTGGCAATAAATGCCCATGATACGGGATGTGCTCACAGGCTTGGAGCAACAGGTAGATGAGAGAAGCGTCTTTCTGGAAAAAAAAATAAATTAGCTGGAATAATAAGGGTCATTCTCACCCTCCTCTGCTCTGCACTGGTGAGGAACTGGTGAGAACTGGAACACTGCATCCAGTGCTGGACTCCTCAGTTCTGGAGAGAGAGAGTCAAGAGACTACTGGAGAGAGTCCAGCGTAGGGTAACGAAGATGCTGGAGGGATTGGAGCATCTCATGACTTCGGGAGTTACCACATCTGGGAATTGTGGCTCTTTTCAGACGGGTTTTCTCCGTTTCTGTGTCTGGGAGTCACCCACAAAGCAAGAGACGGAGTTTTCACCGTCAACAAAGATTCAGCTGTAAAACTTCTTGATACGTGGTCAACCTCAATCAAACTATTTTGAAGTATTTTAAAGAACCTAAAATCTTGCCAGCTAAAAAGTTTAATCTAACTAAACACAGTAGTTAATATAACTGAGGTGCCATTATGATGGACAGATGGTCGATAACTGGGCAGGATTTACCAGGCCACCTCTGCAGGAAAGAAAGGTTGTGCCAACCATTTTCTTCAGTCCTACTGACCAAGCCAAGTTCAAGGGCTTTGAGTGTGACGACAATCTGATGTCAGCTTGGAAGAATGAGTTTCAAAGTGACCGTCTTGGACGGCGAAGTTAATGGAAAACACTCAGCCACTAATTCTACAGGGGTTTATTTGGAAATCTGACTTCTGCCACGTTTGTGTAAGCGTGACATCCACTGGCAGATAGTGGAGAGTAAAACCTCTGAAGCAAACAGCTCGACAAACTGCAGCGTCCCAGAGCTCAACATTTACGTAACCTCTTATTACAACAAACTTTACCAACATATTTGCCCAAAATGAGAGTGATATTTGCCCAGTAAACACTTTTGAGAGAGAAAAAGATATTAATTAAAAGCAAGCAATAAAGTCAGAGGTGTTTACTACTATTTCTCTAATAATTCTCCTTTTTTAATAAACAGAACCAAAAGCATGACTGGTTGGATTAAGTTTGGCAGCAACAGTAGTGGCTTAACAACTGGCTACCAGACGCTGGTGTGGAAGGAGACACACACACACAAACAGTTCCATGGTCAAAACACAGAACTCAGTTGTTCTCATGTCTGTTTCCAGATTTGCTGATTAATTTTTCCCTGAGAGCTTGGGCAAGGGAACAAATTACCCTGCAGTTATGAGAGACAATGTAATCGCAGATGACGAAAAAATTAGATTGGAGGAGACTTCTGAATTTCACCGGGTCCAACCCCCTGCTTGAAGCAGAGCAAACTTGTAAATTACATCAAGTTCCTTTACGATGGCCCAGTCAAGTTTTAAAAACCTCTAAGAATGAAGATCCTCTGCTGCTCCAGGCAGCCCGTGGCAGTGCTTCACCACACTCAGATAAACCATTTTCTCCTTAAATCCATCTGGAAACTCCTTTTTTCAGCCTGTGACCGTTGCTCCTTGTCCTTTGGCTGTGCGCTTCCGAGAAGGGTTTCCTTCTCTATTGCCCACCCATCCCCACCTTTTCAGCAGTCGAAAATAACCTCCCTCCTCTCCATGTTAAACAAACCCTGTTCCATCAGCTTCTCTCCATCTGCAGTCCCTTCTCAACCCTACACTGCCTCCCAGCACACAGAATCCCAGAACTGGAGACACTGGAAGGGATCTTTAAGATCCTCGAGTCCAACTGTCAACTCACCCCACTAATTTGGCATCATTTGGAAATTTGCTGAGGGGTGCATTCTGGCCCTCGGGGAGGTGAGGGCAGTGAAGCCCTAGCACAGGTTGCCCAGAGAGGTTGCAGTGTCCCATCCCTGGAAACAGTTGAGGTCAGGTTGGACAGGGCTCTGAGCAACCTCATCTAGTTGAAGATGTCCCTGCTCATTGCGGAGGGGATGGACTAGATGACCTCTAAAGGTCTCTTCCAACCCATCCCAACGCAAAACATTCTGTGATCCAGGTCATTACAGTACTGATCCTTAAGAAACATCACCAGTAAGACTTTGAACCATGGACCACTGTCCAACAACCAGTTTTTCCGCTCACTTTATTGTCCACCCATCCAGTTCACACCTCCTTAATGTATCTACAAAGATAATGAGACGGTACCAAAAGCCTTTCTCAAGTCAAAGTGAACAGCACCCATTTTTCCTCCTTCATCCACAAAACCTGTCATTTCATCATAAAAGTCAACCAGGATGGTCAAGCGACATTTGCTCTTGGTAGATCCATGGTGGCTCTTCGTATCTTTGCTCTTCATGTGCCAATACACAGATTTCATGAGGAACTGCTCTATAATCTTCCTAAGGACCGAGGTCAGGACTNGCTGGCTCAAGGGCAAAAGGTTATAAAATCCTCAGACAAATACCAGGATGCAAGGTCCTGGACCAAGAAAGAGTTGTTTCTGAATTTTGAACATAGATGAAAACTCTGGTTTCTCAGCAAATACTAAATTTTCTCCCCTGCCGCTGCAGTTCAATGAAACAGGAGGGCAACACAAGAGCATCCCAGGAAGGAAAGGGGCAGCCAGCTCCCCCTCCCGCTGCATCACTGAGCTTTGTGTCAGCCTTTTGACGGTTGCCAGGACTATGCCAAATTAAACCGTTCGACAATTTAACTAACCAACCCATCTGAAAGCTAACTAGGCAAAACAAAAGAGGCTTTTTAAAAAAAAATAATCAGGTACTGAATCAGCTCATAAAAAAAAATAATAATTCACAGCAGACTAGGCCATAGAGGGTAAGAGATGAGGGGGGAGGAAAAGACCGTGCCTTTCTGATGGCAGGAAGCCAACGGATCAGCTCAGATGTCTGTGAAACAGCAACCTAAATTATATATAGAGGATCCTAAAATAGTTCTCTAGAGCAATGGTTAGCCCAAGTAGCTCTAGTTGTAAGCACAGAAAAATCACCTTTCTAATCGTTTTAAAACGGCCAGATGAGGGAAATTTAAGTCTTACTTTTCTAGCTACTGAAGCAGACGAGTGACGCATCCAAGCTTCTAACCTCTTCTTCAAAAAGGAACCACAGGGTTAGAGAGGAGGTGGTTTCCGCGGCTGCCATGCAGTATCCCACCGCCAGGAACGCCACAAACATTGACCAAACGCCCACAGCAGTTTTCCTTCCCCTGAGCATCCAGAACGCAGGAGAGGTGGCCCTTAAGCTGATGTTTATTTACCCCGCACAGAATGTGAAGTAAAACTTTGGCCGAATGAGGCGATGCGCAAGCTGGCCATCTGTGTTATCCCATCAGGATTATCATTCTTTGTTTTATTTTGGGGGGAATAAAAAAGTCAGATAAGGATTGGGACTCTGAGGCTGCAGCATGTACAGGCTTAGGCAGGTGAGGTACTTGTGTCGGAAACTGCATTTCCTTGGGTTTCTTGAGGTGGTTTCTTTTTTGTGGGGCTTTTTATTTCGGAGGCCATCACAGCTGTTTCACAGACTCTATAGCAGGTCTCTGTATTGGATGGGTTTTACATTTTGTAAAAGAACTTTAATTTCTCTATTCAGATTTTTTTTTTTTGCCCCTAAATCGATCCCTGCTCTTCATAAACTCCCTTTTCAGCCTTTGTACTTTCTTCCCGTTACACAGCGACGTTGGCTGTTGTCTAGGAAACGCATCTTGTGTTCTCCCGAGCATCCCGGCACCCGTAATGAAAGAAATCCCTTTGCATCTCTGGGTCACATCACGTTAATTCAGCAACTCTGTGTGAGAGCCAAGCGACTGATTTAGTGTGCAACCTGCAATGCAAAAATGCTCTTTATACGACTACCCGAGTGAAAGAGCTACCATAAAGAACCCTTCCTCACCAGCCCTAACAGCAGTTGGCCATACAAGGAATTGCACGTATTCAAAGAATCACACATATTCAGAGAATCACATCTCCTTGTACTTACCAAGGACAACAGCAAAATATTCAGCCGCTGGAATGGGAGCAGGAAAAGGCCTGGAGCAGCAACATTTTCTCAAGACAAACTCCGTACATCTCCTTCAGACAGCTACGTATCGTCTGTACAAGAAACCAGAATAAGATTTTTGATATTTTGTTGTACAACAAAAATCCTACTAAAAAAAAAAAAAAAGATTAAAAAATCCAGGCCCAGAACTCAGAAATTATTTAACGCTTTTTCACCTTGAAGGTATGTCCAAGCTCTATCCAACTCATATTCTCTACTTTTTGAGCAGATAAATAGGTAGATTCATCCAATACGACAGGTAAGCAGAAAGTGGGCAGACAGAACTGTTTGGAACTCAGGTGGCACCAACCAGGTAAGTTCAGGCAGACTAGGACATATCTTCACATTTCATTTTTTTATTTATTTATTAATTAAATAGAAGCGATGCTTTCAATAAAGAAGGATGGTTCTTAAAGCATAAGGTCCCTGGTGTAGTTTTATCCCAGCTACATCATCACCAGCTCTATGAGTTGTATTGTCACACCTTGGGGTCCAGCTGGTCAAGTGGATCTAGTTGTCTTTCAACTTGGGTATTTTGCAGACCAGTGTGGAGGCTATGACCGGCTGTAAAGCTTCTCTGGTTTAATTAGGTGGCTTTGAAGTCCTAGGCCAGATGAGAAATCAGTTCGAGAGTAAACCTGCAAAAGTCCCTTCCAACTCTAACCATTCTATGATTTGATATGGCATCAAGGAGAAAGGGAGGCACAGGCTGGGCATTTGAAAAGATGCTCTGTGGGAAGTCAATGGGGCCACATCCCCACAGACTGTGTAAAGGCCAACGATAGGCAGTGCTCATTCTAGCCCACTGCCAAAAAGACAGCAAACACCTGAAAAATGTGGCAAGAGAGAGCGGGAATGGATTTCAGATATTTCCCTTTTGTACAAATGCATTATTTGTTCTCTGTACTTACTGACATCTTCTCCGTGATTTTTTAAATGATACCCCCCATTTCTCGTCCTTTGCTCCAGGGAAAGGACGCCTGCATTAAAATGATAATAAAATAATAATAAAAAAAAGCCATAATCCAGGTGATTTATAGTCTCAAACTGAGCCTTGTAAATGATCTACTCTCCTCAGAATATTAAAGCTATTTGCCATTCAAACCCAGACCCCAATTTTGCAGAGGGCCTCTCACATTAATTGAAGGTCAGATCAATATCACTATTTGTAGGGTGTTTGGAATACATGCCAGGAGACATTTCCATATTAAAATTCAACAAGACATTACACCAACAAACTCATTCTTGCCTGAGGTTAACCTTAAACAGGCAAGAGATATTTCAACTCGTTAATCTCATCCTCCATATTAGCTTGTCATTTGTTGGGCATGGCTTCCGCCGTTGCAAATTTAATTCATGTCAGAGCTTGCAATTTTCATTGCTTGCTGTCACTGCGTTAGGTTTCTTGTTCACTTTCTCTCAGGATTGCTCTTTGCTGAAATCCCCAGCTGAAGAGACAGGAGTGATGTGGGTGATTTTCACCATACAACACTTTGCAAACCGGTCCCCACCCGTGATGCGATGGAGATGTCACACGACAGTCAATGACACTGAATTTCAGACTTGCAAGACCCCACTGGGAGTCCTGTGTCCAGCTTTGGAGTCCTCAACAGAGAAGGGACATGGACCTGTTGGAACGGGTCCAGTGGAGGGCCCCCAAGATGCTCAGAGGGCTGGAGCACCTCTGCTATGAAGACAGGCTGAGAGAGCTGGGGCTGTTCAGCCTGGAGAAGAGAAGGCTCCAGGGAGACCTTAGAGCAGCCTTCCAGGATCTGAAGGGAGCTGCTGGAAAGGGACTCTTGTTCAGGGAGTGGAGGGACAGGACAAGGGGGAATGGTTTTAAACTGGAAGAGGGGAGATTTAGATTAGACATTAGGAAGAAATTCCTTGCTGTGAGGGTGGTGAGGCACTGGAAGAGGTTGCCCAGAGAAGCTGTGGCTGCCCCATCCCTGGAGGGGTTCAAGGCCAGGCTGGATGGGGCTTGAAGCAACCTGGTGTGGTGGGAGGTGTCCCTGCCCGTGGCAGGGGGGTTGGAACTGGGTGACCTTTAAGGTCCCTTCCAATTCCATTCTATGATTCTATGAAAAGACATTCAGATCTTTGCCTCAAATTGATGCCAGCAAAAAAGAAATGAGTTGCAGTAATTGCTAATCAACAAACTGGAAGCCAACTCCTGCCCTCACCTTGCTGTTCCTTGCAGTCAGACGCGTGTCTCTCAGCTGTCAGTGTCTGGTGGGGAATGAGCTCGCTGGGGCTGGAAGGCAGCCTGAGTGACCTCCATGGTGTTTTGTAGTTCTGTTAACAAGAAAAGTGCACGAGAAATGGAATTAGAAACGTGAACGCTGTCCGTTACGACCCTTTAAATGTGTCAAATGTATTTTCCACTTCTCTCATCGGACGTGAGTGCGCAACCGGGAGGGCCAGGTAATGAGATCTGCAGCCTTTGCTTCTTACATAAAATGCTCATCAGTATTTTACATTATTAACCTTTGCAGTAAAAAATCATCAGGTCCTTTTCCTCTTTCATTAAAAGCTTTCCAGATGGAAGAAAGGGTCAGCTCGTCCCAAGCACAGTGCCCTCAATGACCCCAAGAAGCTTTCTACAGAGCTGACTTTGCTTTCCTCGTTACATATTTTTGTCTCCCCTCTCCCTCTTCTGCATACAGGAGGTAAAGCCCATGTCATTTGCTTTTTGAAGCCAAGCATCCCCAATTAAAAGTAGTAATAATGATTTCGATCAAAGGTTAATGGTTAGTTTCAGGATTTTCCATTTCCCTTGTATTTACCTCGAATTTTGGAGCTACCTGAGCACTCACATATTTTGTCTCTCCAAAATGCTCCTGCTTTTCCAAATGGATGTTCTTGTTTAAAAACCCGTGCCACCAGCTCTGAACTCTCAAAAGCTTAGAGATTCTTGGATTGTCAGCAAAGTCCAAACACCTTGTAGTTTCTAGTTCCAAGAAGATACTATTTCCCCAAAGGTGGAACATCTGCCTCTGTGGCAAAAACAGAGGGAAAAGCCCCCAAAAGAAACCTTAAAAATTCTGCATGTATTTTATGAGCAAATGTCAAGACCTGTGACATGACTGATGACACATTTCACCTTGGATCCCTTATCATTTGCAGGAACAGCAAAGCATCAGCGCTGTGAAATGCAGAACTGAAAGGTTCTGTTACTGGAGACTGAAGTCTGAGAAATGACTTGTAACACAGCTTTCCCTCTTAAAAACTAAGTTCCAAATATTCAGAGGATTTAATAAATTATGTTCACAGCAGCAACTGCGGCTTCACCTGTTTATACCTATAGAAGTCAGTAACCTTCAGATGAGTGAGTATTTTCATAGTATCAAAAAATGGTTAGAGTTGGAAGGGACCTTCAAGATCATCGAGTTCCAAGGCCCCTGCCATGGGCAGGGACACCTCCCACCAGCACAGATGTTACCACCACCATGGTTCTACAGACAATCTTAAAGTGAAATGGTAACCAAGGAGTAGTTGAGAACATCAGGTGAGTGTTTGGAGAAAACTCTGAACAGTTTTCTTGGTGATGGGTATTCCCAACTCTTGGTTTGAACCACTATAGTGTTCTGAACAACCACATGGTCCTTGACATGGACAAGGGGCAATGGGCACAAGCTGGAACACGGGAAGTTCCATTCCACTATGAGGAAAACTTCTTTGTAGTGAGGGTGGCAGAGCCCTGGCAGAGGCTGCCCAGGGAGGGTGTGGAGTCCCCTTCTCTGGAGACCTTCAAGCCCCACCTGGATGCAGCCCTGAGTGATGTGCTCTGGGCAATCCTGCTTTAGCAGGGGAGTGGGACTGGATGGTCTCTAGAGGTCCCTTCCAACTCGGACAATTCCATGATTCTGTGAAAAGCAGAACTTGCACAGAGGCTACGGCAATTTCCTCTCAGAGAATCAGAGGTTTTGCCAAACGACACAAACAGCTTAATAGTTTTTTTACTTATTTTTATCTGGATTTGCTCTTAGTACATAATTAATTCTGTTTTCTAAATGCATGTTAATTTTGTATAAGATTCCACACGCAGATTGTTAGGGGGGTATTCAGAGCGTAATCATGCTCTTCCACGCTGAGAAAGGAGTCAGCTGCGGGATGAGGATTCCTATTGTAACCACCAAGAACTCGCGTCTCAGCCCCAGCTGCGCCAGGAGCCAGAGATGCCAACCAAGGACTGGAGAGAATTTTGTCAGGGAGTAAGAGAGAAGGAGACCTGGGGAAGGGAGGGAAGAAGAAAAGCCCACGGGACTCTTTCAGTTATATGCAAATGCTGTAAACTTGCATCTCCCTTGCCACTGATAAAAATAATAGACACTATAAAAAAGCTTTTTTTTTTTTTTTCCCCTGTGTTAACAAGCTCTAAGTATATACTGGAAATTAAAAAAAAAAAAATAAAAAAAAATTGAAAACCTGGAGATCCTTTATATTTTGATTTTGAAACAAGAACAAGTAGATTATTAGCAAATTGAACTGAATTTTGCTTTGATACTACAGCAGATTGATTGCATGTGTAATTTGGTTCCAGAGACCTAAGTACCTAGGTCTATGGCTCTTCAACATCACGCCTACAAGAGGTCAAGATTAAAGTGTTAGTGACGTTGCTTTAGGCAGGCGATAAGGCCAGTTAACGGCGCTATTCGTTTATGATCAACTTCAGCAAGAAGCAATCATGTAAGCTTAGACCAAGTTAATAAACTCACAGCAAAATTAATTCAGAGGCTGAGAAATTTGCTTGAGAAGACATGGATACCGGCTATTTGAACTCACTGCTGGTCAAAAGTGGAATGAAGGTAAGATGAGTCTCTTGTACTTAGGAGGTACCTTTGAAGAGTCCTTCCCTTACACGTCTTCCAGCTTTTACCATCAGGAGATCATATGGACAAGGAACTGAGATCCCCCCAAGCTAGAACTCACACCAACAAGACGATTCTTTAAAACATTCCCTAGATGCATTTGCAGAAGTCCGTAAGACACATCTCAGATCTTTTCCACATCTCTGGAAAAAGGATATCGTGTTTACTGACAAGAACTCAACAGGTTTCATTTAAATCATGAAACAGGCGTCAAGCCTCACATCGTGTCAATTCGAAGCCTACGGCATCCAGAATCAGAGAGCACATTTTCCTGTGACATAAAACAGCAGAATCTTCACAGCTGACTCGCATCTTCGGAGGGAACATTATGAAAAAAATTGTCATCCAGGAAGATTACCTTTTTTTTTTTTAATAGAAACTGTGAAACAATTCTGTTTTCATTTTAAAAATCGCTTGGCTACAAAACTCAGAGGGAATGAAACCTTCTCTGTAATAAAATTAAAATACAAATTAGTAATTATTATTTTATCATTAGCAGATAAACTAGTCACTATGAAATTCATGTAAGCCACAGCAGCCTTCCACAGATAATTACACTTTTATTGATCCATTAAGCCCAGAGTATTTCAATAACATTTCCAAGAGGTTATTATTTACTCTGCAATCATCAGCTTAGCGTAGCACATGTAAAGCAAAAGGAAATGGAGTATCAGTTAACCACTTAGGAAGAGGGATGAAAAAGGCAATAATACCTTTAATAAATTAATCTGTTACGTGTAAATTGAGAAGTAGCGTAGCTTGCTGGAGCTACTTACAGATGGGGAGCAGGGGAGCAGTGGTCACAGGGAGAGAAAAGCCAACCCCATCATGGGCTGCATCAAAAGGAACAGGATGAGCAGGTCACAGGAGATGATTCTCCCCCTCTACTCTGCGCTCCTGAAACACCACCTGGAGTCCTGTGTCCAGCTCTGGAGTCCTCAACAGAGAAAGGACATAAAACTGTTGGAATGGGTCCAGCACAGGGCCACCAAGATAATTAGAGGGCTGGAGCACCTCTGCTATGAAGACAGGCTTGGGGAGCTGGGGCTGTTCAGCCTGGAGAAGAGAAGACTCCGGGGAGACCTTAGAGCAGCGTTCCAGGATCTGAAGGGAGCTCCAGGAGAGCTGGGGAGGGAATCTTGGTCAGGGAGTGGATTGACAGGACAAGGGGGAATGGTTTTAAACTGGAAGAGGGGAGATTTAGATTGGATATTAGGAAGAACTTCTTTGCTGTGAGGGTGGTGAGGCACTGGAAGAGGTTGCCCAGAGAAGCTGTGGCTGCCCCATCCCTGGAGGGGTTGAAGGCCAGGCTGGATGGGGCTTGGAGCAACCTGGTGTGGTGGGAGGTGTCCCTGCCCATGGCAGGGGGGTTGGAATTCAATGATCTTTGAGGTCCCTTCCAACTCTAACCATTCCTGCCAAACAACTGCAGGATACATGAAGGAAAGAGCCACAGAAGCTCTCCTGGAAGCATTAGTACCCACATGCATATTGGTACCTTCCTAAATCCACCGGGTACCATTTAATTGCATGAAGTAAGCCTCCTCTGATACCTAAATCTTGCATCAGGTTTGAGTTGGAAAGTATCACTCGTGCATATTGCAGACTTCACATCGATTAGCAAGGAATGAGACACAGCAGGGTTGTGTGTCATCGCCTGGATGGAGGTCTGGAAAAAATGTAGAGTTAACTACCAATATCAATCTTGGAAAATACCCATCAATGAAACATGAGTGTCATTTTAGCACGAAAACATTAGA
The DNA here is from genome assembly GCA_013398155.1 of Pedionomus torquatus. Lineage (NCBI taxonomy): Eukaryota > Metazoa > Chordata > Aves > Charadriiformes > Pedionomidae > Pedionomus > Pedionomus torquatus. Next base: position 36,565 of record VZRU01011299.1, read on the forward strand.
AGTGCTTCACTATTTTGTATGACACCCACACACTGGTTTTTCACACGTGGAAGAAAGCCAAGCCACCCTCTTGGGGCAGGTGATGTGTGGAGAAACAGCAGTGCTTACCACTGACAGTACGTGATGGAAGTATTCAAAAGCACTTGCGATGGACAACAGAGGGACCAGCTTCCTCGTATTCCATGTTTGCTGAAAAGTGGACAGAGATGCCAAAACTGAACAGAGGATGCAATGGTTCAAGTGGTGCAATCATCTAGAAAAGAGAAGTGCCATCTGTTGTAAACAAAGTGACAAGCAGGTAACACAGCAAACATTCCTCTGGATGAAATGAGGAGGTGGAAGGGTTTCCATCAGAGAAGAACAACTCCAGTGAAGTAACATGCCTCAGGAGTGGAAAGGCTGCCATATTTTGTCTTCCACCTCAAGTTCTCGAGCAGGCAAATCTGGCAGCCCATGAGATATCTGCAGACGGTCCATAACGCAGCTACCAAAAAATTATCAACAATAAGGAAGAAAATTCAAATTTACAAATATCAACCTAACTCAGTTGTAATTAAAGCCCACTGAGACAAAACTGCACTAACTGGTCTGAGCGTACAGCCTGCTGCCTGATAAAAAGGGTCTTCTGATTTCACTATACGTTGTCTTGAGTCTAAGCCAAAAGGGTCCTTTCAAACCACTAAGCAGCAGACCTTCCACGTTGCTTGGATTTTGGATTTTTTACTAAAGAACTCATAAGTGAAACTCTTTTCCCCCTTTTCACCAATGACTTTCACTGGCAGCTAGGCCTTGATGTCTAGAATATTCCCAGTATTTTCTCAAGTTGTTCATGCCTCCTTCGTATTTCCAGCATCACCTTCTCTAGGTTCACCCCTACCTCTCTCTTCTTCCTGTGGCGTCTTTCAAGCAGCCCTTTTCTCTCTCAAAACCTTATTTCATGGGGAATCCCAGAGGACTCTCTTCTAAAACTGCTGTTTCACATTTTTTCCAAATTACATTGTCAACTCCCAATGCTTCAGTGACCATCTTTATTACCTCTCAAATTCCTTTTTTGCTTCTGCTTTGGCTGGTGGGAGGAAAAGAGGTATCAATTAAGCAGGCCAAGGCTCTCCTGAAGTCAGGAATTGGGATGCAAGACCTGCACATTCTCTACTGGACATTTTGGTTTGTTTATAAGATCTAACTTTCCAACAAAAAGCTTCTTCTTTAAATGCAGGTGTTCAGAATTACCTCAATCTTCATAGTATTTGGAGCCAAAGCTGTAACCTCTTTCTGCATACGATCACCAATCCCAGGATACATCGTGGTTCCTCCAGAGAGGACGTTATTAGCATGAAGATCCTTAGGGATGTCGATATCCCGTTTCATAATACTGTTGTAAGTGGTTTCATGGATACCTGCAGATTCCATCCCTGAGCACAAAGAAGTTTCAACATGTTCTTTCTCTTTGTACCTTTCTATTTATTACTGTTAAAATGAAAGGAAGACTCACCAGCCCAAGCTCTCTCCCTTAAAACACCAAAGGAAAAAAAACCACTTATATGATTCCTTGGAGAGGAAGGAGAAAGACGGGACATAGGCCTCACTCCTCCCCTTCTTTGTCATCTCAGCATAGGAATTCTACAAACAAAATATGCTTGGGAAGAAGAAAGAGGCCCGTTATGATTTCATACTGGGATTTTTACTTCCTCCAGTAAAAAAAAAAAAGAAAGAAAATTATTTAAATTATTTAAGGAAAAATTTAAAATGAGGTATTCCTGCAACAGTTCACTATTTTTATATTCTTTTACGATGCTGTTAGCTAGAAATAGAAGCCCACTTGGCATTTCAGTGAGCTACCTGGCTTTTGAGATGTTGGTTTCATTTCAAATACCAGTACAGTCAAGTCAACTTGTAGTACTATATTTTTGCTAAAGAAATGGAACAGACCAGCTACAGTCCTGGGAATATGGTTTGAACTTCAAGTACTAGACTTTTGAACTAGCCTAACATGCGTATTTCAACCAAGGACTATAATCCAGGAAATCCTGATTTCCATCCCTAAGTTTCCCATCCTGACCACTGTCTAGCACCAGCTGTGATCCCCGAGACACTTCTGGCGGCCAAAACACTCCATCTGCTAATGAAAATTTCTCCTGCTCGTGTTTAAATATAGAATATTTGAATGTCACTAGTGCTGATGTTCAAATGCAGATCTCCGAGCTATATTAATGCTTGAACAGTTTGGTTTCTACACACAACGCAGCCAGCTTTACCATTTACTGTCATGGGAATCACGCCAAACTGCCTGCAGCCCTTTACCTCCATCCTCAAGTGCGGAATTTAAGTGGGAAGTGGGAAATTTGTGAGGGCAGCTGAATTGCCACATAAAGTGTCAGTCATCCATGGGATAGCATTGGAATTCTAACACTACAGATAAAACTACTGGAAAATAATGTATGATTTCATTTTGTATGATTAAATTACAGATTAACACAATGAAACGATAAGCGGAAGCAGCATCTAGATTTAAAACCCACATAAGCAGGACTGTGCAGTTATAGAATCATAGAATGTTTAGAGTTGCAAGGGACCTTAAAGAGGTGGCAGGGAGTTCCACCTCCCCTGCCATGGTGGGACACCTCCCACCACACCAGGTGGATCCAAGCCCCATCCAGCCTGGCCTTCAACCCCTCCAGGGATGGGGCAGCCACAGCTTCTCTGGGCAACCTATTCCAGTGCCTCACCACCCTCACAGCAGAGGATTTTTTCCTAAAATCCCATCTCCATCTCCCCTCTTCCAGTTTAAANCCCTCTGAGCATCTTGGTGGCCCTCTGCTGGACCCGTTCCAACAGTTCTATGTCCTTTCTCTGTTGAGGACTCCAGAGCTGGACACAGGACTCCAGGTGGGGCCTCACAAGCACAGATTAGAGGGGGAGAATCACATCATCATTATACATCAGCCAGTCAAGATAAAAAGCATGATTTTCTGACAGTACTCTGAGACATCACTTTAGAAACTCTACTGCATTTGTAAGAGGCTGAAATCATCTTGAGTTCAGGTAATTCTAAACTGACAGGCATCTTTGTGTCCTGCAGCAGTAGGAGTGGTTTTTGTGGATTCTAAAGAACTGATTAATTCAATAGAAGCTGCATGTTTCTAAGGACATTTGAGGTTAAATAGCTCTGTTGCTACAGCTGAAGGCTCTCTGTACTTCCTAATAAATTCTTCTTCTCATTGTCTGTCAAGTACCTAGAAAAGTCCTGTCCCACCTCTGAAGGACATCTGGAAGAGAGTTTCTGGGCACTGGAACCGTTCATTCCCAATGGCGATGACTTGACTGTCAGGAAGCTCACAGCTCTTTTCAAGAGAGGAGGAGGAATCAGCAGTTGCCATTTCATTTTCAAAATCCAATGCCACATAACAAAGCTTCTCCTTGACATCTCTCATGATCTCCCATTCTACTGCAGACAGCCAAAAAAGTTTTCAATCAATGTACAGCATAAGAGCTAGGATAACACTTTTACCCTGATAACGGAACTGTGAGAATGCAGCAATCAAAAATTATTATTTTTTTAATATACACACATACACATAAAATATTTATAGAAGACACAGCTGGAAGACGCCATGAGGAATAACCTATTTATTCCCATCTCCAGGAAGAATCAGTCATTTCTGACACAGGCTCTGTCTCAGAAATTCTTCTGCTGGAGCATCCATAGATTCCTCTGGCAAACAAACCCAGTGATATACTATGCTGGCTATTATCACTGGTTTCTTGGTCTCTAGCTAAAACCTCACATGGTCTAGTTTCAACACATTACATCTCCATCTGCTCCCCCAGCAAACACAACAGTTTATCTTTTCTCTTTATTGCAACCTTAGCCATATTCTCCTGTCTCATCCCACACCTCTGCTACTCTAACAAGCTCCAGGTCCTTCCATCTCCTGTCAGACACACTGCAATTTTATCATAGAGTGGTTAGTGTTGGAAGGGACCTTAAAGAGCATCCAGTTCCAACCCCCCTGCCCTGGGCAGGGACACCTCCCACCACACCAGGTTGCTCCAAGCCCCATCCAGCCTGGCCTTGAACCCCTCCAGGGATGGGGCAGCCACAGCTTCTCTGGGCAACCTGTTCCAGTGCCTCACCACCCTCACACCAAAGAAGTTCTTCCTAAGATCTAATCCAGGCAGAGTGAATAATGTTTGTTTTCAGCTGGACTTCTGCTGGAGCTCTGCTGAGGAAAACACTCTGGACAATGTGATGTGCTTTATTGTTTCACAAACCAATGTCCCCAGCCCTAGGCAGGACACCCTACCCCATCGCCCATGGTGCTCTGGCACCATCAAAGAATCCTTCGGGTTGGAAAAGACCCTTGAGATTGAGTCCAACCATAAACTTAACGCTGCCAAGTCCACAACTCAGCCCCACATCTACATATCTTTTAAATACCCCAGCGACAACTCAACCATCCCCATTGTACTCATCAGAGCCACTGACATCAGGGGGTTAAACTTAAACTTTGGATTTCATAAGCTAGTACCTTTGCCAATAAAGTCTACTTTTAATTGAAAGTATGCTTTCAATTAAAAAATTCACAAATTAGCAATATTTCACAGCAAATGAATGTAATGAATTTAATGCAATCAGTAATAAACAATAAGCTTTTCAACAATCTTGAAGCAGGATTTATCATTACAGTATAATGACAGAGAAACACTCCTAGACATGTCTACTGTATGAACCACACCTCCTGGCTGTTAGAAGCCAGGTTTTTCTTATGGTCTGTTGTTGTTTATTATCTCCCAGTTGTATTATCTCCCAGTAATGCGTGCTGTCAAGCTCACTACTTAATTAGTTTATTTACACTGTTGCTAAATTGATGCATAATCTTCCTATTAAATATATGCCGAAAGTGGGCACAAAGGGAAGCACAGAGCCACATCTAATTTTCCCAGGTGATTTTAAGCCTATATTTGTATTTAAATCACGCTTCTGGTTACATCACCAGCTAAATTCATAACTTTGGGATTTTGGGCCAGAAGACTGCTCTAACATATACAGACCTCAGACATTGGCTTTTGGTCCTGAGCTGGGTTTGGTACATCAGACTGGGCATGTCACGGACAAAAATGTTTAGCAAAACATCATTTAAGTTTGCTCCAGTCAACTCATTTTCCCAAGCCAGCAAAGACTCCAGCCCTTGAACACTTTTCCCTCTGACCCGTGAAGAGGTGCTCCAGAGTCATCTGGATGATGGCCTTCAAACAACTTTACTCAAATCTTCTAAAAAAACCCCAATTCTGATGCTAACTAGCGTACCAGGATAAGAGGAAATGGGCACAACTTGACCATAGGAAGTTCCTTCTAAACATGAGGAGGAACTTCTTGACTTTGAGGGTGGCAGAGCATTGGAAGAAGCTGCCCACAGAGGTGTTGGAGTCTCCATCTCTGGAGACATTCAAAACCTGCCTGGACACATTCCAGTGCAACCTGCTATGGATGGACCTGCTTTGGCAGGGGCTTGGACTAGAGGACTTTCAGAGGTCCTTCCCAACCCCTTATCACTCTGTGATTTTGTCTGATGCAAAAGTGTTGATAAAGTGACAGTCTTCAGAGTAGAAAGCAGGAGCTGGCACAGCACAAGCCCAGGAGTTGGGCTACTACAAGTTGAGCACTCGTTGTGGTCAGAGGTAGGCATGTGAAAGGCATCACTGGTCCAAAACTCACACAGAAGTGCGATTCAGCTGGTACATGACCAGTGTAACAGCGCTCACAAACCTCAGACTTAAAGACATCAATAACTCGTAACTTCATCCAAAAGAATTGCCTGGATCCTGGGTTGATATTATCTACACCCCAAAAACTCAGGATGAGAAGCCACCTTAGCCTCCAGTTTCCCCACCTCCAGAACTGAGCACAACAAGGAAAATGACTTCCAGCTTTTCAGAGGCCGGTTCCATATATCTCACTGCCACAAACAAACAGGAAACATTTCAGGGCCATCCAGAGAACTGCTATTGCATAAGCAACAGAAACTCTGGTCTCACCATGGTTGAGCCAGCACGCTAACCCACACGGACCCCACAGGATTATCTTCCAGATTAAGAAGAAAGGTGAACACTCAAGACTATTTGTATTTTTAGCTGCTTCTGCACAAAAATGTTCTGCAGCACAGCTTCCAGATGATTACCTGGGTCATTTTTTCATGGTTGGCCTTGGGATTGAGAGAGGCTTCAGTCAGCAGGATGGGGTGTTCCTCAGCCGCGACCCACAGGTCGTTATAGAAAGAATGATGCCAAATCTAAAAATGAAAATCAATTCAGAAAAGCGTTCTGAACATTTCTTCTGATCACAGAATTACAGAGAGCTTTCCAAGTACAGTCTAATTACTATTTTTTTATTACAGGTATATTAAAATAGACAGAAAGCACGCGAGAAAGAGTTGAATTTGGCAGATTCTATTTTAGAACCAAAACCATTGGGTTTCTACTGTCTGTAACAGAACATAACCTGCACGAGAGAGTCCTTCCACTTAGATTCCCTACACAGAGCAGAGACTGCCCTTTCTAAGCTGGGGCACTGGTGAGCTCCCACCCCCAGTGCTCCCATGCGGAAGCTGAGCTGTTAGACCTGGAAAGACTTCTCCACATCAAGCTGCTTGGAGATTGCTCCAGTTGCAAGTCATTGCTGAGACGCTCTTTAGGAAATCCATAGAAGCAAAAGGCCTTTTGTGCACCAGATACTTCAGCCAGTAAGTCCTGAATCAAACTCTTCACTTACGAGAGAGTAATCACATTTTGTAGTCACAGTCCATAACCTACTGTCATCATTTTTCATGTTGGAAGGTGCCACCTGTATCAAAACATGTTCACTTCGATTGCCTGAGGACCGTAGCTGTCTGCTCAAGGGATTTTTTTCTTGATGCCAGCTCAAAGACAGACTTGTTCAGTAACAAAATGAAATATTTCTTATCTTCTTGTTCAGCTTTTTCCTGCTCTTATTCCTTTTCCCCCCATTTTTTAACACATTCCAGCTTTGCCTGACCCAACAAGTTTACTTCCGAGCACAAAATATGAGGATGGGTAAGTTTATTTCATTAATGGCACAGAAATAAGTCCTATTATGCTCCAAATTGAACTTAAGTGGAAAAAAGAACTTAACTAAAACTGAAGAATCTACAAAGTCAATAGCTGTTCAGAGCTAGAATTATTTAGAGAATTATCAGCCATAAAAAAAATTCAAGTCCATCTCAGTCCCCTAAAAAAATTATCAGATGTCTCTGGAACTGGGGCTTGGGTACACTGGGCCACCTTCTACCTTCTTCTGTTTGAAGGTTTAGAATACAAAAATGGGGAGAGTTGAAAAAATGAGAAAGTAATGACGTAGAAGTTAAAAAAATATATAAGATGTAAGATGACTGCCATTTTAGACAAGAAAGAACTAAGAGAAGAGAAGAAGCAAGGGTTAACTGTTTTAAATTGGAAGAGGGGAGATTTAGATTAGATGTTAGGAAGAAATTCTTTGCTGTGAGGGTGGAGAGACCCTGGCCCAGGTTGCCCAGAGAAGCTGTGGCTGCCCCATCCCTGGAGGGTTTCAAGGCCAGGCTGGATGGGGCTTGGAGCCACCTGGTCTGGTGGGAGGTGTCCCTGTCCAGGGTAGGGGGGTTGGAACTGGATGATCTTGAAGCTCCCTTCCAACTCTAAACATTCTATGACTCTTTGATTCTAAGGAAGCCTCCATGCTTCCACAGTTATCAAAATACTGGTGACAATGAGGAACAAATCTGGTCTCATAACGCAGGACCCGACCCTGCCTGAATCTTGCAGGGTTTTCCTCTAAACCAGGCATGATTAGGGGCTGAAAACTATTAGATTCGACTTAATGATAACCATAATGTTAATGGATAATTATATTCTACAAGAAAAAAAAATATAGTTCAGTGCTGGATTTTAGAGGTCATGAGAATGGAATGTAAACAGAAAGCACAATAGGCAGAGAGGAATGCTGAGGAAGAACTCTTACATGAAACACTTGCATAGTCACCAGGGCCAGAAAACGCTCCATCCCGATGCCTTCCCTCCCATACGTTGTCAGCTCAGTTGCTGAGAACAAATTAAGAGCGACGTACAATGCCCTGTGTTATTATCCAGCGGAAAAGGGAGCAGTCCCAATTTGAATATTGTGAACTGAAGCACGGGAGAAGAAGAATGCTGCAGTTCATCGCCTACATGTTCTCCTCCCCATTCACACGAGTATCTATGTGTCCTCCAGCATCCTTGCTCTCGCTCTCTCTCCTGCCCAAATGCATACTCAGTCTAATCTTGTGGCGACCCCCTGGCTTTCTGTAGCATGGGGATCGTTGGGCACTGCATTATTATGCCTTTGTTCTGTTTTTGGCAGTTACCCAGCAATTCTCTTGTGTGTTCTACACTGTGATGCTTTTAGTAGTATTAGTTCCAAGCACTGGGAGAAAAATTGTGGTTCCAATCAAAAAACCTGATGAAAAAACTTTTTTGGGGGGAAAGTGTGGGGCAGAAATATATACACACACATGTATATTGATATTCTTGCATATATAAAATATATGTATAAAATATATATTTTAAATATATATACATACATATATTTATATTTTTTATATAAAATATA
>VZRU01011299.1:45244-98747 GCA_013398155.1 Pedionomus torquatus
TATATATAAATTATATATATATATACACAAACACACATTCCCTTAGCACCAAGACTTTAGATTCCTAAAGTAATCACTTGAGGACTTCTCTCAGCCAGAAGAATATGTGCACGTATGGAGGTGTTTCAGAGCTTCAAGGGAAGCTGAGATAAGTCTGTAATCATTTGAAGCCCATACTTTAAAAAAAATAAAAAGCCTTTTTTTTCTTATTTACAATAATCACAAAAATGTTTCTTGCCTCTTTTCCCTTCTGCCGCCTTTCTCTCATGTTTCTTTTTTTCTATTTGTTACTCACTTCCTTGCAGCCACCGCTTTCTGTCCTGCTCTGCTCCTGGGCTCAGTAAGAGGTCTATGTACCTCTGTTGGGGGATCTTTGCCAGCTCCTGCGTGTCACAAGCTGCCTGGCAGAAGAAGGTACTTCTGGGTTAGGGACCCACTTTCACAAGTAACTCCTTCACCTATTGAAGCCACAAAGAGAAGAAAAGTTCAAACCACACACCTGGAGTCCTGTGTGCAGCTCCGGAGTCCTCAACACAGAAAGGACATGGACCTGTTGGAAAAGGTCCAGCAGAGGGCCACCAAGATGCTCAAAGGGCTGGAGGACCTCTGCTGTGAGGACAGGCTGAGGGAGCTGGGGCTGTTCAGCCTGGAGAAGAGAAAGCTCCGGGGAGACCTTAGAGCAGCCTTCCAGGATCTGAAGGGAGCTCCAGGAGAGCTGGAGAGGGACTCTTGGTCACAGAGTGGAGTGACAGGTCAAGGGGTAATGGTTTTAAATTGGAAGAGGGGAGATTTAGATTGGATATTAGGATGAAATTTTTTGCTGTGAGGGTGGTGAGGCACTGGAAGAGGTTGCCCAGAGAAGCTGTGGCTGCCCCATCCCTGGAGGGGTTCAAGGCCAGGCTGGATGGGGCTTGGAGCAGCCTGCTCCAGTGGGAAGTGTCCCTGCCCAGGGCGGGGGGTTGGAACTGGGTGATCTTGAAGGTCCCTTCCAACTCTAACCGTTCTATGATTCCATTACCACGCTTCCTAATAGAGAGTCCCAACCTATATAGTATCTGACCATTAGTTGAAATAATGCATTGCCTGAAGCCTCCACCACCACATTCCACCCTAAAACGCAAGGAATCTAGCCATAAGGTTACACTACAGTAAAGCACATCCCACCTTTGCCACATTCTCTAATTCTTTATCCTAGCTAGATTTTCAAGAGTCTGCTCTAGCATTCAGCATTACCCAGAGGAAAAACACATCCTGGTATGTCCTATACTCAGGACAATTTCCAGATCACCAGTTGCTGAGGGAAGAAAACAATTAAAATAATCATGGGGGTCCCTTTTTTTTTTTTATTCCCCTACAGGGAAAAATAATTTCCTGCTGAATGCAGACAGCAGGAAAATTATCAGGAAAAACAACGTAGCGGGATGTATGAGGCTGCAGAAATGTAGAAAGTGTCCTCTCAGGAAGCAGTGAAATAATGAAATGCAGATACTGTGCTTCCATCTAGAGGAGCAGGTGAGCATTTTATTTCCCAGTGCGAACTGGGGAATTCCTATTGCTCCTCTATCAAATTCGGTGTGTTCATCTTGGTCAGGGAGTATAGCGATAGGAAGAGGGGTAACAGCCTTAAACTGGAAGAGGGGAGATATATTGGATATTAGGAAGAACTTTTCCTGTGAGGGTGGTGAGGCACTGGAACAGGTTGCCCAGAGAAGCTGTGGCTGCCCCATCCCTGGCTGGATGGGGCTTGGAGCAACCCGGTGTGGTGGGAGGTGTCCTCTGCCCATGGCAGGGGGTTTGGAACTGGATGATCTTGAAGGTCCCTTCCAACTCTAAACATTCTATGATTCTGTGATTCTATGATCTGGAATATTCTGCACTTACCCTTTCGGGTTCATGAATGTGACATAATAACTGACTTTATTATATATACGTTATAATTTTACACACCTCTTCTCGGCAAGTGGGACTACAGAACCTCAGCCCCGCAGCTTCCTCCTGGTGGTATTTTTCACAGGAAAACATTACTAGAAGCATTTGTTTGTGATGTTTCCTTCACATACCATTCCACCTGGAGATGACAAAGGACCACACGGCTGCACTCCTGTCTCTAAAGGTGGGTTACAGTATTTCCATCTACAGACTCAAATGCTTCCTGAAGAGAGCAGGACAGAGGAGATATTAAAGGTATTTAGCAGCGTGAGAGTGCTCTTTGGGCTCCTCCTGCCTCTTCAGTATCTGCCATGAGCACACCCCACTGCCTGTGCCAGTTCTGGGACATCTTTCATCGGGCATGTCACAGAGGGGTGATTGCACCAGCCACATGCAAGGAAGTCTTGCTTGATAGGGACTAAAGATGCCTTTTTGCCATCCAGATGCTGAAAGCTAACTGGAATTGGCAGCAGGAAAACATGCTTCAGGAGGAAAAAAAAAAAAAAAAGATCCCACTCTCTAAGCACTAGAATAGGGGTAGGAAGCCCCAATCTGTCTTTTCCTCTTTAATTGATGGTGAGAATGTCACGTGCAATATGAGATGCGGGCACCACTCATCATTGTATTCCTTATGTAGGCAAGTGCTAAGGAAGGAAAATATCACCCCCTCCACCTTCCAAGTTTTTATTCCCAACTTCAGTAATGTATCTTTAATATTTCTCCAATTCACGCCAATAAGTCACAACATGTTTTAAGTTTTTTTCTCTTTTAGCTACTTCCTGTCATTGTCCAACATTCTGCCTTAGTAGGAACTTCAAGACTGAAAAGAGGACATATGGAATCATGGAATCACAGAATTGTCCGAGTTGGAAGGGACCTCTAGAGATCACCCAGTCCCACTCCCCTGCTAAAGCAGGATTGCCCAGAGCACATCACTCAGGGCTGCATCCAGGCAGGGCCTGAAGGTCTCCAGAGAAGGGGACTCCACACCCTCCCTGGGCAGCCTCTGCCAGGGCTCTGCCACCCTCACCATAAGGAAGATTTTCCTCCTATTTGAATGGAATTTCCCATGTTCCAGCTTGTGCCCGTTGCCCCTTGTCCTGTCACTGGAAACCACTGAAAAGAGTCTGGCTCCATCCTCCTTCAACCCACCCTTCAAATACTTGTGAGCATGAAGAAGGTCTCCCTTCAGCCTTCTCTTCTCCAGGCTCAAGAGTCCCAGCCCTCTCAGCCTTTCCTCATCAGGGAGATGCTCCAACCCCTCCATCGTGTGTTGCCCTACACTGGATTCTCTCCAGTAGCTCCCTGTCTCTCTTGAACTGGGGAGCCCAGCACTGGATGCAGAGCACAGAATACTTTTGTAACATACTGCCAAATCACTGAGTAATAAGCATTTATTTTTTTAAAAGACTAGTAACCCTAGAAGAGCCAAGACCCGATCAACTCCTGCACGAGCGTACTATCCTCTTTACATACACTGCCATTAGAAATTCTTCAAGGATTTTCCCTTTGGTTTGCAAGACAGTTAACGGCTAATTGTATGTCCTGGATAAGATGATGTCTCAACAAGATTGCATTCAAAACGAACACCCACCTTTTCCATGTCATCCTAGTCAGTGATGATTCCATGCTCAATGGGGTATTTCAGAGTCAGGATCCCTCTTTTACTTTGTCCTTCATCCCCTACATAGCTGTCTTTCTGACCCATTCCAACCATAACACCCTGCAAAGTATATTATTCTGACATTAGTGCAGTGTATCACGCGCATTAAGGATAGAATATAATTTTTAAGTTAAAAATCCACATGAAATACTGTGCCTGTTACTGCCGTTCCAGAACACACCCCCAGAATGCTCATGGGACTAAAATGGGAATTTATTGGTAACCACATACTCTGTACTAACTTTCCCCCTCAACCCACCAGAAGAGCAAGGTAGCTCCAAAAAGGAAGGAGAATATCTCACACCTGGTGTAAACTCATGGTTCTCCAGTAAAGGGAAGAAATTACTGGTGAAAATGGTATAATCTCTTTTTGGCTCCCTAGACTTACTATATATATTTGGTTGCACTTCATGTCTACGCAGTTCCACTGTTGCCTTTGAAAAGTGACATTATTCCTCCTTGCTGCAAGTGCAATATTTCTTCCAAATACACATTTGGAAAAAAAAAACAAACATTGATTTGGATAAAAGAGAGCTTTTACCAAAACCCCCTCAATTATTTAATTAAGATTTTACTAAGTTTATCATGTATGCATTAGGAAGTCTATCATGATTGCCCCAAAAAAAGTAGCAACATATAAGGTACATAATAAAAGCCAATGAACAATTTGGAAAGTTAAAGAACGGATGTATTTTCAAGCACTGATATTCACCTGCAACAATTCACGGAGGGGCTCAAAATGCATTCCTTAAAATGCTTTGTTATTTTATGACTGTCAAACCAGGCACATTTAGCTGAGCAAAAGAAGGCACAGAACTTCAGGGAAGGGTTTTTACAGCTCAGAAAATTAAAATCTGACTCAGATGCGAAGAAAATGAACGAAAACCTGCATCTTCTATTTATACAAAGTGTTAGGAAATGAATTAAGCAGAAAGACCCTTCCCAAGGTCAAGAAAAGCCAGATTTATCCTTTCCAGACTTGATATCAAGTGATGTGCTGTAGACATTTTTTGGAAGCTTTTTGGGCCATGCTGTTGCTTAATGTAACTAGAAAAGGAATTTACCACTATTAGCCCTTTGGTTTCTCTTGTTAACAACATTCTGCCTATCGTTTTGCTTCATATTGATACAGCGAGTATGTATTAATCCATCAAGCTGGGGGTGTGGGAGGTGTCCACAAGACACCTTCATAACATCAAAACACTTGTATTCTTCTACAGTCAACATTTTGAAAAGTTACACTTTGAAGTGCTGGCAGCAACAGATTACACTTTTACTCACCATTGATTAGATTCCAGAGAAGCCACTGACACCCGCTGATAAAATCAAGCCCTGATGTTGTTAATTCCCCATTTAAAAAAGGAAAAATTCTCTTATTTTGCTTATCATTACTTAATTACAAGGTGAATGACCTGATAAAGAGCACTACTTAAAATTGGCATTGACTGAGTCATGTTATTGCTTTACAGCTGCTGAATTCATAGGTTTCAAATAATAATTTTGACAAAGCGGCTATTTGGAAATCTTTTCACCAGATGAAGTTCCTAAACAAAATGCCTAAATTTGCTGAATTTTAGAATTTTATTTGCGTTCTTCTAATTCTCAGTGCAAAATTAAATACAATTAACGGAGCACTTCTTTTTGCTGCGTAAGGCCTGCTGCTGAAACAGCAAACGCTACCCAAGTGTTCTCCCTGGTTTTGGATAGAGAAGAAGGTCTGATCGCACTCTACTGATCCTTCCAGCCATGAGGAAGGTCTGCGCGTTTCCCTGCATGCACAAAGTCAAACCTGAATTACCTTAAGGCCAGGAAACCCTCTGGAATTCCTTCAAAGCCTGAGGCAAAACAGTGTTCAAAGTCCAGCGAGTGTGTAAAGCCCCAAAAGATGTCAGATTAAGTGAAGTGAAGCGTTAAAATTATGAACTGTAACATGACAAAAAAAAACCCTCTGAGGGCAACACTTACCCAGGAAACAGTGACCATTTGTAAATGCCTTTTTGTAAATGACGTGATCTCTTCTTCCATTACATTTATATCAGCTTCTGGAATGGAGTTCATAGAATATCTACATGTGCCAAGCCATTCTTGGAAACTTCTTTTTTCTTCCAGTTTGTGCTTATCGCAGTGACAGCACAAAAACCTGGATAAATTAGGGCAGAATTTCTAACCTCTCTGGCTCCTTTCCTGCTCACTAACCTGCGACACCTCATGACAGAGGGTTGTTTCCTCCCTGGAAGACAAAAATCCCTCACCCTGGATGAGGAAGACTGGAAGGACTTGTAGGTCTACTGTTGCCTTCTTCTTCATCGTAACGCAATTAGGTAATAGCTCGTTATCATTCTGTTAACTGCCATCTGCAAGCTGGAAAGGGAGAAGTCTTAGCACGTACAATACTCATGTTTCAACTACACTTACTTACTTTGTTAGTGGGGACAAAGACTGCAAATACCTGACTTATCTCAGGACTTGGGTGACACGATGGCTGAAAACAGGGACTGATGAGCCACCAAAGACTGATCAGTTCAAAGGAGGTGAAAACCAAAACCAGACATCAGTTACATAGGAATATATGGGATTTCTACAGAAATCCAGACCTTTACTGGCCTAAGAAATATTAAAGAAGCATCGAAGGAAGAAAGTTTACAGGATTTACCCGCAAGGGTAACATGGCTGCCTGTATTTCCCATTCCTCCTGACAAACACAAGCAACGCAGAACATCAGTTTGATAAAAGTTAACTCTGGAAACGTAACTGCCAACCAGTTGCTCTTTCTCATCCATCACACAAACACAGCAAACCTCACATACCTCCTTTGACCTTCAGCAGATAATTCCCTTCGCTAACATCTCTTCTAAGACAATCTTGTGTATGCCCATGAGTAAAACCGACGGAATCCTTCCATTTCTATGGAAGATGGAATCTTCCATTTCCAAATCTACTCATTGGGTTTTAGTTTGCCCACCAGATTTTTAGAATTTTAGTCTAGCAAACGGGAAAAGGAATGCCTAATCCTTTCTGTGGCTTTATGTCAACTCCTTTAGACTCTGCTTGCTTTGGTGGTATCTCCATTGCAGACAGAACAAACACCAACAAACAACAATACAAGGTTTAAAATAACCTTCCAGCCACCACAGTCCTGGCAAATCAGCCGGTTTTTGAATCAGAGAAATCGCTGTGCGGTCTCAGAGAGCATTGTAACAAAACACGGATGTGTTAACATTCAACGCATAAACACTCTATTACACATCCACAGAAACAGAATGCAAATTCTCTGCTTCTTAGAAACTCTTAGCTGAAAATGCACCCTTTATTCATTTGTATCTTGAAGCCCAAGTACGTAAAATATGCAAGGTTATGGCTTTATAAGCTTGAATTTCACATGATGAGCGGCTGAGGAACATTTTGTCCCAAAGATACGCAGTAACTAAACCCACCAAGACAAAAAGTGCAAGTGAATTAAAAAAGAAAAACAAAAATCAAACCAAAAAAAACACAAGAAAAGCTACAGAAAATGCACCTTTAAACAACGGTAACGGAAAATAAGAAGTTGAAGACATTACTTCATGCCATCTCAATTCTGAATCTTTAATCATGGGCTTACCTCGTTACCATATACACACCCACACGCCTTGACAGAGCCAATACAAACTGTATGGCCAAAGAACAACCCTCTTATAACTTTTATTTTCAGGCAGGAAAAAATAAAAATAAACTCAAAACCCCAGTAGTCCTTTCTTTATTGCACTCTATGAAACCTCTTGTCATAATCAAGAAGTCAATAAACAGTGATAGCTGATTATTCCTTTAAAATTTATAGTTTAACTCTTAAAATAAAATTTATATAGAAAAGATATCATTTACAACCCATTCAGTAGTAATCAATCATTATGTACTCACAAACAATATTAAATAACTTGTATGCAGCAGTTTCTTTATAGGGCGAACAGAGGGGAATATTTTCTCCTTAGCAAATATAATATTCCACTGATAAAGAGCAATTCAAGTCAACTTTGGAACAACTGTGATATACACAAATTTCTTTGAAGAAGCGTAAGATTCATGTAGTGTAACAAGAATATATATACAACTGTGTCCAGTGCATAGCTTAACAGCAGCATGTGAAAAATCTATCATCTTGGATTGGCACACCATTACCCATAGAGAAATAATTTACCCAGAAAATGCAGTGTATTCAGAGAACACCCGTGAGGCACAGTAAAACAACAAGATGTAGCGTCACTAGGTAGGTGAGGAATAAATAGCGGGATTTTGCTCTGGAGGTCAGCAGCTTAGAACAGTAAAGACTTCGCCCTCGAACCCATCTTCTGAAGGAAAGGGCTCCTCCTTTCATCTGCTCAGGAAACAAAAAATATCAAGTAAGTAATCATGAATACAGATGAAAAGAAGCTCCTTGGTATCTTGAAATTCATGAAGTTCAACTGTGTCAAGAGCAGGGTCCTGCATCTAGGACATGGCAATCCCAGGCACAAAGATAGGTTGGGTGGAGAACGGCTGGAGAAGGACTTGGGAGTGCGCATGGATGAGAAGCTCCACATGAGCCAGCAGTGTGCGCTGGCAGCCCAGAAAGCCAACCCCATCCTGGGCTGTATCAAAAGAAGCATAAGAGCATAAGCCAGCAGAGTAAGGGAGGTGATTCTCCCCCTCTACTCTGCGCTCGTGTGACCCCACCTGTAGTTCTGTGTCCAGCTCTGGAGTCCTCAACAGAGAAAGGACATAGAACTGTTGGAACGGGTCCAGCAGAAGGCCACAAAAATGCTCAGAGGGCTGGCACACTTCTGCTATGAAGACAGACTGAGAAAACTAGGATTGTTCAGGCTGGAGAAGAGAAGGCTCCGGGGAGACCTTAGAGCAGCCTTCCAGGATCTGAAGGGAGCTCCAGGAGAGCTGGAGAGGGACTCTTTGTCAGGGAGTAGAGGGACAGGACAAGGGGGAATGGTTTTAAACTGGAAGAGGGGAGATTTAGGTTAGATATCAGAAAGAACTTCTTTGCTGTGAGGGTGGTGAGGCACAGGAACAGGTTGCCCAGAGAAGCTGTGGCTGCCCCATCCCTGGAGGGGTTGAAGGCCAGGCTGGATGGGGCTTGGAGCAACCTGGTGTGGTGGGAGGTGTCCCTGCCCATGGCAGGGGGGTTGGAATTTGATGACCTTTAATGGCCCTTCCAACTCTAACCACTCTATGATTCCATGATCTCGGATTTCTGAGGCACTATACACTTTTTGCCTCTGACGCAGCAATGGATGCCAGAGCACAAGCTCTAAGCATAAATTATTTAAAGGCCAAAGAAAACAGCATTATAAGGGGACAGAAATGGATGCAAGATTATTGTGTGTTATGTAATTCCATAACTGCAAAATTATATGCATACATATTTTATTTAATGGCCACACATGCAATATAAATATGATTACTCACATTTAAACCTGGACAGATGCAGTGTGCTATATGGCATGCTTTTACACAGCTGCCTGTATTTAAGTCACTATTCATAACCCAAACAGAAAGAAACTACGGATATTTTTTCGGGAAAGTGTACTTTCAGTAGTAGCTTGCTACTCTGAATAGACACGTCTATGTCCCACCCATCCCCATAATACCTAACACAATACGAGTGCTCCATGGTCAGCTTTTCAGAGACAAGGCAGATTAGACAAGTATCCTATAAAGATGACAAGCCAAAATCAGTGACTCCCAGTCACTCAGAAGGGGAATCCACACTCACAGAATCATAGAATGGTTAGAGTTAGAAGGGACCTTCAAGATCATCCAGTTCCAATCCCCCTGCCATGGGCAGGGACACCTCCCACCACACCAGGTAGATCCAAGCCCCATCCAGCCTGGCCTTCAACCCCTCCAGAGATGGGGCAGCCACAGCTTCTCTGGGCAACCTGGGCCAGTGCCTCACCACCCTCACAGCAAAGAATTTCTTCCTAAGATCCAATTTAAATCTCCCCTCTTCTAGTTTAAAATCATTACCCCTTGTCCTATCACTACTCTTCCTGACCAAGAGTCGCTCTCCTGGAGCTCTCTTCAGATCCTGGAAGGCTGCTCTAAGGTCTTCCTGGAGCCTTCTCTTCTCCAGGCTGAACAGCCCCAGCTCTCTCAGCCTGCCCTCACAGCAGAGGTGCTCCAGCCCTCTAATCATCTTTGTGGCCCTCCACTGATAGGGTCTTAACAGGACTCCAGGGACTTAACAGCAGCTGAAAGTAAGGTATAGCAGAGAGAAGACAGGAAAAAGAACAGCAGCATGAAGGAGACCATGAGCTGTGCTGTCTTCAGTCCAGTCTGCACCTAGTAGTATACACTACGCACACCGCTTTTAAGTAGCTCATAATTCAGGGGTTTCAAAAGCTTTCATTGACTTACCTTTCGCACAATAACATGTTCACTAGGATTGATGATTAAGGCTTCTCTTTCCTCCTCAGTTTCCATCTGAACAGTGTATTCATTAGGCACAGACCTGTAACTGCTTAGTTCAAACCTGAAAGAGAAGGAGACAAAGGAGTACTGAGGTATCTTTTAAAGGACTGAATTCACCTAAGAAACATTATTTTGTATATTTACATTACTGGAGGAAGGTTCTCACAAAAAGCAGTAAAACACAGCTGGTTTGTGCTGCCAGGTTGTTTTTTTTTCCAATCTCTGTTTGCAATCTACTGTCAAGGTGTTTCATTTATTCAGAATAACCCCCATCATCACGAGCTGACCGAACAGTGATTTTCAGATGTTGGTAGTGATGGACACTTCATGTAGGCAGATGGATAATGACATTTTAAATCTTAACAGTAGCCGTGCTAAAGCTGTTATTTGTGAGGGTTTTTTTTCCTCACTTGGAAAATAAGAAATACCACTCACTTCTGATTCCAAAATCTAAAGCAAGAAATTAAAGAAAGAAAAAAAAAAAAAGTACCAAACCCCATAACATTTCTGTGATCCACAGAGCTAGACCCAGCTTTTTAACACAGTTGCACATGCATTTTTCATTGCTTCAGGTACCGCAGCCTCACAATGAAGTTCCATTATTTGTTTGTTCTATTATTTGCTCAGCAATCTAACACCCATAGGAAAATCCATCGCTAATCTCACAAAAAATAAAAGACAAATGAAAAAGCCTGCCACTCTGATTTTCCAGTCCTTAGTACATGCTGCATTTACACCAGGGAGAGTGTAAATGACAACCTCAGCAGGCATTTGTCTAAGGGGAAGCAGAAGGAAAAGATAGCTTTGCCTCTCTGAACAAGCCCCATAAATGTTTAATGCAGCAATCTCACTGTCACATACTTCAAAAGTCTAAGAAAAACAAATATTGTTTTACAGACTCTTTTCTTTCAAAAGAAAAATAAACCCACATCTTACAGACAGGAGTATTTTACCTGTTACTTTGTTCCTCGGAAAGTCCAAGAGCCTCTTCTGCAGCTTCTCTCCTCCTCTTCTCTTCTGACAGTGCTTCTGTCAGCTGCGAGAGCGCCTGCTGCACTGAATCATACTGTTGCTCGGTCTCTGCCAGCCTATGACAAAATGAAATCTGAAATCAGTAATTTTATGTATTTAAAGAATTACTTTCTTGTTCTTTTTTTTTTTTTTTTTTTTTTTTTTATGAAATGAAGTTCTGTTTTGTGATACTTAGAATCATAGAATGGTTGAAGTTGGAAGAGACCTTAAAGATCATGGAGTTCCAACCCCCCTGCCATGGGCAGGGACACGTCCCACCAGACCAGGTTGTTCAAAATCCCATCCAGCCTGGTCTTGAACACTCCCAGGGATGGAGATTATACTTAATTATAATGAGATGCTTTAGATTAGATACTGAAATAGCAATTAGTAAATATTTATCTTTACTTTTTTATTTTACAAACCAAAAATGTTACGAGATAATATCTGGATATTCTGGAACTGCTATTAACAACTCGACAATATGACTACGATTCACTCAATCCACTGTAAATCCACTTCTTTCCCTTTTCCCCTCCAAATGCCTCAGAGGGATAGAAAAACATTACTTTCGCATTTACAACACAGCTGTCAGGAAAACAATATTGCTAATACATGCTCTCAAATCCTGACCTTTTCCTGAGTTCATTTAGCTCCATATTATCTATTTCAACCATAACCGCAGATCTTTCCTGTGGCGCTCCAGGGGGAACTTCTGCTCTAGTTTCATCCTAGAAAATATTAAAGGGGGGAGGAAAGCCAGTCACTGTTTTTCTTTATTTAAATTCAAGCCATAAACACCATAAAGCAGTGGAAGAAGCTGCTCTTTGTGCCATTTAATCTTTTTAATTTTCAGCTATTCTTTTATATTTTAGCTTATAATTCTCCTCGTTTGTGTTCATTTCTGTTTATGGAAGAGTAAGGGTTGTTTTATGTATGTATCCATGTGACATTGTAGGGTATTGTATTATTGTATTCTTGCTGAATAACCAAAGCAACCCAGGAAAACATTTGAAAAATAAAGAAATCACAACAGCATAACCTTAAAGATGTGTATGAGGGGCTGGCAGAGGGCACTGAGACTCAAACACCTTGCAAAATGATTCATGACTGCTGTGAAATTATCACTAAACTTTGCTGGTCCAATGATTAGAGATGGTCCAATTATCTCTGCCAGCTGTAGACCAATTCAAGATGTTATTTCAAAACAAACAAACAAAAAAGCATGTATAACCAACTTCCTTAAATGAAAAGTCAAATAAAACCAGCTTTTACCACAATAAAGGGCATCATGGTCCAACAAAAGTACTGAATCAGTACAACAAAAAGTATTTATACTTTCCTTTTAGCACAAAAACTGAGTAAGGGTAAGCACAGACAAAAAAAAAACCTAAAAATGCTTCAATATAATTTTTACCTGAACAGTGCCTTGGAAAGATGTTACGTGCATGGTCTGGTATTCCCTCTCCAGTCTTAAATACCGATTTTGCAAGTCAGTGTAACGAAGCTGGTTATCCCTTAGAGTCTGTGAAAGAGTCTTCAGCTGGGCAGACAAGACAGCATTCTCTTCTGCTGACTGCACAACCTGAAACAAAATGACATTTACATAAATAAAAATTAGGAATTGTCTCCTCCAGGAAATTACTACAGAATTGAGACCTGATGTTGAAAACTGAGTACTAGTTTCAAAAACTGCATCAACGAAGCTGGTGAGGGGTCTGGAGAGTAAGTCTTTTGAGGAGAGGCTGAGGGTGCTGGGGGTGTTCAGCCTGGAGAAAAGGAGGCTGAGGGGACACCTTCTCACTCACTCTCTCTCTCTCACTCTGTAAGGGAGGCAGGAGTTGATCTCTTCTCCCAAGTCACAGGCGATGGGACAAGAGGAAATGGCCTCAAGTTGCACCAGGAGAGGTTCAGGTTGGCTATCAGGAACAATTTTGACACAGAAAGGGTTATTAAGCCTTGGTATGGGCTGCCCAGGGAAGTGGTTGAGGCACCATCCCTGGAGGGATTTGAAAGACAGGTTGACATAGTGCTCAGTGACATGGGTTAGTGATGGTTTTTATCAGAGTTGGGTTGATGGTTGGACTAGATGATCTGAAAGGTCCCTTCCAACCTAGATAATTCTATGATTGTAACTTTTTGGCAGGCTTACAGGTTGTTTTACGAGCAGTGGAAAGAACAAAACCCCAGTACTGATTTTTCCCTGTCATCAATATGCCCAAACAAGAAACTCCGAGTCTTTTTAACCCCGGAACCTTCTTCCCCATGTTTGCTTCAGTATCACTGCCTGGTGACAGACTGTACACAGAATTTGCTACTTCAGGACAATGCCTTCAGCCAAATTAGCCTGATAATATTAAACACATTCTCCAGACAGTGCAGGAATGCACAGGAGTCAAGTTTTTCATTTTTCCAAAAAAAGGACCTTGGGGTCTTGACTTGTAACCTGAACGCTCATCCCCTCTTGTAGGAGCATGAGAGTTCTACACCTGTTTCAAAGTTTGGTTAAAACTGCTATTAGGTTTATAAAACATTTGGTTGAAGCAGTGCAAACAGCCACAATGACAGATATAAGGTAACATAAACTTAATTTGCTTTGAACAGGAGGTCACACAAAGAGAGAGAAACATTAAGGGAGCATTCTCAAGAATATTTACACACTTTTAGGAACAAAACCAAACAGAAAAACACATGCACATGTGGGGGGACACACTCTTACCATCTTAACAGCTGCAAAAGTGTTCATCAAGAACACGCAAGGGAACATTTCTGAGGTGTTTAAAATTTGGTATGAGATAGCTAAAATCTTGTCCCAGCTAAGACAGACATCTGTTGCATTTTAGTCTGAGTAGAAGCTGAGCAGTGCCCCATCAATCTCTTCAGAACACAGATTCAAATAAACCTCTCTCAGTCAAATAACAAGTCAGGAAAGCCTGACAGAAAGATAATAGCGATGCTTCATTTGCAATTTCTAGTGTGAACCAGCACGGTTGTTTTGATGAATCCAAGCTTTAAAGCACTCTAACCTTTCAATTAGACAAAGACAACCAAGTTTGCAATATTTCTATGTTGCTACCAACTCACATTCTCAGAAGTTACTGAGGATCACAACTGCTGTTCTATGTTACCTTTGAATTAATCTGCTGAAAATGCAGATCCTTCTGGTGTATCTCCTGAAGACAGCGCTGCAGATCATTCTGAAGCTGATTCTTCTCAGCTAAGACATGCTTGATTTCCTCTGGCACATCTGCACTTCCAGCGAGGGTGACAGTTTCTAAAACCTTAAGAAAGTCAGGATAAATTGTATAGGCATTTTCTAAACCATATACAACTACAACACTAAATATACAGACAGGCTACATAATAATTTCCTTTCTACAAAATCCTTTCACATGTTATTAGCACACGCAATATAGAAGAGATATGAATCTCTCTTTATATGAAGAGACTTCATATAAAAACCTAAATACTTCGATTGCAAAGAACAATAAAAAACTACCATGAAAAGGCAACCCAACCATTTTTTATCTGCAAACAGTGTGAAGCACCAAAAAANGGTGAATATAAAACACTTTTCAAAAATTATTTTCAAATTAATAATGTATAGTATTCCTGACTCAGAAAGAACAGCTATTTCATAAATATGAACTTAGAGCTCAAAGTACATTTTGGGGGAAAAAACAAAACCAAACACTCAACTTTATGACTAATTCACAGCTTTGGCCTTCTTTATCTCTGGCAGGTCAACGTTTTGCTGTTAATCTCCAAAAACAGAGGGAAGCGTGCCAATTCTCATGCTTTATGGAATCTATTTTCCTATGCAATCATGAAATAAAGACTTCTACCACATAAAATATTCCATAACCCAAGAGATATTACTGTTCAATACCTCATATTTGTGATTTTAATCACAGAAAACAAACTGCATATGAGACAAACTTGACCAACTAAAACGTTGTTTTTAACGACACAGAAAAAGCATCCAAGTATATTATTCTAAAATAACACTTCTCTTGAACCTCTAATTACAGTCCTCAAAAGTGGACAGCAATTGCCAGACTGGGTTTCAGCTGCTGCCTTTCTAAATCTAGTATTTTGTTCTTGGCAGAAGCCACCTCCAGCTGCTTCAGGGGAAGGACACGAACCCTTCCATTAGGCACAATCTCTCCCTTCTCCCCCCAATTAGGTCCTATTCTAATCTGCAACAATCAGAGGTTGGTTTAGGCTACGATGAATAAACTTTATTAGTTCTTTAAAATTTGTTGCCATCAAGTATACAAATTCTGTAAGATGTTGTTGCCAACGTAAACAACCAAGTCCCTTTTTTGATATTCTTAAAAACTGTGTTCCTGAAAACAGGTTGTAGATATATCTGAAGTAACGTCCACATTCCCTGAAAGAGCACATCCTTTTACTAGTTTCGTACATGTCACCAAAAGTCCCCTATTTTAGGTTTATAAGAAGTGGAGTGTATAGAGTCTCATTTCACTTACATCCCATAGTAATATTAGGGGCTTAGGGTTTCCCTCCCTCACTTACTTCTTTATTAAGTAAACAATCCCAACCTTTTCTGAATTTTCAGGCTGAGAAAAAACATTTACTACAAGAAAGTGATGGAAGTAGATTCCTGTCTCCTGCTACATCTCATTTGTTTACCTTGGGTGGGTAATTGCTGTCAGCGAGGACCGATTTCTTAACGGCCGTGTCTTGTTGTAGCTTCTGTAGCTCCGCAATCTGCTGGTCCTTCTCAGCAACTGTGATTTGATACTGATTTCGCAGCGCCTGGGACTCGGAGAGGAGGAGGTTGTTTTCCATTCTGGACATAAAAGAGTAGACTAGACGTTAAATGAGAAAACACTACGTAATAGCGAGTGAAAAGGGTAAAGCTGTACTCATTTGTAAAATAAGTAATGGTATTTTTTGAACTGTTTTATGCAAATATGGAGTGCTCTCAACACATACTTCAGTTTAAAGACATCTGTTAGAACAAATACTAAAAACAAACAAAAAAAAAATTATCAGAAGAAAAATCAAGCCTGGAAAGTGGTAACATCCTATTTGCTTCATTGGCTTAGAGATGAGAGAAGTTCATTGGTTGTAAAGATACTAAGACCTCTTAACACAAGGAATATTTCAGCTACGTAAAGAATAAGGTTCCACAGCAAAGGAACTCTGTCACAGGGGTGTCAAGTGCTGCTGAAGGCAGGCCATCTACCCCCCTGCAAAAACAAGTTTGAAAAAGGAATAGCTCAGACTCAGAAGACCCAAAAAACCAAACACCTCACACCTCCAGAAACTGCTGTCAGACACAGGCAGTATCACAAAGGGCTTAAAAGATAATGTAAATCCTTCTGAGTGCAATTTAACACACACTTTTGAAGTTTGGAGGCAGGGGGGGAATGGAAAATGGCTATTTGTGCTGTTCACTGGTAAAGTCTACAAGTTAGAAGGAGGTTTACAATAGGCAAACTTGCTCACATTTGCAAAGGTAAATGTGGAGCTGGCCTTTTGATCTACACCCCCTCCCCCCAAATAAAGTTTCTATATTATCTTACTCAGACTTTAATTAGAGATCTAGAAATTGCACTACATACAACGAAATGCAGTAAGGCACTAAGATACTGCCTCCTGGCCTCAAATTCAGACAAAATTATGTCCACCCAACTGATCATAGCATCTCTCACACTTCAATCATCTGCAGGAGTTTAAAAGCCTGAAGAAGAGCAGTTTAAGATGACCAAATCTTCATCTGCCCCCACTGAGCGCCACTTAAAAATGCCAACTGTCTTCTTCGAAGCAGACCTTGTGAAGCATTCAGAGAATGAGGCCCAAGGTATCACATTATTCATTTGTCCCAGATGATGCAAGATGTGAACATGGCCAAAATCATAGAATCATAGAATGGTTAGAGTCGGAAGGGACCTTCAAGATCATCCAGTTCCAACCCCCCTGCCCTGGGCAGGAACACCTCCCACCAGACCAGGTTGCTCCAAGCCCCATCTAACCTGGCCTTGAACACCTCTAGGGTGGAGCATCCCCAACTTCCCCAGGCAATCTGTTCCAGTGCCTCACCACTCTCACAGCAAAGAATTTCTTCCTAATATCTAATCTAAATCTCCCCTCTTTCTATTTAAAACCATTACCCCTTGTCCTATCACTACTCTTCCTGACAAAGAGTCCCTCTCCTGCTCTCCTGTAGGCTTCCTTCAGATACTGGAAGGAAATGGACTCTTGAGTCTACAAAAATAACACTCAAATGTGAAATTAAGTTAATTTTTAATCTGTAGCTGGGCAAAAGGTGCCAGATCTCGAACACCTTTTTTAATAAAGAGATTTGGGGAAAAACGTCCAGTAATATCAATAATTAGCCTAAGAGGAGAATATAATCCCACATGCTGAAATAGGAGTCTTAAACTGTAGTTCCATATATCCAAGTCACCAACAGAATGGGAAAAAATCCACTTAAGCCTGTTTGAAACTTTATTTAATCATCTCTTTGTTTATGTAAAGACAGAAGGATAACCACAAACAAAGAGAACTCTGTGGAAGTTGATTTCACACATTATAGAAATATCCTTATCCTACCTCCTGCTAAACTACGCATAATTTTGGTTTGGAGTCAGTTTTAGGTCAGGTTGTGAAGTCACCAAAGAATTCTAAATGAGAGCCACAGGTACTATTTGTAAATTCTAATATTTATACCTTAATCCAGCAAGCTCATTCTGGTACGATGCAATCTCTCTCTCAGTTTCTGCTTGGAAGGCTTTTGTCTGCTGCAATGCCTTCTCCAAATCATCAACCTTGGTCTTCAGTTTGGCTATTTCAAGAGCTGCAAGGCTGGCTCCTTCTTTAGCCTATATTTAATAAATAAGGTTAGTGAACTATATGATTGAAATATATGAAAATTATATGATTGAATTGCAGAATCATGTTTTTCCCATTTGGTCCCGTTAAACATGATAATTACCTAAATTCCCCAAATAGTAAGCACGCTTCCTCTAGTCACATAATGCTTTCTTTGCATTCACATAAGTTACAGTTAAACTTCAGAATCCATAATGTTTCTAAGCACTTTCTGCATTAAAAAAAAGATAATTACAAAGTGATATAACTCATTAAAACTTACCAATCTTCCCCTATCATCCTCAGGCACATCCAAACTACTTTTAAAAGAATTTCTCTCACTGATGCTGTTAAAACCAATGGGAAATGAAGCTGTGCCCTGTCCTGTTTCAGAAGTTACCTTCTGATTGCTGAGCTCCTGCAGCAATTTGTCTCGGTCATCCTGAAGACTGGCCATAGCCTTGGAAAACGCTTCGATCTGGTGAACGTAATTCCCACACTCAGATGAGAGCCTGCTATTCTCCATCTCACAACTGACTAATGTCCTACAGAGCCTTTCAATTCCATCAGCAATCTGATCAAGCGTAACCTTATCTGCAGCATCAAGAATAACCTGATTGAGAAGAGAATTTTCTTTGAGCGTACTGATAAGACGTAATTTAAAGCCATCCAATTCAGCCTCAAGTTTATCTCCTTTCTTTCTTTCAGTCTGGAGTTCAGCTGCGTATTTGCTCTGAAGTACCTTTAAGTCCTCTATTATCCTGTCTCTGTCATTTTGCAGAGCAGTCATTGCTTTCCCAAAGGCCTCGTTTTGGGACCTCAGTTCATTATTTTGAGACTGAACTTCTAATAACATCTTCACGGCAAAAGCATCAGGGTCATCTCCACGTTCAAGTGGCAAAAGAGTCTTACTATATTCTTCATCCGCACCCTTAGTATTTCTGCCTCTTGATTTCTGGGGTTCCTGAATCTTCTTCTGAAGATTCTCTCCAAACTGCCCATTGGATACGCTTTCCTTTTTCTGAACACTATCACTAGTTAATAGCTTCTCCCCAGATTCAGAAACAAGTTTCTCTCTGTTTAATGATGCAATTAGAGATTCTAAATCATTTATTTTAGACACTAGTTTTTTATTTTCATGTTCCAAAGACTCGGCAGTAGCCTTCTGCAACTGATTGGAAAGTTGCACTTCTTTTATTTGCTTTTGAAGGTCATATTTTTCTTGTTCCAGGCTTTTAATGCAATCCAATTTCTGCTTAAGTAAGTCTTTCAGCTGGTGGTCTTTCAGAGATAGAACTTGATTAAGATCTTCCCTGTACTTTATCAGCTGTGCACTCAGCATTGCATTTTCCGAATGAAGATCATCTATCTGATTGAGAAGTACCCTTATTTCTTGCTTCAAAGCATTGCTCTCACTGGCACTGCCAACTATAAGGCTGTCCCGCTGGTTTAAGACATCTCGGTGAAGATGCTCCAGCTCTTTGTATCTAGAAAAAAGATCATCCCGATCATTCTGTAGAGATGACATGGATTTTTTAAAAGCATCTATTTCACTGGCAATTGCAGCCTTGTCTTGACCCGCTTTGTCCGCTTTCAGCTGGAGGTTCCTCAATTCGTTTTCCATCCTCTGACAGGACTCCTCAGACCGTTGTTTCTCTGTCTGCAAGGACCTTAACTGAAGCTCATACTCATTAATTTGTTTTCTATGTTGAGTCTGTACCTGAATCAGATAGTCAGAAATTTCATCACCTTTTGAAGAAATGAGTAAGGAAATTTCTTTGTCTTTATTATTTAGCATGAGCTTCATTTGCTCAGAAATGGTGATCTGCTTTTGCAACTCAGCATTGATTTTGTCCTTCTCAGCTAGAAGCTGTTGCAATTCTTGTTCTTGTCTTGTAAAACTGCTTTCCAGAGCTTTTATTTCTCTTCCTGCACTTTTACTATTCTCTATGAGATGATTAAGAGAATTATTTTCTTTAAGAAGTGCTTGCAAAGCTTCTTCTTTGGACTGAAGAACGTTCTCCAATTCTTGCTGCCTGTTAAAGAAAAATGTATTTTCTTCCTTTATTTTGCGGAGCTCTTCATAGCGCTGTATATCAACAGATTTTTGCCTCAAATACAGTTCATCCTTTGTTTCCTCTACCGTAGAATATTTGATTTTCAGTTCTTGAATTTGAGTGGTTTTTTCCTTCAATTCATCTTGTAGAGACATTATTCTTTTATTGCTGTCTTCTATCTGTTTTTCTTTATTTTGGATGGCCTCTTTGAACTGCATTTCCCAGGTTTTCATTTCAGTGACAACCCTGTCCCGGTCATCCTGAAGAGAGGTCACACATTTTGTGAAAGCAGCTAATCGTGCCAAAGCTGCATTCAAATCTGCTTGAATTTTCTTGTTTTGGGAGTCCTTAATGCCAACTTCCTCTTGCAAACCACGAATCTCACTAATTGCCCTGTCTTTTTCTCTCTCAAGGGCACTGTGCCTTTCCTCTAGGTTCAAAAATTCTCTTTGGTGAACCAATTTTAATTGCTGAAGATTAAATTCCAACTGTCTCTCGTATTCTCTCTTTTGAAGTTGTACCTCGTCTTCTTTCTTCTTAAGTTCTTTTCTCCAATTTAGATTCTCCTCTGTAAGCCTGACCACTTCGTTCTTTGACTGACCCAACAAGTTTATTTGGGACGAAAGCTCTCCCTTGAGATGACAGATTTCTTCCTTTGATTTCGCAAGCTTTTCTGAAACATTACTTAGGTCTTTTTCGAGTTTTTCACTTTTTGACTGCGACAGTTTCACAGATCTTTCCAAATCCAGGATCAGCTCCTGGAACCTTACAGAATCTTTCTGCAATTGGTTGATCTCCTGCTGTTTCTCCTTTAAGAGTTCTTGCAATTCTTTCGTTTTGTTTTTACTTCCATTATTATCCCTCTGAGCACTTTTCACCTTCTCCTCGAACACTTTTACAAGGTGTAACTGCTGCTCTTCTTTCTCTCTAATTACACTACATTTTTCTGCCTTCAATTCTTCCAGTTGCTGTAACAGCAAGTTATTCTGTACCTGTGCTGCTTTAATTTTATCAGTAAGGTGATCAACTTTTTTAACATGATTAAGCAATTCTGTCTCCAGAAATTCTCTCTCATTCTTTACCCTGTAAGAACTTTCTTGCACGTTTTCTAATTCTTCCTGTAACAGACATTTATCATCCTCTAATATCTTAACTTTTTCATTCAGACTAACAATTTCTTGTGTCAGACTTTTACATTCCACGTCCAGCTTTGTTAGACAATTATTTTTATGCTCCAAAGATTTTTCAATTTCTTTTGCTTTTTCTGAAATTAACTTTCTTTCTTGTTCTAGGTCAAACATATTTTGCTCTTTTTCAGAGAGTTTATCCTTTAACACATTAATATCCTGTAACAATGACTCATTCTCATATAACGCATCACTGATTTTAGATTGCATATCATTCTGGTACACTTCCATTTGAACCTGGAGCTCTCCCAAAGTCGCTTTAGTTATTGTGATGTCATTATGAAGGCTATCATTTTCATTCTGGATCTTCTCTAAAGCCTGCTTTAAGTTTTCAGAAGTCTGTTTGAGCTGCTCATTCTCCTCCATGAGCTGATGATTCTGATCAGTGAGCTCCTGAAGACGATCCTGGTGTTCTTGCATCCTTGCCTCTTGCTCACGGATCTGCCTTTCCGCTTTACTTTGTAATTCGTCAACTTCCATTTTCTTGGATTCGCCAAGTTGTTTCAGTTGATTCTTTATAACCTCGTTTTCATCCATGAGGTTTTGTAAACGCTGCTCAAGAACCTCCTTCTCAGATTCTCTTTCCCTGAGCCTTTGAATGGCCTCTTGCTTCTCTTTTCTAGCAAGATCAATAACTTGCCTCATATCTGCTATTTTACTACTGATATTCTCGTAAGCCTGAAGAAGCGATTCATACTCCTGCTTTAATTCACTATGTTTAGCCTTCCATCCTGTCAATTCAACTGTCTGAGAATCTTTTAAGGTATTTAGTTGGAAAGAAAAGGCCTCTTTTTCCTGAACTATAGTCTCCATGGTGGATTTAAGACTTTCACATGCCGCGGTGAGGTTTTCATTTTCAGTTAACAGCCTGGCATTTTCAGAAACAAGGCGTTCCTCTTCAGATAATGGAGAAACAGCACTTGAACTTTGGTTTTCTCTCCCAAGCTCCAGCAAGTGTTCAAGCATACCTGTCTTGTTCACCAGTTCTTCTCTTTCCAACATCAGCTTATCAATCTGCTCTTTTAGACATTTATTTTCTTTCAGGGCTTCTTTACGTGATATTAAAGCCGCCTGTAATTTTCTTTGCAGGCGCTCTCTGGACTTCTCTTCTGCTACAGTTCTTTGGTCTTGTGGTTTAGAATCATCTATATTTGCAGGTTTTGCCAGCGGTTCTTCTCTCATTTGCATTTGCTTCTGGATTTGACATTCTGCTGCCGCTCTCAGTTTAGTTTTCCCAGAGTAATCAGTCTCTGATAGCTGAAAAGGGGTGCCTTTACCTTCCAACCTTCCTTGAAGGGCATTACTGTCCAAAGAAAACTCTCCTGATTCTCTTTCAGTACCATTTTCTTCCTTAAGCTCTTCGTGTGACACCACAGGTCTACTTGTTTCAGCCTTCTCACGTAACATACATAGCTCTGCCAGAAGTTTTTTGTTTTCTTCGCTTAAATGTTTTACCTCCTTTTTCATATCAATTAGTTCCAACTTGGACTTTTCTAAATGACTGAGAAGTTTCTCTTTTTCATCCTTCACTTCTTCAAATGCTGTTTTGTAATGATAGGTTTCTTCTTGGCCCTCCTTTATAGCTTTATTTAATAATTCTTTTTCCACATCAAGTTTCTCTTTGAAATCGGAAAGCGAACAACGCAACACTTCTATTTCCTCATTCTTTTCTGCAACCTCCTTCTTAGCTTCGGTTCTCAATCTCTGCAGTTTCTCCTGGTTCATCTTATAATCCTCTTCGCTTTTTTTAAGAAGTGCTTCTTTCTCATTATTTACACATTCAAGCGCCATCTTAATGTCTAGAGCTTCAGCCTTGGATGCTTTCAGCTTTTTCTTTAGATGCTTTACATCATCCAACAAGCTGCCCGTACCCAGCTCCCGGTATTCCTGTGGTCTCGAAGAGTCTAAGCTGATTGCTTCTTCTCTTTCATCACCAAATTCAACTGATATCCTTCTCAACTCCTCCTTTAACATTTCTGTTTCCTCCTGAAGTTTTGCATAATTACTTCTAAGTTCTTTTAACTCGGTGTCTTTACTTGCTGCTGAAGCAACCACGTTTTCTAACTCTTTTACGGATGCAACCTGAACCTCGATTCTTGCTTTGTCCGATTCCAGACTCCTTAGGTCAACTGCTTCTTCTCCCAGCACTGCCTTAGGCGAAGCCAGCTCTTTCCCTAAAGGATACTCTTCTAACTGATTAAAGTCAAGTTCTTTACATTTTGTTTTAAGAACTTCCCAGAGTGCTTTATGTTCTTGTTTCAGTTGCTCCAGGTATTTCTTTTGTTCACAGAAACTTGCTGCAAGTTTTGTGTGCTCTTCCCTTTCTTTCTGAAATTCTCTCATATCTTCTTCCCTGACCAAAAGCTCCTTCTGTAAGGCTTCTTTCTCTTCTTTTAACCGATTCAACACATTAACGTCATTGTTGGAGTCCAGACACTTCTTCCTGTCCCCAGAACTTAAACCAGGCTCTTCTAGATAGGAATTTTTCAACAATTCTTCCTTCTTCTTAACTTCAGATGTCACCTTTTCAAGAGCTAAGAGCAGCTGAGAACGCTCCTCTTCATACACACTTGCTTTTTCATCAAGTACAGATTGCATCTGAGCAAGCATGCTGTCCTTTTCCTCTAAAGATTTTAGGTTCTGCTCATGTATATTTTCTTTTTCAGCAATGACATCATTTAGTTTTGTAATACTGTCCTGAAGTTCCTCTAAATAAGAAGCTTTTGAAGACACAATTTCAGTCAAATCACTTATTTTGCAATCTTTTTCTAGAAGTTGTTGTTTCAAAGTTCCAAGATGAGACTCGAGATCTTTATTTTGTACTTCAACAAGTTTCAGCTTGTCTGTTAACTCACTAACTTTCTTCAACAGCTCCTCTGCTTTTCTTTGCTCTTTTTCTATTTCTTCCTGCCCACTCTTTTCTAGTTTTCCAACTTTTTGCATTAGATCTCTTCTTACTATCAATGCTGCTTGAAGTTTCTTTTTTAGATTCTCTTTTTCCTTCCCCATTTTCTCAAGATTCAACTGCATCTCCTCTTTTTCGTTCATTAAATCCTTAAACACAGCTTCTTTACTGTTTAATGTAACCTGACTGTGTTCCAGTTCTTTCTTACAATCCTCAAGTTCCTGTACTACTCGGTTTAGCTCTCCTAGGGAATTGTTATGAGCAGCTTCAAGGTCTTGCAGCTTGGTATTTAACGTATTTCTCTCTTCGGAAAAATTCAGCATTTCATTAGACAATGATTCCATGATCTGGGTAACAGAACAGTCCTTTTCTTTCACTTGTTGGCTTAGACCAGAGATTAACTCCTTCTGCTGATTTACTTGAGAAGTTAAGTTTTCAATGAATTGATCTTTTTTCCCCAGTTCTTCAAGGAGACTTGCTACTTTTTTACCTTCAACATGCAGTTTTTCTTGACTGGTTCTTACTATTTCTTCTGATTCTCTTATCTTGTCTTGAAGAAATTCAACCTGCTTATTTAGTTCTGCAAAAGACTCTTCCCTTTCTTGCAAGAGAGACTGCTGTTGGCACAATGTTTCCTTGACTGTGCCCATTTCTTTTGACAGACATTCAATTTCAGATTGGTATTTCCCCTTCATCTTTTCAATATCATTATGCAGCAACTCCTTCTCCTTCTCAAGTGACTGCATACTCTTTAATTCAGCTTTCATGATGTCTATTTCTTTCTGTTTTTCTAAAATCACCAGTTGCAATTGTTCTCCTTCTGTTTCTTTGCTCAAAATAGTGGCTACAAGAGTGGAGAATTTTTCCAACTGAATTTTACTATCAGTTAGCTGCAGTTCAGAATCTGAAGTCTGTGCTTCCTTTTCTTTACATAAAAGCCTGCTACTAAGTAATGGAGATAAGCTTTGAGTTAATTCCTCTTTTATAAGATCCAGCTCTTGCTGCAAAGACTGGATTTTGCTATCCTTTGATTTCATTTCGCTTTCTAAACTGCTCAATTGCTCAGCAAGTTTATTATTTTGTAAAGTCGCCCTATCAAGTTCTGTCACCCGTTTGTTTTCTGACTCAAGTAGACTTTGTTCTAGAGTTTCATATTTAAGTGCTAATTTAGAAAGTTCTTCATCTTTCACACTAACCTGCATCTGTAACTTCTCTTTTTCATTCTTCATCTGCAGTCTGACAGCATCTATCTGCATTCTTGAATAATTCTCACTGGTTTCTAGCTTCTCATTGATTTCTTGGAGCTCTTCCAATTCCTTTTGCAAATGATTTTGAGATGTAGCAAGTTGTGCGTTTTCAGCCATCAGTTTATCAGCGTCTTCTTGCAACCGATTTTTTTCTTTCTCCAAAGACTCCACCTGGTGCTGCAGACTGCCTATTAAAAGGGCATTGTCGTGGCAGTCTTGAGACGATTTGGAATTGGCATTGTTCAATTCTAAGCTCAAACACGCTATTTTATCTGCCTGTTCAGAGCACTTCACACGCAGAGACTCCACAGCCGATTCATTTTGCTGTAGTTCTTCTTTCCATGAATTTATTTGTTCTAGTGCTTTTTGGTGTTCGCTTTGAAGAGAGTCAAGTTCATTTGTCAAAGAATTGATTTTCTTCTGATTAATATCAAGCTCCTCATTCTTTTCCTTAGTAAGCTTTTTCATGGCTGTACCACTTTCCTCTAATTTTCTTTTAAGAACCTCGATCTCACTAGAAAGACCATTAACGTTGCCATCTGCCAACTGTATACTGGTATCTTTCTCTTTTAAAGAATTTAGCAGTCGAGCAATGACTTCGTCTTTTTCCTCAACAGCTGCTTTCAACTCAGTTCTCAGTACATACTGGGCTTCAATTTTCTCCTGAAGAGATAAAAAGGCATTTTCTCTATCATGGACTAGTTCTTTAGTTTTCTGCAGTTCTTGTGTTAGTTCATCTACCTGACTCCTGAGCTGAGAAATTAAATTTGTCTTTTCTTCCTCTTTCCTTGCTTTTTCCTGCAGAGTTTTGAGGAGACTTTCATTTTCTGTAAGAGACAACTCCTTTTCTGATAAGGACTGGTTCATCTCAAGTATTTCGTTCTTCTGATTTTGTATTTCTTTTTGTAAATTCACTTTTGCTTCCTCCAGCTCTACAACCTGTTTCTTTAAGACTTTGTATTCATTTTCTTTCTCTTGAAGCTGTGCCTTTAAAGTCTCACTAGACAATGAAATATTGTTGATGATTAATTCTTTTTCTGAAAGGAGTGCTTTTAATTGTTCTGCTTCAGAGGCTAAAAGCTCCGACTGTTTCTGCTGCAAAACAGAAGATTCCCGTACCTCAGAAAGCTCTGCTTTTAAATTGATATATTCATCTAACTTTTGTTTTAAAGATTCATCCTTCTGTATAATTAAATCATTCAACTGGGATGATTTTTCTGTCATGTTTTTAAGCTGACATTGGAGGTCAGAAATAACCTCCATATTCTCAGACAGTTGAACCCTAAGTACATCAGACTCTTCAGATTTATCTTTTAATAACTTTAATTCTTGGGCTTGCCTCTTAAATTCATTTTCTTTTTCCTGCATTGCATGTCTAAGCTGGCTGGTTTCAAAACTTAGGGCTTGTATTTGGTTTTGCAGATCTGAAATGATTTGCATATACTGCTCCTCTCCTGCCATTTTAATATCTTTCATTTGCTGAACCAAAGCCTCCTTTTCAGAAAGGAGAGTTTCTTTTTCTTCAAAGGCAATTTTTAAGTTCTCTTTTTCAATCAAGAGGCCATCAATTTGGTCCTTCAGAGCTAAAATATTATGACTTTGTTGAGACAAATGTGATGTTAAAACAGCTACTTCATCTGACTTTTTCATTACTGTAACATTAACTGTTTCAATGTCTGCCTTCAACTTTTCATTTTCTAGAGCTGCTGCATGTGCTTGTTGCCTGGCTGAAGTAATTTCAGACTGTTGCTGTACCAACTGTGACTGAAGAGCTTCACATTCATGTGATTTCTCAGTCACTAAGCTTGAAAAGTTCTCCTTATCATGCTTAAGCACATCCAATTCTTTGCTTAATAGCTGTAGCTGATTATTTAACACTGTGTTTTCTTCCATTTTTTCAGACATTTGCCTGCGAAACTTCTCCAGTTCTGAACCCTGACTTTTTACAGACAGGTCTTTTTCCTCTACCAACTGAGATAGCTTTGTTTTTTCATCTTTAAGATTTTTTATTTCATCCTGCAGCTCTACAAGACAAGATTTCCTCTCCTCCATTGCCTTAAGCAATGAATCATTTTGACGGTTTTTCTCTTCCAGAGTCCTGTTCGCAGCTTCAAAATCCAAAGTTAGGCTTTGAATTTGTTCCTGCAGTAATAAATTCTTTTCCTTACTGTGGCTGAGCTCTTGGGTTAGGCTACTGCATTCAGACAACTTATTATTTAACAATTCTTCTCTCTTTATTTCTTTGTCTCTAGCATCCTGCAGCTGAATGAGAAGTGATTGCATTTGTTCGTGCAACCGTTGTGTCTGTTCCTTGCTTTCACACAACTGATCAGCCAGCACATTACATTCCTTTGTTTTCTCCTGCAGCTGTTCTGCCACTGAATTTTCTTTCTGCTCAGCAAGCACTGAAAGTTGTTCAATCTCTTTTGCCAGGGTGTTTTTATCACAATTTAGTACTGAAAGAGTTTTTTCGTACTCAGCAGCACTAACAGACAACTTATCCTCTAATTCTGCCACAGCCTGGATTTTCTTCAACAGTTCACATTCTTTTACATCCAGGAGTTTGGACAAATTCTCATTTTCCCTGATTAGCTGCTCCTTCTCACTTTCCACTGTATTTATACTTTTTTTCAGATGTTCATTTGCTTTTATTTGCTCTGCCAATTTTTCTTCTTTCCCTTCAAGATCTGCCTGCAATTGCTTATTAGCTGAAGCTTTCTCCCGTGTCTCTATTTCCATCTCCTTAATTTCTTTACGTATTTCATTTAACTGGTTATTAAGTTCTTTGCAACATGTCTCTTTGGCTTCCAGATCCCCAGTTAATTTAAGTTTAGTCTCTTCATTTTGCTGCTCCAAAACCCCAACCTTCTGCTCTAATGAAATAATGAACTCTTGTTTCTCTTGTAGTTTTCTTTTAATTGCTTCCTGATGTTCAGTATGTTCTGTCAGCTTTCTAGATAACTCAGCCAACTCTTCATCTTTTTTAGCAGTTTCCAAAACCAATTTATTGTATGAATCTTTAATTGATTTTAACTCATTTTCAAGAGTCTGTGCTTTACTCTCTTTCTCTTTAAGCAAAATGTCCCATTTTTCTTTTAGAGTATTGTTTTCCTCAAGCTGAGATTTTAAGTATTCAGTTTCTTTTCTTTGTTTATCTTCAGTTTCTTGTAGCTTTTCAGATGATTTACTAATTTGTTCTTTCAGCAAAGCAATTTGTGACTCGCATTCTGCCAGTTTGTTATGGTACGCGACATTGTTGGCTTTGATTTCAGAACGGAGATCCTTAATTGTAACACTGTTCTCGCTGCTTTGCCTTATTAATTCCTCGTTTTCTTTGGCTTTAGCTTCACTCTCAACTCTAACTCTTTCTAGCTCTAGTCTCATTGTATTACTTTGCTCCGAAAGGACAGATATCTTCAGGCTTGCATCTCTTACATCAGCCGTTTGTACTTCTTTCAGTAAATGAGTTTCCCTTTCAGCCTTTGATAAAGCCTCTTCCATCCCTCGTATTTCTTCCTCTTTGCACTGCACTTGGCGCTTCAGGATGATAATCTGTTCAGAATATTCTGTCATATTCAAAGACAGGACAGACATCTCCCTGTCTTTTTCTGCCAGGGCTTCTTTAAGATTATCAATTTCTCTCTCACGTTTCTGGAGATCTTGAATAAGTTGAGATCTTTCCTCTAAATGGCTCGTATTCAATTTGTCAAGCTCTTCGTTCGTCTGGTCCAGGTCCAGCTGCATTGACTCTACCACGCCATCCTGTTTCAAAGTCTAAACATCAGGAAAACAACGTTAGGAGAATACCTCAAACACACATTAGAGGGAGAAGTTACACTCCACATGCAGAACAAGTATCTAAGGTAACCAGTCTGTCCCCAACTGTACAGTCACAAGATAACCATGTCATTCTTCAGATTGTTTTAGCACACGGAAAGTTTACTGTATGAAATTTTTAGCAGCTAATGCTGTTACTTCGCTGACATTTGAATGGACTGCGTCATAAGACAGTAAAATATCTTTTCTTACATTATTTTAACGAGTTACCTTTTCCTTCAGTGTAGCAACTTTTTCTGTTAGATCACTGATGACTGTTTTCTGCTCAGCGTTCTCCACTTCATAAACACTACACTTCTTTAAGGCTTCGTTCAGCTTAGTATTAAAAATAAAAGTCAATGTGATAGAAATATATAGAATGATATTAAAATTGTGACGTTAGATTTGTAATATTGAATGTAAGTAACAATGGGAGTTTATATTTTGAAATTAATACACAAGGATAACTTATCATCCCAATGAAGCACAAATACTTCCATGCAAAGCTCTGTGCAGGGCCAAGAAATCCTTCCACCCACCTTAAAGCAAAGCAATTACATGAAGTGATCAAAAACGTAAAGAAGCAGAGCAAAAACCTTCAGATATAAAACCCAGCAATACTGCTGCTGGGATGTAAATAGAAAGTTATGGTTAATACTCTCCATTTCTAATAAAGTAAATACTATTTAATAATAACTTACTTTTTGCTCTGTATACACAAACTTTTCACCAAGATCTTTGTTCAGAAGATCCTTTTCTTGAAGCAGTTTCCTCAAAGCTTCGATTTGTTCTAGTTTTTCTGTCATGCTCAACAGCTTTTGTTCTTTTTCTCCCAGTGAAGTTTCAAGGAAGCTGTTTCTATCACTTAATCTAAGAGGAAAATATTTAGGTATTTTGAAAACAAAGCCTGCTTTAAGCTTTCTAGACATATTAGGGGTTGGATGGAGCTTTGAGCAACCTGGTCTAGTGGGAGGTGTCCCTGCCCATGGTAGGGGGGGTTGGAATGCAACAATCTTTAAGGTCCCTTCCAAACCTAATCATTCTATAATTAGCTCCAAAATGCGGTCCTAAGAGAGTAATTGTTTTTACACTTTCCAGATAAACTTCAAAGTATAAAAACTATTATTACTGAAAACAGAAGCAGGAATCAAGTATTTCTGTTTCAAGTGTTTTGAGAGATTATCCTCAGTAGGAGCTTAAAGCAAAGAAAGCAAATCCCGTACAGAGTTGTAAAGAGCCCTTATTTTACCCTTTAAGCTGCTCATTCAAGCCAGAGATCAGAATTTGATTCTTTTCCCCATCTCGTATCTGCTGGTTGCGTAATTGGGTGAGTTGAGTTTGCAAACGTTCATTTTCATTCTGCAACAAAATAGCGATGAAGAGGATTAGCACCTACAAACACTCAAAATACCTTCGGAAATCTGAGTCTTCAGGAGATTTACGTCCTACAGGGTAACAGAGCACTTCAGCAGATAGCAGTGCAAAATATACCACTAATATCACAAGTTCCCAGGTCATATTAGTTCAAACAGATGCAACCCACCTTTCAGAAATGCTGTGAGAGCACGAACTCAAGGATGATTACTGTATACCCAAAACACCACACACACTTACAACCGTGTTAAGGCAGCTTACTTTCTTAACAGGAGAAGCTACGGCTTTGAAAAAATACTTTCCTCCTCAGTTTGAGGACGGTACCAAACTTGCAAAGTTTTTTTTTTTTCCCTCTTTTTTTCAGGCTGAAGGAATGCAACAACCTGCATATGGGCAATTGTGGAGTAAATAAAAAGGAAGCAAGCGCCATTCACACAGCTTTTCTTATTTTTAAACACAGTACAAATCTCCTACTCTAGTCAGATCAATGCACCAATTCAAAAATAAAACCACAAAAAAAAATACACATCTGACAACAGCAACCAAAACCAGAACATATATTCAAAATCAACAGAAAAGAGGACAAACACGGCAAACTTGTCACCTCTAATGAAAATAAGCTATCATTCTGGAGGAGGCAGAACACACCTGTACCGCCCTCAATAGCTGCCCTTCTTCATCTACACCAAACGTTACCTGTATTGAAAGGCTTTGTTACAACACTCTCAAGAAATAATTAATATAAGGTTGTCTTTAAAGTCATTAATTCTTTTATATATTTGTGCAATTTATCAGGTAAAGAACTATGAATAATGCTCCAAGCCGAAGGTGCTTGAATAAGAAATCAGTTGTGTCATTTAGTGAAAATAAGGTTTAAAAATTATCACAGTAGCTCATCCATCAAAAAAATATTAAAAATAAATATTTACTTTACTGTTCCTTTCTGTGTCTTCATTGAATAACTTCACAACATAAGTACATATCAAATTAATATCTGGGGTTTCGATTGTATCAATTAAAATAAATATTACCATTTTATATATTTACACAGTGTCTTTTCTATAAATGTGTATAAATATATTTATATTTTTTTAATATAGACACCCACACTTATATAAAAGAAACTTAAGGGGTGTAATAAGATGGAGACTTATGCAGGTAGGAACAAAAATCTAATTCTGGACCTTCTGACAAAGATCTCCTCCAAAGAATAACGAACATCATGTTGTCTTTTACTTTGGTTCTAAAACAAATAACAAAGCTGACTTTCAAACAAGTTTCTCTGTATGATGACTTTTACTTTCGCTGAATCACAGCGACAGGCTTCAACTTCAGAATACGATATAGTACGTGCACACTCTCTGTCAACATAATTATGAGATATGAAGTATGCTTTAGACATTTTTGGTAGCTGCAAATTGGCCTTTTTGTCTTCCTGCAGGCTATGGTTGTAATAGAATAAAATTAATCTCTTATACCACAGGACTCAAACAAATACAAAAGCTCACCTGAAGAGCCTCCATTCTACCCTGAAGCTGCATTCTATCTTCCAAATCTTGACAACGTTCTTCTAGAAACAGAATTTGTTCCTGCAGTTGATTTCTTTCCAATTCCAACTCTTCAACCACACTCCGTAAGCCTGCTTAAGTCAGAGAAGAAAAATTATTTCAAGAAAAGTCTACTAAAATTCCTATAGTCTAGAAATGGCTTGACCTTATTATTCAGGATTGTCACTGAAGCTGGGCACAACCAAGCCTCAACCATTTCCAGTGGAAATGCCTGAGGCCCTGCATTTCCAAAAATGAGACGGCTTTAACTGTTGAAAAACCAAAATAAAGCTTCATAGCTCGTGAACTCGGAGAACCTGGCAGAAATATACAAAACGATATTGTGGCTCAATCAGTAGTGTGGCTCATGCTACTTTAATTACGAGTCAATCACGTACTTGCAAGATCAGATCTTAAGCAATTATTATTAAGAAACAAAGTAAATTGGTCTGTATAAAAATTTGCAAGTGTGTCTATTCCATTTTAAGTGTAAGATATGTTTGCAGCCTTTACTACCGATATAAAAACATTTGCATTAAAAAAAATAAGAACTTGATTTTTAAATTAATAGCGTACAGCACTGGAATGTAATTCCACACAACTGTTACACAGATTGGAAACACATTCACAGGAACAAGACTCATAACTTAAAAAAACACATGATCTTGCCACACAGGATGAGCACCAAGGCTCAACCAATTTCATTGTTTACTCATTTTTATATTCTATTTCTGAACCAAAACTAGGCAGTTCATCCAGCACGCACATGCTTCAAAATGAAACGGAAAAAACACAAGTCAAAAAAAAATTCAACAAAGATTAGAATACACCACAAATGGGCTGTTAGTTGAATTTGAAAACAAAAATAAACACAAAATACAGATGCTGTGCATGCTTTAATAAACTGTCTAGTCGCTATCACACCTGCATCAGGTGAAGTGTACTCTGGCCACCAACCTCCCATATTTTCTCCTTCAGCTGAATCTGTGCTATCCGAGGTGACGTTCAATTCTTGAAAGCATTGTTTCCTATCGAAGTTGTATTCTTCCTACGCACAAAACATGAGAATGACAGTTAAAGAAGAAAGGAAGCAAGGGTAAAATACGTATTCTGTTATTAAAAGTGCAGTTTCAATTTTAAGTCCTAAAACTCACTAACTCAGGTGCCTAAATATAAGTATATGGGCTTGCCATGGGCACCAGAGTAACCTGACCAGCTTCCAGCTACTGTTTCCAAAAAAGTCAAGTCTCCCACAGGATTTTTATGGTATCTGGGAGGCCTCTGAAGACACCCTCAGTCATCTAAAAAGCTCACAAATAATTCTTTAGAAACCTTAATTGGTCCCCTGATTTCTACAGTTAATAGAGTTCTCTGAATCTCGGGGTAAAGTAAACTAAAAATAAAATTATTCTTCCAATGGTATGACAATATGACAACAGCATCCAAATTGTCCTTACAAAAGACTACCGCTTTTTTTGTGCAAGTTACAGCACCGACTACCTGGAATAACATCTGAATGAACTGACACTACTTCCTAATTATTTAGTAAAACTCCACCACCAACAGTGATTTGTAAAGACTATATCTAAACCAAAACATACATTAAAATATTAAGCATGGACATAACTTCAAGCTTTGAATTACTCCAGAGGCAAGCTCATTATTTTTCACTGTAAAATTAAGTAGACTCATTACTCAAGGAATAGAGAGGTTTGATCCCATTGGAATTTCTCATCCACCGGCCACATACACGACCACTGAATTCACCAAATCTACGTTCACAAAGCTCTTAATGTTTTTAAGTGTAACACATCATATAAATAATAGTACTTTCAACATTTTTATTAACATAGAGGTAAAAATAGTTCTCTCTTTCAACCCACCTGAAGCTTCCTGCTGGTCTGATTGCTTTTCCTTCTTGCCTGCGGCAGCCTGCCCACTCCTTGAGCTGTGGCCAGTTCCTCCTCCAGCTCCTGTTGCCCTGAGACCATGGCTGGATCAGAGCAGCCAGGAAAGAACCAGTCATCCTCAATCAGTTTTGTGCCACAGGAAAGCAGTTACATTTATATCAGACACTACTACATGAAAAGAGACCAGGGACAGGCTGAAGTCCCTATGAATGACTGACAGGAACAAGATTAGAGAAGCCATCCGGTGCGTTCACCTTGTGATTTCCCTCCAACATCACTACGAAGAATATAAGAATAAAATCCACGTATCTCACTAAGACAAAACAAAAACTAAAATCTAACTTTACTTCTTCATCAGCTCTAAATGAAGACCTTATATGGAAAAAAAACCTGGAAAGGGTGAGGTCACGCTGATAGTAAGAAAAATTGCCAACCAATTAAA
This sequence comes from Pedionomus torquatus, assembly GCA_013398155.1. Taxonomy (NCBI): domain Eukaryota; kingdom Metazoa; phylum Chordata; class Aves; order Charadriiformes; family Pedionomidae; genus Pedionomus; species Pedionomus torquatus. Next base: position 79,614 of record VZRU01011299.1, read on the forward strand.
ATGCCAAATTACAACTCATTTCAATTTACCAGGTTCAAATATACCTAAATTGGTATGATGAAGGCATCAGCCCAAACAGCTGTGCTTTTTATAATCTGAACAATCACATTCATTTGTATGGAAATGACACACGTCCCTTTCAACTTGAATTTTAGGATGAGCTACAAAGCCAGATAACGTCAGGAAGTCACAAGCATGCGTTACACTGCAAACTGGCATCAAACCATCTTATAAATTAATAATACCATTCTTTTAAAGACAAATACAGAATCACTTGTAAATAAGCACACAGAATCAATTCTGAATCTGACAGTTTAGGTATGCATCCTGTTCGCTGTTAGAAATGATTTTTCATTTCAAGTACATTCCCATCTGTTTTGTGATACAACAAAACATGTTTAGGGCAACAGATCAGGAAATAGATGTTTCATGCAAAGCAGACAAAAAAGAACAGCCAGTGAAAGGAAATGAAAGTAAAGGTGGCTCCATACTTTAATTAAAAATTCAGACTAATTAGATTAATTTGGAGAGGGACTCTTTGTCAGGAAGTGGAGTGACAGGACAAGGGGTAACTATTTTAAATTGAAAGAGGGGAGATTTAGATTAGACCTTAGGAAGAACTTCTTTGCTGTGAGGGTGGTGAGGCACTGGAACAGGTTGCCCAGAGAAGCTGTGGCTGCCCCATCCCTGGAGGGGTTCAAGGCCAGGCTGGATGGGGCTTGGAGCAACCTGGTGTGGTGGGAGGTGTCCCTGCCCAGGGCAGGGGGGTTGAAACTGGATGATCTTTAAAGGATCCTTCCATCTTTAACCATTCTATGATTCCATGAATTACAAATTTAGCTTTCAGTTTAAACACATCAGTCCACAGTTGTCCTTACAGCATGCAAAATTTAGAGAACTTATGTCAATGCAGCCATGAGTCAAACACCAGGCCCTATTTTGAGCTTCAGCCCTACTGGGGATACTCAGCTTTCATCCGAGTTATCCACAGAGTAGTTACATCACAAACTGCACAAGGCTGCAACACCTAGTACATTTTAATTCTTCCTGTTATCTTTCAAAATTACATACTTTACTTTGTCAGAAAAGATGAGAGGAAAAAAGTCAAAGAATTAATTACTTTCGAAGCAGGACTGCTAAATTGGATTTCACGTTTTGTTTGAATTGCACTTTGGCTTCTGACACTGTCACGTTATCAGCATTCGTTTAGCAAACCTTTGTTTATTTCCAAGTATGAATTCTATAATTCTAGTATTTTTTTTAAACCTCTATTCACAAGAACTGTCATTGAAGTCAGTGAGTGAAGCGGTTCAAGGAGCAAGCACTTCTCTAGATAAGAATTTTAACCCCTTCTTCGGAGAAAAAAACCAGAATGAAAATTAATTTATTGTAAGTTGAAATTGAGCTGATCTGGTTTTAAGTACAACCAGAATGAGTAAGACACTGTCCTTTTGGAACACAGAATATTTAGGCTCCCAAGTATTTGATAATGAAGCAAAAAAAAGAATTAAATTACCATTGTCAGGGGAAACTGTAGAAAATGGAGCTTCAGAATGATTTTGAATACTTAGACAAGCGTTAAACCACTTTCGGTTAAATTCAGCAATGCTTCAAACAACAATTAGTATGTAAATACATTTTCTAATGTTTTACAGCAGTTTAGGGAGCCTTCCATTTGCAATTATATCTAACTTAAAAACTGAAAAACTTCCCAAAACACCTTTCTGCAGACACACGCCGCATTACAATTAACTAACGACATGTTTATGTCTCCTGGTGTCACTATTCACCCTAGATATCACAATCTTTAGTAGTTTGCAGAGGGAACAAGCCCTGGTCTATAAATTTAATCACTACTGTCATCCTCTCTGCTTTTGTGGCCCTCCACACATTTGAACCAAAGGAGACAACTGCCATTTTTATATATATATGTGGAGATATATATATATATTTTTATATATATGGCAAATTGTCATAGACCATGAAGAAATGAGTAGTGGGTTTATATGTTGCTTACACTATTGGTAGCTAATATTAATGCATGCAAAGTTCTGCAAGTTATGAGATGGAATATGGTTGATTTTTTTAATATAATACTACTGAATTTCAAGTAGTCTTAAGAAGATTTAAATGAATTTGGTTCCTACTTGCAGCAAGCCAAGGCATTTTTCTCTAGATAAGGTTATAACATAAATATGGAGTCAGCTGTTACTATAAAGAAAAGTGAAGAAAGATGACTCGGTTAATGTAAATCAAGAAACAAGTAGTGGAAAGGAGAAGACGACCCAAGTTAAACCCAGCATTTGTTACATGTATTGCTAAAAACCCACATACCATCAATGACAAATCTTATAAGGCACTGCTGGCGATTTCCTCCGGAGAAGTGAGGAGAGGAGAAATCAGCAGCAGTACATTACAAGTTGCCATCGCTGCAGGAACCTGCATGCACAAAACTGATGGGAAACTACGTTCTCCCTGGGTGCCCAGATCGCAGTGGAGGGTAGGAGTGGAGGGGGAAGGGACGCTGAGGGCTCATCAGGTGTAACGGCAGGAAAAACAAAAAAAAAAGAAACAGAAAGGTCATGCTTATCCCAAGGGGAAAAAATGCAAAATTAAACACGGGCTGACGCAGATGAAATTTTACAACTGTTATTAATATTGCATGTGGATCTGTGGTTACCACAGATGAGATAACGGATAGTTTTAATGAAGGGAATATTATTCTCTTTCAATTCCGAAGCATTACGTGCGTAAATATCCCTCACAAAGAAGAGACGTGATCCTTAAACCCTCTCTATGCTTACATACTGAGCTTCCAAACTGATCACACAAATGAAAAAAATACTTCAGTCACAGATCAAAAAGAGAAGGCTCAAATTAACTAACTGGATTAATTACGATGGTAGGTTGTGCACGTTCAAATCTGCCAGTAATCCACACACAATTAACTAAAAGGATAAAAATAACGTCAAAGTACTAGATGGCACAGAAAAAAATAAAAGCAGTAAAGACCATCTGAAATGTAACCAAACTTTTACAAGTTCTAACAGAAGCTGCTTCACTTCCTCCCCACCTGCTTCAGTAATATTTTAGAAAGCTACAAAACCTGAGATTACTTGGAATGTTATTTTAGGTACGTAATTTAATATTTTTAACTAGCTCTAAAGCACTGCCAGTCCATGCCATTCAGCTGATCTATACGAGTGACACGTACCACCAGATCACTAGATATTCTAAGGAAGGTTTCTCATTAACTATATTAACACGAGAAACTCCCATCTCAGGTGAATTTTACTAAAGCAGCGCCTTCATTCATCAAATTCAAACCAACACCTTAATATTTCAGTGAACTGTTTATGATTGATGCTTCATACACACACAATAAGCTTTGGAAGTAAATTCAAGCAGCCTTACACAGCAGCGACTCAGATGGCAAACAGAACAAGCACATCTACCTATAAAAACGATACCGAAAAGATGAATGTATGAAAAACAGATCCAAGGAAATAGGACAAAAGCAGAAATTGCAAATTTAAGCAATTTCACTAACGATATGCATCTTATGACTACAGAAATGAGCTGTGGTGCCGTACCACCAATGCAGTCTGAAGACACACTGACATACAAGGCTCCTATATATAAATATAATATTGTATCGTAAATAAAACAATTCACCTTCCCTCTCTTCCTCAATCTGAGCCATTCTCAAGGCCATAGCAGATTTCTCTTCTCTCACTTGATCGCGGGACTCCTCTGACTCTGGCACATTTTCTTGCCATTCCATGAGCTGACTCTGCAATTCATCCACACTCCCGGATTCACTGGCCTAACAAGAGAAATCACACAGGAAAATATATTTACCAAGTCCCACGGCAAATGGAAATAAAATTTTAAGCTGGGAAGCCATTGACAGAGAAAACTATCCATTATAATTCACCACTCTGCATAACTAAAAAAAATAAAAGTTCTATGAAAGTGATGATAATTGCTATTGGAGATTATTCAAAAAGCCTTACCACTTCATAATACATAAAAAATGCTACTGTCAGTTGCACTTTTAGTCTGAACTATTTTTAAACTAACAATGTCTTTTTTAACCAGAACATTTTTGTTGCACATTTTCGTCTTAGCAAAGTCTCAAAACAATATTCAACTGTCTTTATATGGGATAACAAATGTCTATTAACTTTTTTTCTGTGAACAAAATAAAAAAAAAGTTTCTGCCTTCTCATCCAACTAAAAGCTATTATAAGTTTTTACCAAGAAAACCTAACTTCTCCAGAAAATTCGGAAAAAGCAATTCTTTTTTACCAAAACATAATCAGCAGTTTCAAACTGGTTCTGCTGCTAAGGATGCAGAAAGTTGCTGTGATTAATGTATCCTGTTAACCCATCTAAAGCTAAATATCTAAATATTTTCTGAGTCACACAGAATGATACAGGGTTGGAAGGGACCTCTGGAGATCATCTAGTCCAACAACCTGCCAAAGCAGGTCCACCCAGAAGAGGTCCCACAGGAATGTGTCCAGGCAGGGTTTGAATGTCTCCAGAAATGGAGACTCCACCACCTCTCTGGGCAGCCTCTGCCAGGGCTCTGACACCCTTAAAGTTAAGAAGTTCCTCCTCATCTTTATAGAAGGAACTTCCTATGGTCAAGTTTGTGCCCATTTCCTCATTTTCTCACTGGGCACCCCTGGAAAAAGACTGGCCCCTTGCTCTTGACACCCACCCTTGTAAGTATTTCTAGGTGTTGATCATATCCCCCCTCAGCCTTCTCTTCTCCAGACTAAAAAGACCCAAGTCCCTCAGCCTTTCCTCATCAGAGAGATGCTCCAGGCCCCTCATCATCTTTGTGGTCCTCTACTGTGCTCTCTCCAGCAGTTCCATGTCCTTCCTGAACCAGAGGGGCCAGAACTGGTCCCAGTGCTCTACATGGGGCCTCCCCAGGGCAGAGCAGAGGGGCAGGATGACTTCCNATTTTCTCACTGGGCACCCCTGGAAAAAGACTGGCCCCTTGCTCTTGACACCCACCCTTGTAAGTATTTCTAGGTGTTGATCATATCCCCCCTCAGCCTTCTCTTCTCCAGACTAAAAAGACCCAAGTCCCTCAGCCTTTCCTCATCAGAGAGATGCTCCAGGCCCCTCATCATCTTTGTGGTCCTCTACTGTGCTCTCTCCAGCAGTTCCATGTCCTTCCTGAACCAGAGGGGCCAGAACTGGTCCCAGTGCTCTACATGGGGCCTCCCCAGGGCAGAGCAGAGGGGCAGGATGACTTCCCTCCACCTACTGGTCACACTCTTCTTGGTGCACCCCAGGATGCCACTGGCCTTCTTGACACTTCCCACTTGACCTGTGCATTTATCAAGGTTACAGCTACATTTCCTTCCAAAAGCCATTTGTATTGTATTCCATAAAAACAGCCACACTTCAATGACTCACGTTAAATATAACTGAATAAACAGTAAATAGCTTAGAAAAATAGAACGTAAGCTATGTAGAAAAACAAGTGAAAAATCAATCTTTTTAAGTAATTCAAAACCTGTCAGCTTGCATCCAACCAAACAGCTACTGATTTGGACAATTCCATTTATCAATAAATTCATTTTCAGCTCCAAAATCCTGCAAACACTAACTTTTTAAAGTTTAATTAGCCCACTTTTGAGTTAATCGCTAGCTTATGCAAATCAACTTGAAAGTTAACCTGCGAAGCTGCCCTCTTTGTAACTTGGTCAAGATCAGCTTGCAACTTCCTTTGCTGCTCTTCATAGACTTCCAGCTTTGTCAGCAATTCTTCTACAAAGAAAATATAATCAGTTTGGCTCATTAGGACACAAAAATAATAGGATTTCAGATTCTGTTAAATACAATATATACTTGGAAAATGAAAACAAGAAAGTTAATTTATCTTTGTCTCTTTACTTTGAATCATCTGCAGAAGAAAAATAGGTATTTTTTTACCGTTTTGAGTTCTAATTTCATGTAATGATTGTAGTTTTGACTGTAGCTCTTCATTCTCCATTTCTAATTCTGAGACACGATTATTTAAGGCAGATACGTCATTATTCTTTGATGAAAACTACAAGAAAAAATAGTTATCATTTTTTTTTAATGCACCAAAACACCAGAAAAACAGCAAAGTCAGTGCAGCTTTTATTTTCTGATTTTTAGCAATATTTAGAATAGCTGCTTTTCCAATATTTCAAATTGCAATAAACTAGCTAATCTCTAACAAATTCACCTGAATGCCGGTATCACCAGTTTGGACTATTTTTTGTTGAAAGTTGATCCTGTATCAACATTTTATGACCACTGACTTTACATACATTAATTCATATATAAAGATACTCCAATAAAATTATCTCAATATTCTAATCATCCCATATTTCAATTTTTTCAGTCAAATCTCCAGCACAGTAGTTTAAAACAGGCAGGGACTATTGAACATGTTACACATACATTTTTAAGTTCATCCTCCAGTTGTTTAATTCTTGATTTAGACCAAGCCTTCATTTTCAGAAACTTTGCTTCAGATTTGCTGGCCTCTTCTGTTTTCAATTTCACTTGGACTAAGAAACAAGACACAAAAATCATTTAAAAGCCCAAGATGATTAGTAATAGAAGACCTGTTTAATTCCTTTAGCAACTAGAAGTTATGTGTTCATATTTTTCTTTAAATGCAGTTGTCTCGTATAACACTAAGAAATGTAGCGAATTTACAGTTCACGTGATTATCTTGGTGTTCCAATAATCCTCATTATTACAGTATTTAATCACGGATACTTTTTTATTAGCGTGGCAGTAAATCTTCCACCAAATTTAATGTACTTCTACTTGCAACAGGTACAAAATTGGCATTCAATACATAACAGCTTGGCACAAAGGAACCCTTCATATGTAAAAACTCTTGAAGCAGGCTACCTTCTAAATCTTCCATCTTCTCTTTGGTTGTAGGTTCCAGAACTTCTTTTGAGTTAGTCCTTCCACCACCGCTTAATTCTTCCACTTGTTTCTTAAGCTGAAAGAGGGCCTGATCTTTCTCTTGCAGCTCAGTTTCATGTTTCTCTTGAATTTCATGCAGTTCAGCATTATATTTCTCCTTTACTTTTGTCATTTCAAGCTCATGTTTCTCCATCATGTCTCTTAACTGGGCTCTCATTACATGTTTCTCAGCATCCAGTTTAGACTGGAGGTTTTCTTTTTCAGACTGAAGACGTTTCAGGTTTTCATTAATCTCCTGTAAAAAACCAAACCAAAACCTTTATATTTGAATGCAAAGTATTTCTAGTACCACAGTCAAATATTTTATCTGTATTCCTACAGACACTCTAATGAGAAATCTCAGTTGCTGTTGGTAACCTGGCTCCACTGCAATAGCTACTCAGCTCTGACTTTTCAAGACACAAGTAAGGGTCTTCAGCAAAACGGCATCACTATTCGATGCAAACTACGTATAATTTCTCCCATGGGCAAAGGTGGAATAAAAAAAGGAATGTTTAGTTCTATGGAAAGAAAAAGAAAAGCAGAGCTCTCTAACAGTGATCCCAACGATTAAAACTGCTCACTACAATGCCACCCACATCCATTAACAAACTGGCAAACTTGTTCTATCTCTTCTTTACGATGTTTCGTTGCCAACTAGTTTTCTGTTAGTGCTTATTCTTTTAGTGCCTTTATATTAGTCACTTTAATACATAAAGAGGTAGGAAAGATCACCACAGCAGAGCAGTTGGCTCACATTAGACCTGCTGTTTAAAAGTTACTGTCATGATAGATAAACCTCAGAATATAAACTGTCCAAGTAAAGCAGCTGTGCAGAGCAGCAGAAGGAACATTTCCAAAATATGGTTGAAAATGCTTATGTAAATAAAGCAAGGCTTCCTGATGTTTTAATACTTAAACCCTAGTGGAATCTCAACTTTAAGTTCATGTTGTCACAGTCAAACCTTCTCCCTACCCTCAAGGTGTGTATCTGTCCCCTCAGTGCGCTAGCACTGGGTACCATCAGCTCTTTCAGAGCATCACTGTAGGAAGATGCATCTAACCCAAAAAGAAAAGAAAAACAACAAATTCCTGCATAAGACAGGAGCGGTAACAAATGGGGAGAACAAGTGAAAAAGGCTTAAACTGCAGAATCAGAGAATGCTATGGGGTTGGAAGGGATCTCTGGAGAACATCTAGTCCAACCCCTTTTCAGAGCAGATCCACCCAGAGCAGGTTGCACAGGAACATGTCCAGGCAGGGTTTGACTGTCTCCAGAGACAGAGACTCCACCACCTCTCTGGGCAGCCTCTGCCAGGGCTCTGCCACTCTCAAAGTCAAGAAGTTCCTCCTCACATTTAGATGGAACTTCCTATGGTAAAGTTTGTGCCCATTATCCCTTGTCCTGTCACTGGGCACCACTGAAAAAAGCCTGACCCCATCCTCCTGACACCCACCCTTGAAGTATTTCTAGGTGTTGATCAGATCCCCCCTCATCCTTCTCTTCTCCAGACTAAACAGACCCAAGTCCTTCAGCCTCCCCTCATAAGAGAGATGTTCTAGTCCCATCATCATCTCTGTAGCCCTCTGCTGTACTCAAGCCAACTACCACGGATCTTAACTACCTGAGCAGGGCATTTACCTGGGCACACAGTTGAAACTAAGATTTTGATTCTGGCAACCCTCTCGGTAAGCTGAAAAATTGTTAGAAATAGTACACAGCTAAAATGCTGGCCCTGGCACCCCAGACAGGCTCTAATGAGGTCCAAAAAGTCTGTCTGAGTGCAACATCCTTTCCTGACGTTGCTGAACTGAAGCAGCAGCACTCAAAGGCTATAATCAGAGTTCACGCCAGGTGCTTAAGCACAAAGAACCTTGATTAGGTATTGCTTTTACAATCAGTAGAAATACAGCAATAAGAAAGGCACGTAATTAACAAAACACTGTCTTTGGGGAGAAAAAAAAAAAAAGCTTCAGTTTTGGGGCTCACTGCAGTCTTTAACTAGAGAAGCTGAGATCTTCTTACAGCAGAAAGTCTTCCCTACACCCCAAGTTCCCAAAATGAATGAAGACAAACTATAGGTGGGAGTCAACAGTTTTACATTTTAAGGACTTTACTTGTCCTTTAAATTAATTTTCAATGTGAATTAATATTAGTTTGCACGACTACGGTTGCATTATTAACACAAATTCAAGTCTCCCAGAGAACCGCCTAAATACTTTATGCAAAAGTACATTTTGTGCACAAACAGCTTTTTGAACTTGTAATTGACCCCATGAATTCAGTTGCACACGTTTGCTATTTCTTACTTTCATTTGCTCGTCCTTGGCATCCAGTTCTTTTTGCAAGACATCTATCACCTGTGTCCTTCCCAGCATGACTTCTTCCTTTTCATGCAGCTTCTGCTTCAAGGCCTTTAGTAACTAGCAAAAAGAAAAAAAAAAATTAAAAAAATCAAGTGATCAATAAAGGAGTTAAAACTTTCAGAAGAAAAGAAAAAGACTTGCCTTTATTTTCCCAGCCAGACATCTGTACTGTGCCACAGAGGGTAATTACACAATTCCAAATTCCCACATCTAACTAAATCATAGAATCATCCAGGCCGGAAGGGACCTCCAAAGGCCATCTAGTCCAACCTCCCCGCAGTCACAGGAACACCCCCAACTAGCCCAGGTTGCCCAGGACCTCGTCGAGCCTCACCTTGAATATCTCCAGGGAAGAGGCCTCAACCACCTCCCTGGGCAACCTGTTCAAGTGTTCCACCACCCTTAGAGTAAAGAAATTTTTTCTAATATTCAACTTAAAGCTACCCCTCTCCAACTTAAGTCCATTGCCCCTCGTCCTATCGCAGCAGGCCTTTGTGAACAGACCCTCCCCAGCCTTCCTGTAGCCCCCTTTAGGTACTGAAAGGCTGCTCTAAGGTCTCCCCGGAGCCTCCTCTTCTCCAGGCTGAACAGTCCCAGTTCCCTCCGCCTATCCTCGTAGCAGTGGGATTCCAACCCTTTCATCATCTTTGTAGCCCTCCTCTGGACCCGCTCCATCAGGTCCATATCCATATCAAAGCAATCTACTGAGTTTCCAAAGCAACATACCTGCTCTAGGTCAGCACTTGCATCACATTTAGCAGCTAATTTAAACAGCTCCTGCTCGTGCTTTTCTCTCTGTGCTTCCAGTTCCTTTTCCTTTTCCTGGATAATATTTTGAAGCACACGTACCTGAAAACAAACAGAAAGAAAATAGGAAACCAGCCCACAAAGCTATAGTAAAAGTACATTGAATTTTCTAACTTAAAGGTACAGCAAGGTATTGTGTTCTATCCTGTCTCAATTTTGCTTCCACTTAATAGTATAGAATAGTATCTGCCAAGAAACCACTTCTTCCACCAAAGAATTTAAATACTTTTAGTGTCTTTACTTACATTTTCCACATATGTAGCTTCTTTTCCTTGGAAATGCTTTCTCTCTTTGTTTTGAATATTTTTAAGAGTTTCAATCTGTTCCTGGAACAAACTGCATTTTTCTTCACTGTCTCCAACCTTTTTGGTAAGGTTATGAACCAGAATCTGCATGCTTTCTAGTGATGACTCTTTAACAGCCAGCTGATTCTTTAAAATGCAAACCAAAAGACAATTAGAAGAACAGACCCAGAAAAAAAGATACAGCAATGACCATAAAGCCACCTCCAACCCTTCCCCTCCATTAAATCAACATTAAACTCAAAATACAGGTAGTTTTTTTAAAATTTGGATGAAATTTGTCAGCAGATTCTGAAGTCGGTACTAATACACACAAATGGTACCGACAAAAGAAGTAAATAAATATCAACCTACTGATATAAATGAAAATAATCAGTAAAGAATTTTGATTCACATGAAGGGTTTGTGCTTTGGAGAAGGATCCACCATGTAACACATCAGAATTCCTTGCTTCCTTGCAACCTCTATAGAGATTTTATATTTCAGCTGCATATTTTATATTTCATACTAACATACCTTCAATTCTTCATTGGGCAAGAGTCTTTCATTGACAACCCCACTTGATCCACACGCTATCTGCAAGTCGATGATATAAGCATCTCTTTCAGCTAACTTCTTTTCTTTCTCAGCCAGCATAGTATCCATTTCAGCCCCACGACAGCGCTGGGCCTCCAGCTCATCGCTCTGAAAATGAAAAAGACAGCACTGCTTATAACCTATCCTTCTATCATCTACAGCACAGAATGGTTTGCATTATTTCCTTATAGGAAATCATTTAGGCTACTGAAAAAAAATACAAGCAAATCTATAATCTGGTTTGATTTTATGTGTAATTTTCAATTATTCAGCCTTTCTCTCTGAAATTCTGCAGCATTCACGCTCCTGCCACTTTCCACCAACAACAGTTACGTCCACAAAACCTATCACTGCACAGAACAGCTACAAACCAAAAAATAAAATCATCCCTTGCCTACATTTCTTCCTGCCACGACATACTCTAACAATAAGAAAAACGGAAGCAAAATGATGTTTTTGTTCAAAATACAAGCATAAAACCAGCATTAACCCACAAAGCTCTTATTTGTGTACCCTATTCCATTCATTTTCAAAGGACTATGACAGCACGCTTGAGGATTCACTGCTCACTGAAAACACAGTGACAGAATTCCCATGGCGTTTGCTCAGGCAGGTTGTAACGCATGAACTTCTCCACCTACTCAAGAGGAAACTCTCAGAGTATCTATTTATACATTTTATTATATGCTACATTGCTAAACATATTGAAAAAGTTATATTTAAGCATAATCCTACATGAGAAGCGTAAAGAAGTTAGCATCATAAAAAACACACTCAGCATCATATTCACCTTTTTTTGTAACTCTTCATTTTTTTGGGTGATCTGGGATTCTAGTTCTTCTATTCTCCTTCTCAGTACTAATATTTTTCCACGATTCGCTGCAGCATTTTCCTGGTCACCATCTTTTGATGCCTGCAAAAACAGGGAGTTTTACGTTCTGTAAATAGGTAACACCTGACTTCTGTTCCTCTACCTACTCAGATAACACCAGTGAGAAAAAGTGGACTTGACTCATGGTTTGGGTTTCAGTTCTCTTATATAAAACATATTCCATGTAGAAGCTGGACAAAGCAGGCACAGATGTTTTATCAAGCTCGTAAAAGTCTTTGTATTTAAATTAGTAATGGTCATTACTGCTGCCAAGCGGACTTAAACATGCAATAAGGGCACTCTTTTCCTCTAACAGTTGTAATGGGTATAATCTGGAAAGCGTAGTTCACATAACTCAGAATGAAAAAAAAAAGGGTGGCTGGGGGCACAAGCAGGGGAAAGGATAAATTAAACTACTCCTCAACACAATCTTTCCAATCAGAATTTCTGTATGTATAACTATTGGCTTACAGAACTTATTTGTCATTATAAAAGAAATCAAGTGCAATTGCTAACGTCAAGTGTTGTTAGCAAAACACATCAGCAGCATAAATACTGCGTGTCTCTGAGGACCCCTAGGGACTTCAGCAAACTGATCCGTTCCCTTTCAGCATAGCTTTAAAAAACAAAAGTCGTAGAAATAATAAAGCCTCACTAAAGCTACTTTAGAAGCCACATGGAGTCAAAAAATGCTATTTTGATGAAGTACAAGGCTACTCACACATCAAAACTAATACAAACAGATCTGAGAATTTCTGTTAAAGGTCACTTAAATGAAACAGGCTGAGAGAGCTGGGGCTGTTCAGCCTGCAGAAGAGAAAGCTCCGGGGAGACCTTAGAGCAGCCTTCCAGGATCTGAAGGGAGCTCCAGGAGAGCAGGAGAGGGAGTGGAGTGACAGGACAAGGGGAAATGGCTTTAAACTAGAAGAACGGAGATTTATATTGGATATTAGGAAGAAATTCTTTGCTGTGAGGGTGGTGAGGCACTGGAACAGGTTGCCCAGGGAAGTTTTGGCTGCTCCATCCCTGGAGGTGTTTTAAGGCCAGGTTAGAAGGGCCTTGGAGCAACCTGGTGTGGTGGGAGGTGTCCCTGCCCATGGCAGGGGGTTTGGAACTGGATGACCTTGAAGGTCCCTTCCAACTCTAACCATTCTATGATTCTATGAAACAGTCCTACATTTAATTCACATTTTGCCACCAAGGCCATTTTTGTATTTCCATTTTGATCACAGACATTAAAGTAACAAGTTAGGTTTTGTTTTCATTTCTTCTCAATAACTTATCTCCCTGATTCACAGGTGTTAAAAGACTGAGCTGCTAATACAATGTAGATCAATAAGATTTTTTTTACTGAATCCATTTGAAATGAACGTACAATTTTCTAGATTTCTATAGAGAGATAAAGGAATGAAACAGGAATACACCGATGGACTGACAGCACCCCCACAGCCTACATCAATCCTAATCTGATGCAGCTCAAAATTTGAACTTCAGTTCCACATTTGAGTCCAGCATGTAGAACTGTCTACAGAAATTATGTCCACTTGAAAATGCAAGGACGCTTACCTTTTTTTGTTCCGCTTTTGCCTCCAAGCCTCCTGATTCTGGTAACTGTTTCTTTAGTTCTTCCAACTGTGAGGTTAATGATGCAACCTTGGCTTTGTTTTGCAGCTTCAACTTGGAAAGTTTGGCATCAGCAGATTCCTTCTCCTCCTACAAACATCAAAGTCATGAAGGACTGAATTAGCAAATGAACAACCGCATCCTCCAATTCTTCCATTAAAAAAAAAAAAAGAGAAGTCTAAAGCGATTACCAAAAGAAACTTTTCCCTGAAGAGACATTATAATGTCACATACAAGAGGCTCTGCATTTAGGAAACAACCTTTCTTTGATCATTTAAACTTTCTGCATACGGTTATTATTATTGCAGAGAATCCAGTGCATTAGAATGTTAGAAATTTTCCTATTTTTTGATAGCCACAGAAATTCATGGCTTGACTTTTTAACAAGAGGAGTGTTTTGGGTTTGGGGTTTTTCTTATGGAGAAAGAAAGACGCCTTCAAATTACTATCAAGGCATGTTTCATTTTGTTTAAAAAGACAACTTAAATTACAATCAGTTTTAGAAAATTCAACATTTCAACACTTGGCTGTTTGTGTTTGAAGAAGACATTTTTTAAGTATAAAAATAAGTCTCTTGCAGGAATAGACCATCCTTGTGACTGTTTAAAAAAAACAGCATAGTAAAGAATAGCAAACCCTCCAAAGCCTTCAGGATATTAGATATAAATTCTTTCTATTTCTATCCTTCCTAATGTCAGTCAAAAGCAGAGGAAAATATATAGTAACATTAATACTAAGATCATTATACAAGAAAAAGACATATATAGTGGAAGCAGAAATAACAACTTATCTACAGAAATTCAGTCTGAGGGAAGCTGGTGTCTCACTAAATGCCCAGGAATGATTTGGATGGTGGTTTTCCCCATCTTTAGCCTAATATGACCGTACACCTTTAGCTCTTAAGAATTCAGTCTGTCCCTTGCAGCCGTTTGTACAAAGAACACGTTGCCTGTCTGATAACCAAACCCAGTTACAATTTTGGAACAGAAGACACAGTGGCATAAAGCAGTAACATCCAGGAACCACAACAGCTAATTGTGACCAACACTTCTTGTGTGGTGAGGCACTGGAAGAGGTTGCCCAGAGAAGCTGTGGCTGCCCCATCCCTGGAGGGGTTCAAGGCCAGGCTGCATGAGGCTTGGAGCAACCTGGTGTGGTGGGAGGTGTCCCTGCCCATGGCAGGGGGGTTGGAACTGGATGATCTTTAAAGGTCCCCTCCAACTCTAACCATTCTATGATTCTACAATTCTTGCATTCCTGAAATTGCTGTAACTGAATATAAGCCTGCATCTACAGAAACAGCTCACAATAAGCAGGAGCGTAGGTGGTTTTAAAACAGTCTTTTTTGACATGAATACACACACGGTACCTTTAACTTAAGTTCTTTATTTCGAAGCTCAGCATCCTTCTCTCTGACAAGCTCCTTTAGTTGCGCTACCAGCTGTTCAGTACTTCTCAGCTGTTCAGTCAGATCTGTCACCGACATGCTCCTTGCATCAGCCGAGCCTGCAGCCTGCAGACATTAAATATACTTTGAACAAAGAAAATGGTGTAGACAATACTGCTTCTGCAAAAAAAGTCAGCAGTTGGTGTTTGGTTGGGTTTTTTTGAACACCCATTCAGCAAATCTTATTAGAGTACAATATTAAACCTTTGATATACTATATGTACCTATATCAGACATTTTTTAATAAATTTGATATACATATAAAATTAAAATTCCTAAACCAGTTCCTAAGATTTATAAATACAGCCAAACCATCGAAGCCCATAGGTATCTAAAACTGGATTTCCTCATTTTCTGGATTGGCATCATAACAACCAGTAGTAGTGTTACAGTAGTGGCAACAAAATATTGATCTAGAACATACTATGAGCAAAAAAATACAGTGGGGATAAAGCTTATGCAATTCCTCCAGATGTTTTCTTCAATCAAGATAAGCCTCGTGTAGAGGAACAGAACAGCTGTCACACACAAGAGATTAAATACCAAGAAGCAAGAACACAACCTGACTTGAAGCCATCTACAACTGAGCCCTGGTAAAACTAGTTAAGCAACTTCTTTACAAAAAAAAGTAAATACATATCATTTCTATATCATCAATTAAAGATTCTCTAGATCAGAAATTCTTAAGAGAGTATTATTTTAGTAGTACTTCAACACTTACTACTGTTTTGGAAGGAGAATCATCTCCACTATCCCATTTCCACATAGTTTCACGATGGCTGTGAAAACATAAATGAAATAATGCTATGGTTAAGTGTCAGCAGCTCTCAGATACCTGTGCTTAACTTATACTTCTCTCTACATATTTCACTGTATAATGCTTGAAACCAATTTGTTAAATTCTGACAGTACCTCTTACCTCTACTACATTGCTAGTTGTTGAGATATAATGAAATTATTCATAAAATATGCCTTTTCTAAAAAATGTTAAATGCTAGAAAAAGCTTCTAAAGAAGCTTTTACAGAGTTGATGCCATAAAGTGTTACTCAGCACTGTTGTTTCTTCCACATAGAAACAGACGACACAAACCACGTGCAGTTTGCTAATATTTAACCTGACCTTAAACACTTCCTGCCACTGCAGTATGACAGGGACTGTAGCGCTACATATTTCAATAATATCATAAACAAGACTAAAAACATGGAAGAACACCAAACCACATTAATTCCTGTGCAACTGCTGCATATTTGAAAAACGAAGGTTGCAACCCTTGAAGTGACATGAATCAGCACATGAAACACCCACACCTGAAACCCCAGGAACACAAGCATGCCTTGCCTCTTCTCCTCCCAAACAGGCACAATAAATTTCTGGATGGCACCGAAGTACCACACACGCAAATAATTAGTTTCTGATCATGGAAAGCTGTAGCCTCCTAACAAATACAAGTATGGGCCATAACAAGGTTTCAAAAAGAGCCAAATCCTAAAGATAACAGGTACAAGACAGCTCAAAGGTTAAGTCTTTACTAAATAACAGTGATAAACTTGGTTGAGAGAAAAAAAAAAAAAAGGCAAAATAGTCTATGCAGTAAATTCCAAATTGTGTCTTGGAGATATGATCTTAAGAGTAGACTAACATATCCTGTCTGTCCTCTGGAAAACATTCCCAACAGCAGCATGAAGTGAGAAGAGAGGTTGTATCTGGTCAGTGATTCTCACTCCCAACTAGCAGTAACGTGTCCTTTCTCATGTATTAAAGACCTTTGAAATATGCAGACAGAGATCAGTAATGAATTCGGAAATCAGTTTATAATCAGCATTAGCACATAGCTTATCTTAAAAAGTATGCAGAATGACAGGAGAGGCTGCTCTTAAAGCTTTTTATCATTTCAAAGCTAAAACCAGGAATCACAGGCTGCCATCTACAGCCTACGTTATCTACAAGGCCAAACTGGATTCTGCTAAGGATCTTCTCTAACATTACCATCAACAAACAAGCCACAGGCTTGGGGATGGGAATTACAGCACTTGTAAGTAGAAACCTCCTTTCATAACTCCTCCAAAGATGTACTACCAAATCTGTCAGTGAAAAGCTCATTTCCAAACACGTAATAGGGTTACCCAGGTACAAAGAGGTCAAAATGACACACTGGATGTAACATGGCAGTGTATTTGTATTTAATTTATGAATATTTTATCTCATTTCCAGCTGTGACTGATGCAACTACTTTTCCTCCTATCACGTGCCAGCATTCCTACTCGAATACCTTAACTGCTACCTTATGATGTATTTTTATTTACATCAGAGACACCAAATATTGACAGGTTTTCCAAATCAAGCTAGGAAACAAAACTGACCAGGCCTTCCTCACCCAGCATGAAGCCACCCAGTAATGTTTTCTGGTTTTCTTCTGGGGTACAGACAACAAGTCAAAGCACTGAAGCCCGGGAAGGTACAACCTGAATACTGGACCATTCAACTCAATCTTTTCTCTGGGCTGCACACCTAAGCACAATTCAATTATGTTTTCTACCACCATTTTCCTTCCTTTAGCAGCCTGGACTATCAGGCATCAAGCTTAAAGAGCAGCAGCGAGTCCAAATCATCTGCGGCTGCCCTCTCTGAAGTCTTGGCAGTGACAGGTAATTTGTCTTTCCCCTGTAAATTCAAACCACTCACCCTCACTTTCAAGGTTTCACGTTACTTCATCACTCCCAGTACCTCACCCTGCTCTTTATCTTGCACATTCAGTTGGACTCAACAATCTTAGAGGTCTCTTCCAACCCACATTATTCTATTCTATGGTTCCATTCTATTCTGCTGTGTTGACAACCATTCTTTGCCATCCACTATGCACTCATTTCTGTTAATTTCCTCTTCACTGAAAAACAACAGGCAGCAGTCAAACCTTCCACAAATTCCACAAGAAACAACACAGGGCCACTTAATTTTATGAAACAAATTGCTTGTGATCCTCCAAGTACAACAGAAGTCTCAGCTCTTATCACAAGGGGATGTTACCAGAAAGAAAAGTGCCATTGGAAGCTTTGCCTTCATACTCGTCCATTCTGCTGTCCCAAAAATAGCTGCAGCCAAATCCATCTAAAAAAATCCAACTATGTATTATTCATCTCTGTAGTTTCCAGCTTGCTTAATTCCCCTGAGTCAGATATCACAGGACACCCAGCACAAGGGGCACTCAGGAGCACAAAACAGCAGACAGGATAGATTTCAGCAGCTGAAGTCTTAGGAGGACTTAGTCAAAGAAGTCCCACCGCTTGAAGGTGACCAATCTACACGGTAAAACATTGAGCTGCGTTGTTACAAACACCCATTTGGATGGCTACGCAGGCAGAGCAGGGCTGTTGTCCACTGACTCCCACAGAACTCCTCGTGTTTGCCTAACTTCCCCCACATCTATTCCAAAACAGTTCCGATACAAAAAAAAAATTACCTCAAGGAGCATTCAATTGAGTTCTCACTATGAACCTATTAAGGTGGGACCTTTCCTCCTTCTCTTGCAAAAATACAGACAAAATACAAAGAAAAAAGAGGCAGAACTCCTCTTACTACCGAGGAAAGTAATGGTAGTCCCCTTTCTTCTCTCTTCTACAAGACTGCAGCAGAAAAACAGACAATAGCAAAGTGTTTAAAAACTCAACTGTTTTATTTTTTAAAATCAATTTCCTAGAACAATCCTGGGCTTTAACTGCACACAAAGAAGAACATTTTAATACAATTACTTCCTTACTATATCTGCATATCGTTCTTTGCACCCTTGCTCGATGCCTTGCCGAGGTGTTGGTTCTTCAGCTGAATAAACTAAACTTGTTTTCAAATGGTCTGTACCACCTACGACTTAAAAGCTCTTGGACAGACACTGCACAAAGATATGACACACAGCAAAGAAGCACAAACACTGAACCTGTGGTAAACAAAGCACGAGCACTCTGTAAAGTTAATATAACTGTAGATTTATATAGCTATTAGTTGCGCCTATGATAAATACTGCTTGATAAGAACACAGTTTTCTTTGTTTAAAATATATATATACATACAAGGGAAGTACTATTTTGTAACAGGGCATCACTGGAGAAATACAGGATCAGTTCAGAGTCCCCACTGAGACACTGAATGGTTTGGGTTGGAAGGGACCTTC
>VZRU01011300.1:8208-53340 GCA_013398155.1 Pedionomus torquatus
ATTCAGGAACAGGGACTGGGGTTCTTCAGCATTGAACAGCTACTGTGTGAGGTTTTTCTAGCTGACTTGCTAACTTGCTTGATGTACAAGTTCTCTGGAGATAATAAGAGTGGGGAGGATGTATAGTTAAATCACACTTAATAACGATCTTGGAGCGAGATGGGGGGAATTATCTTTTAACAACCAAAGTTAGTTAAACTTAATGTTGGTGATTCTTACTGGCTGTGATAGGACAAAAGGAAACGGCCTCAAGTTATGTCAGGGGGGTTTAGGTTGGATATTAGGAAAAATTTCTTCACTGACAGTGTGAAACAGGCATCAAACATTGGAACAGGTTGCCTAGGGAAGTGGTAGAATTGCCACCCCTGGATGTATTTAAAAGCTGGGTAGATGTGGTGCTTAGGGATATGGTTTAGTGGTGGTTTTGGCAGTGTTGTGTTGATGGTTGGACTCCATGACCTTAAAGGTCCCTTCCAACCTAGGAAGTTCTGTGATTAATGTTATTTATGTGGTTTACTTGTAACTGCTTTGAGTGTTTTGCCCTCTTTTATTCTGTCTATATGTGTCTTAGTGTGTCCAGGGAAGTTTTGCCACAGTGCACAAGCAGAGTCAAGGCTGCTAAAGTATCTCGCTGTGGAAGTAAGTTTTGTCAGTCTGGCCTTGCACTAAGGTTTATTACTCTGTCTCTTCAGCTGCCTAGACTGTAACTGATCATTTAGACTGAGTCAAAAGGTATCTGAGGGCTTACTTTGCTCCCTGTGGGCTGTTCAGCTCCAGAAATCTGCCATACTTTAGCTGTGTTAGTGTAACAGGTCTTCTGGACACAAAAGCACTTTGACCTTGGTTTGACCAGAACGTTTCCTATGAGAATACTAGGTATGTTTTTTGTCTGTGAATATGCATAACTTAAGTGCTGCCATGTCTTTTTGTTTATAGAAAAGAAAGAGAAATCTAGTAAGCCGAAAGATCCACCCCCATTTGAAGGCATGGAGGTAAATATTGGTGTTATAAGAGAAACACAAAACCCATTTGCTGCTTAAGTAAGCAGTTACATAAGGGAGGGGGGGAGAGGAAGTGCTGAATTCTGGGGGGGGGTGTTGCTTCTTGCTTTTTAAATAAAGAACTTTATTTGGAAATACCACACAATGGAATAAAAATCATCTCCATAAAGGGTAAAATATTTGACTTGCACACTTCCCCCTCCAACTATAGCACGCAGCAGGACAGCAAGTGAGGTTTGGAACATCAGTCGGGACACAGGGAATCATGTCTGAGCATCCTTTGTCTTTTGTAATTAAATCTTCTCAGATTTCCTGGTGTTCATTGGCAGTGTTGAGTTTTTTCCTTTGCATTTTATTTTTTCCTAAGATCTTAATCAAAGCTATGTGCTCTTTTGTCTTGCAATTGAGTAATGTTTTGATTGACATCTCGCTTTGTGAAACTCTGCTTATGACTGCTTTCAGATTGACGAAGTTGCCAATATTAATGACATGGATGAGTACATTGAGTTACTGTATGAGGACATTCCTGACAAGGTGCGTGGCTCTGCCCTCATCCTGCAGCTGGCTAGGAATCCTGATAATTTGGAAGAACTGCTTATCAATGGTAATCTTAAAACCCAAGGGTAACTTATCTTAATGTTGTGGTTTTTGTTTGTGGTACTTTCTTCTCAAAGGACAAGTAGTTCACCTTTAATTTGGTTTTTTTCTCTAGTTTACTAGGCTTTGCTTCTCAAAACATAAGCTGGCTGTCAGAGCCCAGTTGGATCTCTCTACAAATGAGTGCTTTTTAGGTTGTTCTTAGGTGGGTCTAACACAGAAATCTTCCTGTCCTTGATAGGCTTCAGCTTTTTTTTTAAATGAACATAGTTATTTTGATGCTAAGTTAAGTTCAGTTGGCATTGCTGCTGGAGAAAAGAGAATACTTTCTGAAGATCAGGACACTTGCTTTGAAAATGGGATTACCAGGCTCACATAAACATATGTGTCCAGCTTCCAAAAGAAATAATAAATTGTATATGTATGCATCACCAAAGTATTTCACTACTACTCCATATTTGCATGTGGATCCACTTTAAAATCTTATCAGAATGCACAATAGGAGACATTCACATTACTGTCAGTTTGTGTCTGCATGCGTATGTGCTATGCCAAATGCATTTTTAGAGCCGCATCAGTGTGGAATAGTGTGTTTTTGTAAATATGTATGTGCACGTGTATATACATTCTCATTTACTATTGCTCCCCATGTTCTGGGGGTAGAAAAGGACCTCATACTCTGTAAAGGTGGCAGACAAACAAAAGGTAAAGGCAATCCAGATCAGACCTCAAAAGTAATGGTAGGTTCATGTTTTGTTAATTTAGTATTTTTTTTTCCCCTTGCTCTCTTTTTATCTTTTACTGATCCCTTATACCCTCGCATTCTTCGAGTAACTGATGACTTCAATGTGTACTCTGCCCATCCTGCAATGTCAGCAAGCAAGACTGTTACAAGAATCAGAATGGGAGGGGAATGGCAAGCCATCAAGTAACGGCTTGTCCCCATGAGTTGTTGCAAATATTTTAGTACTTGAAATTACTGATTGCTGCTTTTCTCATTCTGATCATGTAAATGTGGTGTATGTGAAGAGGAACTGGATAGGGAAAACTGAATGAAACGTATATGCGATTTAGAGAGAAAAAGTAAACTGATGTATGACAAGAAGAAATATAAACCAAATTATTTAGTAGTACAAAGTTGGGGGAAATAAGTAGAAAGGGGTGGATGAAAAATTATAGCTGTCACAGTAGAATTTAAAGGGGATTTGGAAATTAAAATGATGTTCTAGGTAGGGGCCATAGTGTAATTTGGAACATACAGCTGGTAGAGGCCAGATCTTAAAGTTGGTAGTAGTTTTAAGATGATCTTAGTGTTTGGTTGCACTTTCCTTGCATGTTGCCTTTCATGGTTTCTACTTAGGGTTTGTGGTTGGATGACCACCTCCAAACAGAACTTTGAGCAGCATTACACGTTAAAGAGAGATACCTCTGAAAATCTTCCTTTAGAAAACTGGTAGACGTAGAATAAGGTGTATTCAAATTCTTTGTCTTGCAAGACAAGAGGAAGGAGGCGAAATGCTGATGCTTATCTAAGTCTTCTTTCACTTCAGAAACTGCACTGGGTGCATTGGCTAGAGTCTTAAGGGAGGACTGGAAACAAAGTGTGGAACTTGCTACCAATATAATTTATGTTTTCTTCTGCTTTTCTAGGTAAGTGCGGAGTCCCTGTCTACAGGGACATAAGGAACTTCTTTCTGTTTAGTGGCTTTTTGTTTAGTGCACTGCACTGCAAAACCTCACTGAAACAGGGAAAAAAGTGCAGAGGTAGAAACACACTTGTTATAAATGACAAAATTGAGACAAAAAAAGAAACCCTGCAGCAAGGTAGTATGTAGTAGAGCTGGGAAAAAACTAGTAGGGATTCTGATCCATAGCTTATAGGCTGAGCTGCCAACTTTTATTTACCTGAGTAGTCCTACAGGAAAGAAAGCATTCAAAAATGTGCTTGATCTTATGTAGATGTGCCAGTGCTTCAACATACTCTGCTTAGAAGCAATGCAAATTCTATTTGAATTATAACTTGGTTTTAGACCTCTCATATTTCTCATGAATAGAGGGTCCCTTGAAGCACTTAAAATATCAAAAGTGGGGCTGATGAGACAACATTTTCCTTTACATGTGAAAACTGGAATGTGTTTTTATTTTGACATGGAACAACACACTGTCCTTTTACAGTTTTGAAAAAAGTATTCATGTTTTCAGGAATTGTTTTTGTTTTGAAATGATTTTCCAATAGAGAGGTGTTATAATTGAGCATACAGTAAATACCTTTTCTAATATATCATGTCATGCAGTGCTGGGACGTGCCTGCTACGGGAGTCAAAGTAGATTTGGGGTGGTTTGCATTTATTATTTTCCTCAAAGGTATGGTTTCTTTCTTCAATGTAGTTTTTCTCAATTTCATGGAATAATCACGCACTACAAAATTGGAGCTCTTTGTATGAATATCATAGACCATGAACTGAAGAGACATGAGCTTTGGCAGGAAGAACTTGCTAAAAAGAAGAAAGCTGATATCCTTTTGATGTGCTGGGGCAGTTTGATGGCTTCTGACTTGTCTTGATAGCTGTTGTTGAGTTACACAAGATGAGCATACAGCAATTTCTGTGAAAACAGTGGAATTTACTAGAAGTGCTAAATATAATTGCAGATATGAAGAAGACCAAGAATGGGAGGTTTGGCCTGCTGAAGAGATTATAAGCTTAAATTGCCAAAACATACAAGAAAAAAAAAAATTTTATCAGCAGTATGTCTTAGGAACATTTTTGCTTTCTATTAGGATGTAATATATCCAAGACTAGGACAAGAAAAAAGAAATCATGCTATAAATTACACATGTAGCAAGCTGTTGCTTATTGCTGAGGCATTGTCTTTCCACTGGCTACTATGTATATTTCATGCTTTTTAATAGTGATTAAATAACACCTCTGAGAACAGTGGTCATCTAGACTGTATAACTTTCATCTGAACTTCTTAACTTCTGCAATTTACTTGATGAAGATCCTGAAAACCAAACGCTGAAAAAGGATTATGAGAAAACTTATAAGAAATATCAAGGGCTGGTTGTCAAGCAGGAGCAGCTACTCCGAGGTACCAAATCCAAATAGCAATGTATTTCCTTGTCGCAAGCATGGGTATATGGTTCTATTGGAGACTTATAACCAGGATGTCTTAAACATTGAATGTGTGGATGAATGTGGAAGAGCATTGCCAAAGAGTAGGGAGAAGATGAGTACCTTAAAAATGGTTAGCATGCTACCAAACAATCTGGATAAGTCATCTGTTAGTTGGAGGGAAAAATAATAAAAGTGATCCACTTAACTGCTCATGATGTCCTGTACCTGACTCCAGTTGAATAGCTTTCACTCTCTCAGTTTTCATACTAAAATGCTAAATGTTGGATTGAAATTATCTAAGTGACATTAAGTAACTGAAAGAAAAAAAAAAAAAAAAATTTATAGTGATCATCAATTTATTTTTTTTCAAAGCCACTGTTAGGGTTAACTTTAATGGTTTGTAAACAGGAATAAAAAAAAGCATTCATGGTCAGTGTCTTCAAAATGCATTGGGGAAGGGGTGGAATGCTTATGAAAGTTTTGTGTTAAGCACTTAAAGTGTATATAGAGACTTGTTTAGTTCTATTGTCTTTGACCTGTTGGTATGATTTGTATTGGACTTTGTTAGTTGCACTCTACCTGCTCCTGAATCTCGCTGAGGATACTCGCACTGAACTGAAGATGAGAAACAAGAACATTGTTCATATGTTAGTGAAGGCACTGGACCGTGATAACTTTGAGCTGCTTATCCTTGTTGTATCTTTCTTGAAGAAACTCAGCATTTTTATGGAAAACAAAAACGATATGGTAAGGCTTATAGGACTCTACTGCAATATGGGAAAGGTATAGACTTTGAAAACCTTGGGTGATTGGAGGGAGGAGGGAAACTTCTCTGTCCCCACTTAAATATCTGTAACCCTGATTATCCTTTTTGTTACTAATAAAATGAGTAAAAGAAAAGAAGCACCACATCCAGACATAACATGCTGAAAACGCTTTTTAAAAACTGTCAACCCAAACAGCAAAGCTATCTTAAAATATGATACACCAAATTCTGAAGTCAGCACCTCAAAGTTTTGCCATATTCCCACTTCTGGAGATGCTCATAACACTTCCACAAACTAGGCTCTTTTGACAGCACGTTATTGTCTCTGCCATGTATTGTCTTGGAAAAGGGAGGTAGTTGGGGTGGGTTTTTTTTTTGTTTGTGTTTGTTTGCTTGGTTTTTGTTTGGGTTTTTTTTTGGTTTTGCAGTCTAGCAAACCTTTGAAGTTTGCTAGACTAGTTTACTTATTTCCTAGGTCAGCTTGGTCTTCAAAGGCACTTCACAACTGTTCCTTTGTGCTGCCAGTAGCTCCTAAGAACTGGAGGCAGTGTTACTCTTCTTCATAAACTTTTTTAGGTGAAGTCTCAAACTTCTGACGTTGTAATGGGGTTGGCTTGCAGGGTTGTTTTGTGCCTTTAATCTCTAGCAAGTACCTTTATCAATTTCCCAATGGCTTTTAGTAGATACATGTCTTTACTTCTGAGCCTTTATGCCAGTTTGTTAAATGAAGATGATAAATTCCCTTATCCAAGGGGCAATCTGAGATTAATGTTACATTGAAATTGTGAGATGAAAAGATCTGTTTGAATGCAATAGAAAATTAATTGCATCTTTGTTACTGGAACTGTCATTCACATGCAGGCTCACAGGACACTGCATACAAGACTTATCTCCCTTATTTATATACGGGTATTCTATTTCTTAACAAAAGTCAAACACCAAGCATGCATTTTTGGGGGAATGTAGACTGTTTATCAGGTGATTGGTCATTGATTTACTTTATACTTGTGTAGTGCCCTGAAGGACTTTATTAGGAAAATAAGGACTAGCTCTCCAGCCCCCTAATTTGCTGGCGTTCTTTCCACATTCTGTTTGATTTAGTGGAAAGACAAACCAAAATTGTTGCATTTCGTTTATTGCAGTGTTTCAACAGTTTTGAAAAGACTTCTGAAAAGTTTTGTATGCTTCAGATCAGCTGTCTGAGCATTCCTTACTGATAATAAATATGATACTTTTTTCTCCACAGTATTTTTAAAGAAAGCTAGTAATGAAGAAGTTGTGCTAATAGTTATATCAGGCAATAACACAAAAGTGTCCAAGGCAAAATGAACCAAGATTAATTGTGCAATGCCTGATTCAAAGTAAATTTTAATAATCCACATATATTTATAGCACATTCTTTCCTTTGGTATTCAAGTGTCACATTAAATTCAAAGCAGTGCAGTAGGAGTTCTTGCTATCTAACTGTTTTTAGTCAAAGGTGTCCTGTCAGTTGTTTGATTATTACACTATGCCATGTGGGGAGAGCTGTACTTTTTTTTTTTTCTGTGTAGTCGTTCTGTGTGTATTTATAACTGGAAGGCTAGTTACCTATATACAAAAGTTCAAAGAATGCGAAGCAATTTTATGTACCTTCTTCTGGCCAGAGAAGGTTATGGGAAACAAAAAATGAATGCATTTAAAATATTGTGTCAAATAAAAGCAGAGTAATGTTGCTTAAAAGATGATAAAAACTTTCTGAAGTCTTGCCAGTCAATGCTCAGATGTCTTTTCTGGCTGGTAAAGCAAATATGATCTCAGGAACTCATACCACTTCTCAGTTCCTAGATTCCACTTCTTAATTTGAAAGTGATACATGCTTCAAGATTACTTTCATGTTTTTATTAAATTATTGTACAGGATGGCATGCCTCTTCCAAGAGCACATGCAAAGTTCTGTCTAGGGGTTCATTTGAAATTCATAATGAAAGGTCTCAAATTCTTTTTGGATGCCAATTTTGTGTCTTTTTTTGGTTGGGTATCTCTTTGACTCTAATGTCTATTGCTCCAGGGTTGCTTGTGTTTAAATTAGTTCCCCGCCTCCCAGTCTAGTTTTGCAAGTGATATCTTGACCACATTCTTGCAGTATTCAAACCGTGAGGAATATTTCCAAGACTTTTGAACTGAACAGTTCAGATACTTTTTAAATCAATGTTACCCAGTAACCCAATCTAGAAGACTTCAACCACAAAGCCATAAGAAAAGCTGCTTCAGATGAAAATGCAATAACAGTCACTGTTACGGGTACAAATTGGGTATGTACTTGCAAACATGCATGTGAATAAATAATACACTGAGAGGGCTTTTATATTGAAGACAAAGCCAAGTTTGGATGGATTATGGATTTTCTTTTGCTTGATATACAGGTTGAAATGGATATTGTTGAAAAACTTGTGAAAATGGTACCCTGTGACCATGAAGACCTGCTGAACATCACTCTTCGACTCTTATTAAATCTTTCCTTTGACACAGGCCTGAGAAATAAGATGGTACAAGTTGGTCTGCTTCCCAAACTCACTGCACTTCTAGGTATGTTTACTTTTGTTCTAACGTAAACATTTCCTCAGGGACAGTGAAGCTCTTTGTGTCATGACCCTAGTATGCCTAAAAGTTGGTATGTCATTTTTCTCTTTGCCAAAGAACTTCATGACTACTCCCAACTTTGTCATTCAAATCATCTTTTCAGATGAAGGTTTAAAATAATGGGATTCACAGCAGAATTGTTCCTATGTTCTCTTAAATTGTTGAATGAGTCTTCCGGTCTTTAAAAATAACTTTGATTGCTACCTGAAAACCATATGAGCTGACACACTGGTGATGCTTATAATTTTGGGGGTGTGCCTAGGAAAAGTAGCCAGCAATTTCATGGAGCTTAGGTGATAGAGATACCAGATACCAACTACTTTTTTTTTTTTTTTAAATAGTTTGATATATTATCTGCATCTTGTCACCTTAATGGTGCAGATCAAGAGATCAGAAGTTTCCCATTTTTGTCAGTCTCAATTGCAGGCAGTACTGATTTTTAGATTTTTGGTTTGGTGGTTGGAGCTTGTGTTAAGATCACACTTAGGATGGAATTGAAATGCTTTATTGTCTGTAGGTGAAAGTTATGGAGACAATAAGGAGTTTGGAAAAAGCAGAGTATTGATGACTGTATGCTGAAGTTCTCAGGAGGGAGTTCTTATTGCTCCTTGCGTATGCTTTTGTTGATACTATCTAGAGACTGCTCTGGTAGATGTATTGAATGTTTAGCAGGATTTGGCCATAAGAATTGTTAAGTGCTCATTTTTAAGTGAGGGAAAAAGATCTTGTATGTTGGAGCCCTAAATGCGCAAAACACTGATGCAAGACATTGTTAAAGCTTCCTGAGATATGTTGAGTTTGGGATGTACTAAGCCCAGCACAGCTGGTGTATCCAGATGTGATTGTTACAAGTGGAATGCAACGGTGAATCTGTGAGCTTTCTCCCCTGGCTTTTTATAGTATCTCAGGATTGTTTGCTCTGTTTTGCATTCAACCTCAACATGGCCTTATTGCTGTTCAGTATACAAGCTAATACCATGAAAATTTAGACTGCTTTGGAAGCCTTAATCCTGTTGGTGATTAATATGCCTGCTTCCTGATGTATCCTGAAATGCCTCTGATCTTTTTACGCACTCTGCCCCGCAGCCATGTTTGTACTTCGTACTCTCCTCTGGGCTGAGCTAGGAGGAAGAAGAAAAATGGCCTTTGGAATCCCTCTTTATGCTTTTTTTCTTTTTTTTTTTTTTTTTTTTCTCCAAGACAACATAATTTGGCAGTAAAGAATACTGGAAAGTGGAAGCTGGTCAGGAAATATATTTTTCTCTTGCTTGAGGGAGGATCTGACTAGGTAGTTGAGTTCAGCTTGGATTGTAAGCGCTTTGGAGCAGGAACTTGTCTCTTTCTTTGTACAGCAGCTAGTGCTGTGGTCTAAGGCTTGGGTTTCTGGGTGCTTGACACCCCAAGCAGTGGTATGACACAAATCACTGAGAAGTCCTGGCTCCCAGAAATTCCTGTTTAATGTTAGTCAGACTAAACTCATCAGTTAAATACCTGCTTTATAGTGTCTGATTCTAATGAGAAGAGAAATTCTTTGTAAATTACGTTCTCATGGAGTTCTAGGACTGTATGGAAAGCTGTTTGTCTCAGAACTGGCTGCTAAAATTGCAGTCTGTTCCTGAAGTGACTGCTAGTGTAATCTACAGCAAGTTCTACTGGTACTTTCAGAAGCTTCACCATTTGTTTGGCTCCACAAGCAGTTCCTCTTTGAAACTCCTTAACTTGGAAGTGTTCAACTCCCCCACTCCCCCCTTTTTCTTTTATAGAGGCATGTGCTCTTTGCCCTAGCTCCTCCCTGTAGAATTGCTTGATACTTATTTTGCAGGGCCATAGCTAGAAAATGTTGGTAAAAATATATCGTTTGTTACTTGTTAAGCCAGCTCTGTGGTTTGTGAGACTTTGTGATACAGTGATTCAAATAACTCTCAAATACATCACTCTGTGTATCCTGTCTCAGGGAAGCCTACAACCTTAATAATAAAATTGTGTGCCAGATGCCCCTTTTATATAGGTTACTTGGGTATTGAACACACATTATTCAAGTCAGTACCCTTCAGCTTACATTCACAGGTCTCCTTAAAGTGCTAACACACCTCAACAGCTGTTGACAAGTTACCATACAGCTCCTAATGCCAAGAGGTCAAGTTTGTTGACTCAGCCTACTGAAATTTAACATTTGTGCATGTTGTGCCTTTGAGTCTTTAACACTTGGGTTTTGGGATGAGTATAAATTAAGTGTTTAAGGGGAGAGTTGAGATTGCAAAGAATTAAAGGACAGGATTTTTCAGGCTTCAGTATAGGACCGAACACTGAGGTGGCTGCAATCTGCAGTTCTGTGAGATGTGCCCCTTTCCCAAAGGACATTTAGTGGCTTGGGAGCAGGAAGGCTATAAATGAAGGTGGAGGCTAGAAGCAGAGGGGATGGACTGGTTTCAATCTAGCTACCAGGAATGAACTAATTATGGCATTGATACATTGGGGGAGGACCATCTTCTTTCTTTCCCTCTCACTCCAGAGTGTTGAGGCTGCTGTTGATATAAGAAATTCTGCTTAGTCTTGGCTTCCATTTTAATTTTCTTTTTAATAGTGCCAGTGCCTGCTTCCCCATGTAGCCTTGCCAGTCAATAGCACTTGCTAGTTTTCATGGCTTCTTTTCACAAGTCTGAAGTATTATTGTATATGACAAGACTCCTCTTGCTCCCTCCAGGCACCCAAGTTAATCAACTACAGCTGATCTTTGTTATGCTCTGAATCTCAAAAAACTGGGTGCAGTTGAGGGAAGTTTGGCTTCAAACTTGAGATCAGAAGTTGGAGCAAAGCTGTGGAGGCCTCTGAGATATAGCCTACTATATTCAGCTTTTTCCATACACAGCCTGTTTGAAGAGGTATGAAAAGAGATTTTGTTGACCTGTGTTACTTCTGTTCTTCAAGAAAACTTTGGAATTGTTGAGTCATCAGGGCCTTGCTGATAATATTTTCTGTACTAGTGGTTTTGATTTACATATATTTACATATAATTCTTTTTTTTCCTACATTTCTATGTCAATGCTTTATGTTCCAGTATATGTGTAGTAGGGCTTCAGTGGATTAAAGTGAGCATCCCTGTGAATTCACCCAGTGGTTTAAACTAGATGGTTGCCTGAAATGTGGAAGACGGATTCAGAGCCCTTTAATTATCACCTCAGAAGGAGAGATGAAAACAGCATGCTATAGACTATCCTGTGGAGGTTTGCTTCACTCTTATGGTGCTCTCATTTTGCTTTGCATGGCATAATGCAAGTGAAATGGAGTAGAAGATTGACTTGCTTCAAATAGAGTAGAGCTTGGTGGTTAGCATGTTTGCCCATGAAAAGTATTTTCAATGAAAGGGGAGAACGTAGAGCTGAACTTTAAGAAAACCGATTCACATCCTTCCTTTATCCCTGGGAGTGTTCTTCCACTGTTGGACAGAAGGAAGATGTTATCCTTTTTCATAACTCCCCTGGATGTGTGATTGCTGCCAGGGCATTTACTTTAGAAACCAAACAGAGGAAAACATTGTCTACAAGGAAGAATAAAAAAAACCCTCACTTCTTGTTTGGACCCAGTCCTCTTTGTTTTTCCATTAACTGGCCAAACCAAATAGAAAATTTTGAGTACAGCTTTCTTAAATATACTCACAGTTTGTGGTTCACATTCTTCTAATAAGGGTGCTATTTTGTGCTGTGTCTGAGTGGTTTCTTAGCCTTTGTGAAGTGAGACAAATAGTTCTCCATTTTCCATGAGAACAGCAAGGAGTTTGTACAGCAGAAGTAGCTGGGTGCTGCTGTGTGCGTTACGGCAGGCTGCAAACTCTTCTTGGTGAACCCATATTCAGAAAGAGCTTCTGGTGCTTTGCAGCTGTCACAGGCAGTACTGAGAGTTCTGTGTCCACCCCGGTTATTCCTTTCAAAAGGGTAAAAATGATAGGGAATGGTGCAAAAGCTCATACAGTGGGAACTGTATAGCTGCTCAAAGGGTAAAAGGAGTAGGTCTGTCTATGGGCAGAGGACAAAAGTTTTGTCTGATGTATGTCTTCATCCCTTTTAGCTGCTAGAGAATTCTTAGGTGTACTGAATGCATGTTGTCTTGAAATGCGTGGTGGTTTTGGGTTGTGGGGTGTTTTTTTTTATTCACTTCCCAGTGCAAACCATGCTTAAAGAATGAAAACCTGTATTTGGAATTCAGATGAAAGTGTCTCTCCTTGGTTGCTCAAAATTACTAGCTGCTTTTAAAAATCATGGGATGATTGAACAAAGGTCATTGGTGAGCTGAGAAGTGTGCAAGTCACAAAACTGTCAGTTGTGAATCAGGCTCAAAGGGGACCTGGAGTGTAGAAGGGTTGTGCATGACTCTGAAAGTGCTATACAGTGTCAAGGTGTTCAATCTCAACAAGATTTTAGGTGGTGATGAATATCTTGAGTTATGTTTTTCAGTACAGATTACAGTTACTGAAAGAAAATTGGCATTGTGGGTTTGCATGCAGCCAAGTAGATGAGCATTTGTTATACAACACTCTGAAATACTGTAATCAGGTCCAAGCAGCAGTAGTATTATTTTGCCAGTTACAGTATGTATTGAGCCTATATGCCTTATTAATGTGAGCATCCTGGTTTGATGCTCTTAATTTCTCCGTGTTCTAAGACCTAGTATCAGTACTTGATCTTAGAAGCCTAAGGGCTGTGCAATAGTTTGCGAACTCCAGAGTAGGTCAGACTTCTTTGTTACAAGCCCTTTTATGTAAGCTGGAGGTAGCCAGGGCAGGGGGTAACTTTGACAGTCTGATGTAGAGCTCACTGAAGAGTGTCTTCTCTAGGTTTGTTGATAGGAATATTTTCTGGGAACTGCTGAAATTCCTCTGATATTTTTCCATTCTTTACTAGTTGGTATTAATGAGCAATCAAAAAAATTGCCAAATAGTTGTATGTTAGGTTTCTTAACAATCAAGTCTTGATGTGGTGTGCAGCCAAGCTGGATTATATGTTGACTGCTGTTTAAAAGTACTTTGCTGTCTAATTAACGGAGTGCTGTGGGTTTTTAATGTTCAATTCATTTTATGAAAGTTTCTTTTAAGAAGGCTTAAAGTAGATGTGTTCTCTTTATGAGTTCACTTGGCCTTTTTGTAATGAACTTATTATGGAGCTTCACACATCTGCTGAAAAATGGAGCTTCTTATAGGCTACTGCAGTGTTTTTTCTGACTTTAATAGGCCTCGTTTATCCTATAAAAAACCATACATTTTCTTACCTGATCAAGTGAGCAAACAATAGGGGTCAGATGTGGCAAAGACCCTAACAAAAAGCACATGTCCAGCCATCAGGGTGAGGTAAAGTCATATCAGGATTGCTTGAAGTTATTAATGGCAGTAAAATTTATGCTTCCTCCTGTTTTCTCAATTAAATTGAGAAAACTTTTTTCCTAAGGTGGCTCTGCAGCAGCTGGTTTCAATACTTGTTGTGTGAATATTGCCTGGGGTGTCTCCATTCCTTTATAGTAGAGGCTGGCTGAAGCACATTAAGTAACAGTTCAACTACAGGGACCAGTCTGTTGGAAGGCAGTAATTATTAAGGGATTTATTTTAATGGTAGGGGTTTTTTTTATCATTTGTGGTGAGTATGGCTGAGGCTTAAAAAAAATCCAACCCACAACAACCACCAAACAAAAAAAAATCCGCCAAGAAACACAAACTCAGAAAAGAAACATAAACCAAAACCATCTCTAAACATTCAACTTCTAAATCTTAATTAGAAGTGCAAATAAACCTGGCATGTATAACTGACTTAAGGAGAGTGTTGGGTGCACAATGTGTCTTAGCACTTTAGTGAAGAAAAATTGACCTCTGATCTTGAGAAATGTAGAACTCAAAATGGAGAGTCATTAGTATTGCAAATGTTGTGTTTGAAGTAGAAATACAATCCAAACTAACTATAAGGTAAATGCCTTCACTATATCCCTCCTTCATGCTATTTGTAAATTGTAGTGAATTTTCAGGAAAGAATGACTGAATTTTATAACATCATATATATACATAGTCTTAGAAGTTCTTGAAGCCTGCAGAAGAGAAGGTTCATGAGGGATCCTATAGTGGCCTTCCAGTACTTAAAGGGGACCTACAGGAAAGATGGCGAGGTACTCTTTGTCAGGGAGTGTAGCAATAGGATGAGAGGCAACAGTTCTAAACTGAAAGAGGGGAGATTTAGACTAGGTATTAGGAAGAAATTCTTTATTGTGAGGGTGGTGAGGTACTGAAACAGGTTGCCCAGAGAAGTTGTGGATGCCCCATCCCTTGAGGGGGGGTTCAAGGCCAGGCTGGATGGGGTTTTCAGCAACCTGGTCTAGTGGGAGGTATCCCTGCCCATGGCAGGGATTTCGAACTGGGTGATCTTTAAGGTCCCTTCCAATTCTAACCATTCTGTGATTCTGTTGTCTAAGATTTTTCTTACTCCTTTAACACTGTCCAGAGTTGGAAACAGTGTTTTTTCCATTTTGTAGCTATTACGTTTTGTAGCTATTACGGGTGGGTCCTTTCTAATCTGAACACTCAGCCCTTGACTGTTCAGGTGAGTAAAAGTGCTGCTCACAAATGCACATGTGTATTTAGCTGTGTTATTAGGCTTTTTTAATGAAGAGGATAGCTTCAGTGTAACACAAGAAACTAACTTCACAAGTATTGACTGAAAATAGAATTGCTTATGTCAGTAGTAAAAACAGCAGTGGAAAGATGCCAGCAGTCTAAAAATGAGGGAGCTGAGTTGTTGGAAATCCAGTAAACTGGTGATTGGGAAGGATCCTCCGAACCAGTATTTTTACTGTGGAGCTTACATTATGCAACTATGAATACTTTCTGAATTATTTTAATTGTTTCTTTGCATATTGCAGGAGCAAATTAATACTTAGAAGACTAGATAGACTCTTCATTTTATGTGAACTGTTGACATCTGAAAGCTTTAGAGGGTGTAACTTGGATGCCTAAAGCATGACAGAACAGAAACAACCAGCTCTAGTTTCTTGGAAAATCTCCATAAAGGAGGAGTGGGGCACTTCTGCTAGTCTTCCTAATTTATAGTACAATTGTCATAAAGCCTATTCGGGGCCCAAGGTAGAAAAAAGAGGAGCACTTTTTCCAAAGCCCTTGTGAAGCCTGCAAGTGGAGGGATGGTCTCAAAAGGTCACGTGGAAAAATTTGGAGATGCAGTAGTCCCATATATCCTGAAGCTTTTAAAAGTTTGGATGTAAGGAATAAGGTTACAATCTGCTTTCCCTTTTGGAAATTCTAACTCCTAAGTTTCTGCTGTTTATCTAAGAGTTCCTCAGAGGATCTTCTCCAGTGCAGGAGACCAACTGCAGATTCCCAATGTCTGCAGTTGCTAAGGTGAGAAATCCTTTGTCAGTTCATATTATTATCTTCAGACCCTTTTAGCTGATGGGGGAACGAGTACACTAACAAAAATATTTTAAAAATGATTGCATTGTAGTCAGTATGGTGTTGGTATATATCTATGTATTCGATTTCTGTTCCTTTGGTTTCTAACAGAGGTGCTTTGCAGGATGGGTTATAATTTTATGTATTTGAGTAATCTAGTGGCATAAGCAAAAGGATAGGGCCTCAAATATCTCTTTGTTCATTTTGGAAAAGCTATCAGATCTGTGAGAAACTTGTAGATCATCAGTGAATGATCCATTAAATAACAAAACATATATTTACAATAAGATAAATATAATTGAATTGCTTACCTTTCTTCTGAGACTGCCATTAAGAGTATGCTGGTGCTTGCGTAGGAACAGTATCTCTTGAATGATATGGAGCGTAATTCTTATCTGGAAGACTCAAAAACCCAACCAATATTTAACTCTACTTTTTTGGCTCAGTAGATTTGAGCCTCACATTTGAAAGTGCTGAAGGACAAAACATGGGTAAAATCGGTTTCCATTTCAATGAGGTGAATCATCCCTTCCTCAAAGTGGAAGGTAGCATCCTCCTTTGGTATTTTTTTGGGTTGTTTCTTTTTTTTTTTCTCCTCCTTTGAAATATAGCTGCACCATTCATTCAGAAATGAGGCTGCTCTGCTGTGGGGCTGTGTACCCGCAGAGCAGGGTTCATGGAAAACCACCTTTTTCCTTTCCCCTTGAATTCCAAACAAGAAGATTGGAAGGGTGTTTTTAGAGCAGAGAAGTTGCAATGTTTTCTAGTACTTGTAATTGGAGCAGTTGATGTAGATTAATGAAATATAGTGCAGATATGGCAAAAATTATTATTCCTATAAATTTCCATTTAATTGTATTGCAGTGTGGAAATTTTTCCACCTACTCTGGAAGTAGGTGGTTCTTCATTTGATTCAAACTAAGAACTACCTCTTCTAATTTCCAGTTTCTTTTAATAATAGTAGTTAATTCTTTTTCTGTTTCTTGCTTTCTTCTTTGGTCGTAACCTAACCCAAAACATGTTTCTTTTGTGGAGAAAAGAGAAGTAGCTTTATCTTCTTCCTTTGGGGATAATCCCGTTGCCTCCAGTTTCCTCTGTAATCTGAACTTCTAAGTGATTTATCTCTGGTTTGTGCGTTATATGGGATATTATGAATGATCAGCTTCCAATTTCAGTGTACAAGTTCAAATACGATGGGTTGTAGGACATCCTAAATAACAAAAATGGGCTTGCGGGTTGTTGTGGTTTTTTCCTGTAGAAAGATCAAGCCTCAAAAAAGGATGAAGTTTAGCAGTATGTTGTCTACCCAGTGGCTGTGCTTTGTTGTCTTTTATGAGTAGCAATACTGCAGTGAGGTGTTTACTGTATATTTTTCGGTCTGTCTTTCATAGAGCTCCAGGCAAAGAAGTTGAGCCTGGGGCTCCAGATGTGCAGGTTCATTTATGTCTATAGGTGTAACATTAAATAACCAAAAGTAATTATTTATTAGTCCTTTAGCTTAAGATTCGTCATAATAATTCCTTCTTTGTTTTCTAGAAAAAGAAATTGTAGCCAAATTTTAGATGTGGCATGTACTTAATTCTTTGGGAGAAGAAAATAACCCAAAACCCAACTATGGCAAAATCAGGTTTTTAAGTTAGGCTTATGGTTTGAAGCCAGTTTCAAATAAAGGTGGCACGAGAGGGGTTATTAGTATGTAATTAATATCATGATATATTATTTATAGTGCCTGGTCTCCTTGAGTATGAGCAGATTTAAAAATTCTTTCAGCTTCTTGATAAAATAAACTGATATATCCAATATGATTTATATTTACATATGTAAATCAAGCTCGTATGTGTCTGAACCACACATGGAGTAACCTAGTCCAACTGTTTCAGAGCTGATTGTAAGGAATAATATGGGATAGAAGTAAGCAGAGATCCCTTTTTATCGCTTTTTTCCTAATATCACTGCTAATTATGATAAACTTGAATAAGCTATTAATTTCACTGTTTTCTGACAGTGTGAGTGTATAAATCAAATATTCAGTTTGTGACATTGTAACCGATCTAGATTTATTTGCCTAATTCTGCAGCAGATTTGACTTGAGAATGTCAAAGTTTGAAACTGAACCGAGGATTCACTCTACCATTCTAATAGGTATTTTACCTTAATTTGTGTTCTGGTTTTGATTTAGTGTAGCTAATGTTTTGCACATGAGTTGCATAGGGTGTACTTCATATCTAATGTGGAGACATTGATGATTCCATTAGAAATGACGGTTACTTGAATTCCTGATTGTTTTGCATATGAATAATTTAGTCCATAATTTTTATTCTCATTTTTCCTTTGGCATTTGAAAGCAGAATGCTGTTGCTGCAACTCAGATCAGCGCTTCAGTTTTAAAGCTTTAGGATTTCTCTTTTGTTATGGTGGGGCTAATGGTGTTGGGTTTTTTTTAATTTTAAGCTCACAAACTCAAACAAAATGTAGGACCTGATCTCGTTATCAAGAAATCGTACTTTTATTCTTTAGCTTCTGCTACTAGTACCATTTAGATCATTAACCATAGTAAGAATGAGACATGGAATTCAGGCGTTGATCCATAGAACTGGCACATGGCTTTTTATTAATGTTCAAAGGCTAAAAATCTGAAGCCATTTTGAAGTCAAAACCCATCGTGTATTTATTTCCCTCTCTAATTTGCAGAAAACTAGTTGTGAAAACAGCCCGAGGGACCCGATGTTTTTCCATCCCAGCTGCTCCAGCTGAACTACAGCTGCAAAAAAAAAAATTCTAAGTATTGTTTCTATAAACTGTTGAGTGTATTTTATAACACAATAATTCCCACAAAATCAGTAATTGCAGTTAATGACCGGTTTGTTAAAGCATTAACTGCACTCAGCTGGGAATGACCAATTTCTCTGGAATGGCTGTGTAAGAACGAAGGATAATTCAGTAACACTTTCAAATAATTATTTGGTTAATTAATGGTAAATTCTTGTGGAAATCCTATCAAAGTACTTGTGACCCCCACATTTAATATCCAATGAGTTCATTATGATTCATGTTTTATTGCCATAAATACCAGAAGAATCATAATGACTGGGCCATTATTTTCCAGGGCTGCCCTTACTGCTTTAGGCTATTTGGCTATTTCACCTTCAGTCATAAAAAGCTTGGTGCTCAGAACTACCAGTATTTGTAGGCAACAATTTTTTGGCATCCCACCAAAACTTTGGTGATTTTTATGAACACATTTGGCAGAGATCTTGTGGTTGGTTGGGTTTGTTTTGTTTTCTTTCTCTTGCTATTTCTAGTCAGGGAAATAATTGATGCCTACTCAACCAAGTTAAAAGGAAGTCTTTCTTGCAGTGTCTGCTTTTTCATGAGTGGCCTTCAGTGGTGGTCAAAAATATCAGAAAAGGTATTGCTTCCATGCTTTGGAAGGCTGTTCTCCAGCCAGGTATTAGATAGGGTTTGAAAATCATACAGCCAAGTCTTTAAACAATGGTTGACTTAGGGCTTTATTCGTTAGCATTCAGATGAGTATAAAATAATAAAAAAGCAAGCTTGGTACTGTTAAATTCAAGTAATAATCAAAAGCTGCCAGTTCATATTTTTGGGAGTGAAGTCCCTATGTAAAAGGATGGCAGTTGGCTTAGTGGATTTTTCAGTCTGTCACTTCTTATCCTTTTACACAATCTTCAGCCTGCAAGATGATGCTTAGTGTTTAAAACGCTGTAGCTGTTGAATCTGTTATCTTCCTAGTCTTTGACAAGCCTTGCACAGTTTCCAGTCAGCTTTCCAACAGGCTGTATACTTCATAATTGAGGACGAGATTAACAAATATATTAAATCATGCTGGCTGTGCTTGGAAACAGCCACCTCCTCTTGGTTTTCCTGAAGTGTTTTAGTCTTTGGATCATGAGTTGCCACTGTTTTGCATGAGAACTGAAAAAGGCCAGGAGGTTCTGCTTTTTTTTCCACCACAGTGCTTCCATAGGGAAAAAGGGACAGTGAAACTTCCAGAGATCTGCCTGAAATTCATTTCTTTCTGGGAAATTAAAATTGAACTTCAAATGTATACATCATTAAATATGTGAAAACTGGTGTAGTTGCACACTGTTTTGTTTTAGCTTTAGTTCTGTCGTTTACTTTCATCTTCAAGTCAGTAGGATTCAGGGTTTTCTTTTCCTGATTACTCACAGTTGAAAAATACTTCCTTGCTGAGCCTTTGCAGTAAGTGTCTATGACTTAAATGCTCTAAACTCTTCTCAGTTCCCTGTGTTGGCAATAGGACAGGGGAACTGAGGGCAGATGGGTCAGTTCACTGTGCAGCAAGAAGGAATTATTTCTGAAACTATAGCCTTTTGTGTGTCATGAAATCTGCCTTATGCAAAATAGTTTGGGAGAACAATTGTGTGCCAGTCACTAAAACCCAACTCTTAGATAAAGTAAATTGATTTGAATTCTAGATATTCTTCACGCTTTAGGGTAGTATCTAGGTCTGTTTGATTATTTTTGGTAGTATAGAAACCAAGGCAGTGCTGTCACTCAGAACTGATACCTAGTATATTGTTCAGACATCAGAAAGGTTATTGTGACAGCCTGGACCTTTCAAAAAAAGGAGGGAAATCTATGTGGAGAGTTTCTTCTCAAAAAAACAGAAGACCTTTGCTGCTATAGTAGACTATTCTATTTGAAAATAAGCAACCAGTATCACCAAATACCAGCAGACTGCTA
This sequence comes from Pedionomus torquatus, assembly GCA_013398155.1. Classification (NCBI taxonomy): domain Eukaryota; kingdom Metazoa; phylum Chordata; class Aves; order Charadriiformes; family Pedionomidae; genus Pedionomus; species Pedionomus torquatus. The sequence continues at coordinate 28,476 of VZRU01011300.1, forward strand.
TTGCTATCAAAGGTAAGATTGTATCTAAGCTGATGCTTTCTTTTAGCACAAGTGAAACTTGCAAAAACAAGGAGGAAAAAAAAGGTTAAACAAATAAAAAGTAGCATTGTTCTTGCTGACTGATTACCAGTTCATACTTACTGAAGGGCTGGTCCAACTTCTGTCTAGTTTCTTTTTGTGATTCTGGAGAGCCAACTTTCCTTCTTATACTGGCTTACCTTTTACATCACAGCAAAGCCTAATTGTAATTTGAGTCCTAAATCTGAGTCTTGATATTTGAGTCTTAAATACAGGCATGGAAAGAAGTGTTAAGAGCAGTGTAAGCAGCTCTTTTTTCTTAGCCCAATGAAATTTGAAGGCATAATTTACTCTTTCAAATTTTATATTTACTGAAGGTCTTTAGTGGTATGTATAGAAAATTTCTTTCATGTATTTGTTAGATTTATAATGTCACTACAAGTAAATAGGTAGGGAAGATGCCCAGTTGCAAGAGAAGCCCAAAAGAGCATAAAGGCTTCATTTGGCTTAAAACAGAGTGTGCATGCTTTAGCAGCTATGGTACTGTCTGTGCTTTTTATCCTTTCCCCAGCAGTTAAGTGTGTGGAAAGTTGAGGCACAAGTAGTTTTTTTTCAAACAGGTAAGAATCCAGAAGGCTTGTGAAGGTCGGCTGTGTTTTTAGGTTTGTCATGGGAAAGATTTTTCATTCTTGTATAGCAATAGCCAGAAGAGTTTCATGGGGCTTTTTTGGTAATTCAATTTTGATAAAAGGCACAAATGTGCATTCTTAGGATAAAAGCATCATATCCTTGCTGCTTAAAGGAAATTCCAGCTCCCAATGATGTATGCAGAAGACAAATGTAACTGTTTGTTGATGTTTGAGGTCTTGATGTTTTGCCAGTGTCACAGATATGTTCTAACCTAGCTTAAATAGAAGTGGGAGACAGGATATTTCTAATTAGTTGTATAAGACCTGTGTATAAATTTTGAGTTGGTGACCTTATTACATTCTGGTCTAATAAACATGTTCAGATGAATATTTTATCCCATATATAGCCAGTATCCTGCTAGTGCAGGGCTAGAGGAGAGCTCAAGAAATGCTCACTCCAGTTTTCAGCAGTGAGTCAGGATCAAATTCATCTGTGTTGTTCTTAAACATCTGTATGTTTGGCTAAGTTGGTTTTATAGAACCTTTCAGTTAAATATTTTACAGCCTACTCATTTACTGGTCCTATTTTTCTTGAGGATCTTTCTTTTCTTTCGTAAGTATTCATGTGAAAATGTACTAATGTTGTTTTTGAGATGCATGAAATACAAAAGACACCTATAGGGTAAAATTGCCATTTAGGATAATAAAACAATCAGTATGTGACTTACTTGAAAGGCACTAGATTGCTTCTACAACACTTTAGTGGAAGTTGTTATTTTTCTTTCTAGTATTGGGACACTGTTTATTGTTTCACTTCGAGACAAGCTTGTTATTTCAGTAGGAATATCCACAGCTAAATTGGCATTATGCTTGATTTTTTAATTTCCTAACAAAGCTGATGAAGGCTTTCTCTGGATGGCCTGTCGCTATGAAATGTTCCTTTCACAAAAAAAAATATATTCCTTGCCTAGTGGGGTTAAGGAAGTGTTTTGAGGTGCTGGGGAGAGGGTCGATAGTTAGCATTCCCTTTGTTTCTCCTTTACATTTTGTTCATTTGGACATGCCAGGCAAGACACTTTCATTAATGTTACATTTCTCACTTAAATTTTCCCTCTATTAGATAGGATTTTCATGCTTTTCATTTAGTGTTTACAATGCTTGAAATACTTGGCTTCTACTAATACGGACTCATTTTCTTCTTCTAGCAAATGAAAACTACAAACAAGTTGCAATGTGTATTCTCTACCACATAAGCATGGATGATCGCTTTAAATCAATGTTTGCATACACAGACTGTATCCCACAGGTATGTGCTCTTATATATGATGAGGTTGTTGAGAGCCTTCTGTGCCTCTGCAGGGTTTTTCCTCGCTCATAGCAGAGCTCGCACTGACACCCACAGATGAAAGTGGGAACAACCACGATGCTGTGCAGTCGTGAGTGAATCGCCTGCTCATCAGGCCGTCTGACGGTTCTTGATGTCTTTTAATAGTGCCTGGATAAAAGCAGAGGTGACATATTCTTTGTCAGTGCTGCTAATGCTTGAGGTGCATCAATATTTGGTAAAAAGGCAGGTGATATGATGAATTTCTACAGAAGATTGGGAATGCTTGAAAGAGATTAAAGCTTGCACGCAGCACGTCTTTAGGGACCCTTGTGGAAAGTATTTCCTTTACAGTTTTTGAAGACATTCTTTTCTGATCCCATTGGGTATCAAAATTTCAACATCTCCAGTATTACAGGATATGAACTGGAAACCAGCCAAGCAGTGTTATGTTGCTATATGACAATTCCTATTCTAACTGCAGGCATGTACAACAGGGGAGACTTGAGGACTATAGAAGGCTCTGAACTGATCTTTCACACTACAGTTTGTTGCTTGATGTTTTGTCTCCACTCGTAGTTCTTGATCCAAGCACAGACACAGTATCATGGGGCTTTGGGTTTTGTGTGTATGTTTTCTGTGTCATTTGGGTTTTTTGGGCTTTGTTTTGTTTTGATTCTTTTTTTTAACAAGTACCAAATTGTCTTCTATTGATCTTTTTTTGCTCCATCCTGATGAGGCTGGAGTTGAGAAAGCCTGTGTTGCTCAAGCACAAAAGCTCTCCGGTAGCTTTTTCAGAATCGCACCACGATGCGTTCTTTCCTGCCAAACATGTTTGTAACAAAGTACATGCAGAATGAGAGGTTGCCATGGAAAGTTTTCAGAATGTTTCTGGTCACTATCTCATGACCAAAATGGTGATGTTTTTCCAAATGCAGGAAGACTTTGGAAAATAGAGCAGAGAGAATTGGTGGGAATAACTAGTATGTTACAAGATGGTCTTGTAAACATCCTGCTGACTGCCTTTTCTGCCAAATGAAGCAACTATATGTCAAGGCATTTGTGGGATATAAGGGGCCTGCTTTGTTCTGAGCAGTTACCAGCCAAACTAGAATTCATGCACTGTTTTAGGGTTCACTTGTGACATGTTTTCAGGAAATCTTGGTGTTTAGGCCCCCAGTGCCAAATGTAAAGAGCTGTGGAAACTTCAGTGATACCAGAGCTGTGGTGAACATTGTTGTTTTGATAGACAGTGATTGCTCAAAATAGTGCTTACAGAACTTCCAAAGATTAGAGAAGCAGGAAACAAGTCTTTTGCCTTCATTGGACTTAGCTAAAACAAAAATTCAAAGGATAAATATAGCTAATAATGCTTGATAGTGGTCAGTATAACTATTCACAGATCACGTCTGCTGAGTGTTCAAAAGGACTAAGCTAGACAACCAGTGCTTAAATTTTATTAATGAACATTCAAGATTTTGACAGTTATTTAGAAAGACAAATAGCAGAAAACATGGGGAAGTGGATAAGGCAATCAGAAGAAAATGACCTTTTTAAAAGGACTCCCTGCTATCAGATTCTAGCCTGGAAAAGCAAATCCTCTTTTCAGTAGTAGTATGTGTCCTTCTGTGGTTTTCTTTATAACTTGAGAAAGGTGCACATCTGAACTGGCAAATATTCTAATGAATGCTTGGCTGTTGTAGCAAGTGATTGGAAAATCCATTCGTTGTTGCCACTTTGAACATGCACAGTGCTTGACAAGGGCTTTCGCGTGCTGTCCCAGGTAAACATCCTTGCGGATTGCAGGAGTTAGTGGGTGCTATTCTAGTAACAGTTAAAAGTGAGTATTAACAGTTCATTCTTGTTTAGACCTCAGCAATGCGTGTTTTGTTTAAATAGGTGCAAATGCCATCCAGATGCTTATAAAAGCCTTTATTGGTAATAACCTGGCCAATCAAAGGGCATGGTTAGGCAGTGATGTCATGGTGATATTTAATATTTTACCGCAGAGCAGTGTGCAAGGTTCTCCGCAGCTACCCACATGTTTTCCACCACGGTTGTCCTGTTTGGCCCCTCTTTGATCTATAAGCTTCTTTTCAGCTTAATGCTGGTAAACGTCCTCTCTTGACAGCACCCTTTGCTCCTGTCCGCCATTATCTGCTGAAGTTCAGAAACCAGAGCATCACTTCAAACAGCAGAGTTAGGGAGTAGCCAGTCAGGAAAGATTCCTGAGGCATGCAGTTCTGGCATAATCATTCAAAGATGTTTGAGCTGGGCTTGGGGAGGGGGTTGGACAGAGGTGTATGTGAGCAGAGAGCTGTGGGGGTTGGCCTCTGGTCACTGGTAAATAAGTGAAGGCAGGTGCCAGAGAGTCTAGACACAGTGATTTCAGTCCTGGTCTGTGGTATCTGATACTCAATATGGGACTTGTCTGATTGAACACTACTGCCTCTTCATTGCACATGCTGCAGTCTTTTTACTGCCTTCCTGTTAAATCAGTAAAAGATGACAATGGACATAGTAAAAGCAGAACAAATTTAATTTTAATATTTCCTATTTGGCAGCAATTACTCTTCCTTTTGAAGTGGCACAAGAAGCAATCAAATTAAATGAAGACATAATGGGAAACATGGAGCTCGTACGAAACTATTATTTTAAAATTTGAACAGCTTTAATTGAAACTGGATATATTTTTTCTTTTTATAGAGAAGTAGTTCAGTAATTAACAGGGTAATCCCATCTTGTTAAACATCTAATTTCCACAGATTTTGTATTGTGTAAGTAATGAGAATGTTTCCCTTCAAATAATTTGAAGGGTTTTAAAAATCTGTTTTTAAAGGGTTTGTAACAGAAGAATTGCAGGGGGTGATTTTTGAATGCTCATATTCTACTTGTTAAGTGGCAACTTTCTTCTCTGGTTAATTCACTCTTATGTGACTGTCAGGCTTACGGAATTAATAAACTAGGGATTTTATAAGTCCTTAAAACAACCTAGGGAAATCCGACTCTACCTTTTTAAGAAAGAGAGGAAGAAATCAATGATAGCTTTTAAATCAGAACATGGAAGTCCCAGACAAAAAAGATTAATAACTTATGTTGTAACATAGTTTATTCTATTTTATTTTATTTGGGTCCATTGGGAATGACAGCCTGCTATCTGATGATAGATAAACATACAGAATTGCTGTAGTAAAAGACTTTGGAGTGAAATACCTGCAATCCTTTTGTTTCTTTTTTCCTCCAAGTGGGTTGTTCACCCACTTTCTCTACTTTTTAATGCATTACAAACTCTCTTTCCACCAGGGGGCAAGCACACAAATACTTAATGATTCGTCATTATTTTCTTCTCTTCCCCACCCTCTTTGGACACAAACTGAGCTACATTTTTTTTGTACCTGATGTCCTGCTTATCTTTAGGTTCAGTTGTTTCTACTTCCAGTAATCTGTCTTGTCATCACGCTGCTTTGCGTTAAAATCTTGATGTGTCTTATGAACTGACCAGGTTTTAGGAGCAAATTGGGTGATGTCCTGCAGGCCCTCAATGATGAAGCCATGCAACTTGTCTGCTGTAGATGGAAACAGAAAAAGAAACGGATGTATTTCAGTAACGTTTGATTATTCAGTATGCCATTTCAAGAAGTGTTCATACTGTACAAAATGGGACTGGATAGATAGCCTGTGATATAAAGGACAATACAGGTGCCAGGTATATAAAATGATGGCAATCCATGGATTATTTGCCTAAGGAATCATCTGGGAATTCACTGACATTCATTAGACGGTTGGAACAGGATTATAGGCAATTGTCTGCTTATGTTAACTCAGGTTGTTCTGCCCATGAGCAAAAGAATAGGACTACTACTGAAAAGTCTTCGGTATGTGTCAGTGTTTAGCTCTAGCAATGGAAACTGCAAAGAGAAAGCATGTTGCTGCAGATACAACTGACTACTGTGTTGAGGAGTAGTCTCAAAGCAAAAAACTACCAGAATTAATCTGCAATTAAGTAACTGTCTAGAGTCATAATTTTATTGAACGGCCAGGTATTATTCTGGCTTTCTATGGAACTAATTTGTGGGGTTTTGGTTTTTCTTTTTTCCTTTATGAAGCCTGTCTTTCAGACCATAGTTATCCATTTGCAACTTCAAAAAAATCACTAAAATATTCAGTGATAGGAATAAGATGTAACTAACCCAAGTTAAGGTAATGAGTGACTGCCATTTTTGGCCCTTTATAAGCATTATTATCCCCAAATATTTGAACTATACATCTTGTACCCGTGACCTTTATAACTTTACTGTTCCTGTAGAAATGCTGAATATTAATTGTGGTGTTTTTTTTAAAAAAAAGCTGCTGTAGTTGATGTCAACATTGCTCTTCTACTGCATTGAAAAGATTGATGACTTAAGTGTGCTTGTGTTTCTTGGCAGTTAATGAAGATGCTTTTTGAATGTCCTGATGAGCGAGTTGACCTGGAACTTATTTCTTTCTGTATTAACCTTGCTGCTAACAAAAGAAACGTACAACTTATCTGTGAAGGTAAACGTACTGAGATTTTACTGCTTTCTTGGAGATGACAACATTTTCTATATTCTTACGTACAAAAGTCATATCTGAGTTATTTATAAATATGTATATATGTATTTTTAAAAAGCAAAAGGCACCTGTTGAAGTAATGATTGTAAGCAAATAGCCGTATCCTCCCCAAAATTGGTCTTGGTTGCAGGAGTGATGTTGAGTAGCCACACATGCCCACATCTGTCATATGCATGTAGTTCTGTAAAACACACTGATGACATTACTGTGGGAAGCTATGACTGAATGGTGAGATAAAGATTTGTTTCTTCCTGATGACTGAAATCCATTTTCAGCTCATCAGTGTTTCACCTGCCAGTACCAAATTAATAGCACAGTGATGTAATTTAGTTACATTTTTCTATTTACTTTTTTTAATTTAACATCTTTTAGGTTCTAGTATTTTGTTACATGGTATAGATGGGTTCTGCATTTTGTTCAGTAGCTCTCTACATTGCTTTTAAAGCTTCATTATTTTCATACTGGTAGTTTTAAGTGGAACATTAGTATTCTATAGCTCTAATTATCAGTCGTGCTCAAAATTTTCGCTGTGAACTATTTTAATGAGTTACTAGATCTTAAAAAAGGACTGTCCATAACTCTGCAGAAGGGGGAGTGGGGAATCTAACTTGATATCAAAGGTGCAATTGAAATTCAAGCTTGTAGCATGTATTAGATAAGTTGATAATTTTGAAACATAAAGATAATAGTGGGACTTGCCCTGTACAATGAAGTACTTCAGATTTGTGTATATCTGTTGGGTGTATTCCCACATAATAGTCTACATGACTGGTAATTAATCTTTTAAAACCATCAGAATGTATTTATTCCATGGAGTGAGAAGAGAATTCTCTGAGCTAGTACCAACAGCTGTGCAGCATCTACACCAACTGCCCTTGATGATAGGATAATAATTTGGATCTAATACTGTTCTTGGTCTGAATAAATGACTAAGCACACCTGAAACATTTGGTTATCTGACGTTTTAAGTGTCCCACCAGTACATACTGTCACAGTAGTTTTAGAAAAGCTATGGAATTTATATAGAGCAGGTCTTTTCAACTTCAAACTTGGAAGAAGAAATAGTTCTTGTCTAGATTATTCACTTTTTCCTTTTAGACTTTTAAAACTTAAAGCTGCTTTTTTTTGTGTGCACGGTGTTGTTTTTTGATAGGCCATTACTTTCCTCTTTTTTTCCTTTTTTTTTAATTTGGACAATTTCCTAAATGTTTGTTTCCTTTCAGGAAATGGTTTGAAAATGCTCATGAAGAGGGCTTTGAAGTTTAAGGACCCATTGTTAATGAAGATGATCAGGAATATTTCACAACATGATGGGCCAACTAAAAGCCTGTTTATTGTAAGTACTAACATGATCTCTGATTCTTCCTACTGAAAAAGACTGGCTTTGGAGAGCTGCCATGTTTTGTCTTTACAAGGTGTCCAGTTTAAATTTTCTTGGCTGCCATGGTCTGATTTATGTTTTGTTTTATAAGGCTATCTCAATTGGTAGATCAGGGTTTGGTTCCCTCACTACAAGGAAAACAGATCTTGCCCTGTATCCAAAAAGTCCCTATTCCAAAACAAACATGCTAAAATGAGTGAACAACAAAAAGAACCAACCCAGCTGCTGGGGTGCACATCATAATAATTAACAATTAGCCTAAACCTCTGCCTTTAGAGCTACAGAGCAAAATAAAGGGGTTGGGTCTGGGCTTTTTCACTGTGACAAGTGTTTTGTATAAGTGGATATTTTAAGATTTCAAATACTTAACATTTAGTGTAAAGCCGCCTTTTCAAAACAATGAGGAAACACAACATGCTAGTTGTGGGAACTTTAAATGTACTGTTAAAATGAGGATTAAGTATCAAATTGTCTTAAAGCAGTATAGAATTAGTAAGTAGAATCCATGGTTCCCCTGTTCATGTCCCCAGAAAACTTAGTAGTTATGGAATCCATTTCCTAAAGATTTTAAAATATTACTGTCACTAATGCAGTATGGTGTTTGCTATCTTTTCTGTGTTTTCTAACAGCTTTTTCAAAGTATCTGTGTAGTAGCTACTTTTGGAACATCTGAACAAAATGATCTACATCTCTTGAAGGTTAAAGGTTGGAGAGGAAGAATAAATACTGAAATATTTTCTTGGATTAGTCTTTATCTGAAATTGAAACTGCCTTATTAGTTATCATTTCAGGAGAAAAGTCTCCTTAGTGTTCTTTTGAGAACTAGTTTTGATTTCACCAAGTTGAGAGTTCTTCAGAACCCCAGATTATTCACTTGTAATGTTTGTTGTTGTATTTTCTTTAGGATTATGTTGGTGATTTAGCAGCTCAAATATCAAATGATGAAGAAGAGGAATTTGTGATTGAATGCCTGGGAACACTTGCAAATTTGACCTTACCAGATTTGGACTGGGAACTCGTGCTGAAAGAGTACAAACTGGTTCCATACCTCAAGGATAAACTGAAACCAGGTCTATACAAAGTTTGGTTAGTCTTTCAAAGTAGAGTTTCTCAAAGAACCCTTAGTGTTCTTCCAGACCTACAGTCTGTTTACCTGTATAATACGTGATCTTTTGGGGAAACATAACACTGAAGAACAGAATTGTATCTACAGATAAATACACAACTGCCACGAGATTAAGAATTTCTAAGAGGTAATACTTTCTGCCTTCTGACTTACCAGGTTCTGCAGAAGATGACCTCGTTTTAGAAGTGGTGATAATGATTGGAACAGTTTCTATGGATGACTCTTGTGCTGCTCTGCTGGCTAAATCTGGAATCATTCCTGCACTCATTGAGCTTCTAAACGGTATATTACCATGTTTGATTTTAGGTCATCTTTTTCAGAGAAGCTAAGTTGATGCAGCTGTGCTGTAACTCGATGCACCATTCATTTTCCCTTGCAAGGCAGGAGTAGGTGTTTTGTGTATGAAAAGAGGCACAGTTACTCTATTAGAGAGATAGAAGGACTGACTAGTGGTCTAGATTTGATTTTTCTCACAGCTCCACAACTCTTGCTGCAATCTGTGGTCCTTCCGCTTGGCTGGAGCGAGGAAGAAAACACTCAGTTTTGTGTTGTCAGGAGCTGAAATCTTGCACATACCAATGAACTGTCAAGCTGACATGAAAGAGCTGGGCTTTCTCTAAGCATCAAGAGCTTCTAGTGTGAGATCTGAAATTGTGGGTTGTTTTTTTTTTTTTTTCTTCCTTGCAGCTCAACAGGAAGATGATGAGTTTGTCTGCCAGATCATCTATGTATTTTATCAGATGGTCTTCCACCAAGCCACCAGAGATGTCATTATCAAAGAAACACGTATCTTTTTAAAGATTAAACATCTAGAATTACAGCACTTAATTTGCCATCACTGATGTTTGTCACTATATTTCTTCTGCATGAACCTCCTGATCTCAAAGGTTCCTTTGTAAATGGTTTATTTCAGCTGAAGAAAAAGTCCAAGCAGCCTAGACATGTAGAGGGACTGCAAGATTAATAATAAAGATTAAGTCAGTTTGCTTTGAAACAGGGAGAGGGGTAGGAGGGAGGACCAGATGACTGTTAGTTCCTATCCTGTCTGAATTACTGTATAATTATTATTTTTTTGCAAATCATAGTCAAAAATCGTAGTCCATAGACAAACTTCTTGCACTGCACCATTATACATATATGTTGCATAGCCTGAAGTTAGATGCATTAAAATAGTTTGATAGCATTCTTTCTTATATCAGTATGGACAACATACATAATGCCTGCTCTGTATTTTTCTTCCACTGAAGTGTTATTTGAATTTTATATTTGGCATGTCTCCATCTTCTCACTGTGGAGACTTTAGTTTCTGTTCCTGGCTTTCCTCTTTTTTCCTTTTTTTGTCTGTCTGTTGATGACTGAATCTGTTCTTCAGTTTCCTCATGTCAGGGATCTGTTCATTTTTTCTTTTTCTGTATGATTGTATGGTACTTAACTCTTACTCATTCTTTACTACTAATTCTTTCAATCACTGCTGGTCCGAAGCTCGTTCAGATGATCCAAAAACTGTGAAAAGAAACACTAGTTGTCTTTGTGGGCCTAAACTGAGCATTAAATTTTACTGAAAGATAAATAATAGGCTAAACCACTTGCCAGTACTTTTTTCTAAAAAAATGTGGGCCATGATTCTGAAACTGGTTGTTTTCTGCTTGGGGAATAGTCAGTATATCCCTTGTAGGGATAGTGATTACTTTGCTAACAGTAGAAGGACTACTTAATGTCCTTTTTACTTTAAGCTCTGTAATATCTGAGAAGCTGCTTGGGATGTTGGGGGGTTTTTTGTTTGTGGGATTCTTTTGTCTCCTGTTTGGGCTAGTTTTTTTNTTTTTTTGTCTCCTGTTTGGGCTTCTAGGTGGCTAGTTTTTTTTAAAAAAAATCTATTATATCTGTAATGAAAAAGCATTGTGTTTGAACATTGAGTTTGAGCAATGCTCCTATCAATTAAATTGAACAAGACTAGTACTAATACTGTCATTTGCACAATCTATTATCTTCCATGTTTTTGAGAAAAATGCATTGGAAACCTGTTTTAAAAACATGAAAACTCCCTAGATTCCAAAAATAAGACTCAAAAGATTAAATGAAGAGTGTATGCCTTTTGGAGTAGCTCAAACCTGAACACATTAGGTGCGTGGATTTCCTGTAACAGATCAGAATGTATTTTCTTTGTAAGGGGCATGTGGCTTTTCTTCAGTAACTCTGAAAGAGTATTTGGGTATTTTAAAATGTGATGTAAAAAAAAAAAAAAAAGGTGGCTAGGGGCAGGCTGCTGCATGTCACATGTGATGGAAAATGCCTGGCTGCAGTTCTTGAAGCTTGCAGTTGGGAGAACCCAGGGCAAAACAGCAAAATAGCTTTTATCCTTAACAGCTTTTTCCAGAGGCTCCAGCGTATCTTATAGACCTGATGCATGATAAAAATGCCGAGATCCGCAAAGTTTGTGACAACACACTGGATATTATAGCGGTAGGTCTGATTTCCACCCCCCACCCCCATCTCCCCCCTAGTCATCTGTCCTTCAAGAACCTCTTTATGTGAGATGTTAATAAAAACTAAGTATTGGTAACTTGCATACTGAGAATATTTTTCATGTGCAACTCTCTAGTTGTTAAGGGAAAAGATCAGTTTTGATGGGACAATGACAACCGCTAATCTAGGCTGTGTACCAAGCATCCAAAAAATACATTTATATTTAGAAAATTCATACCAGTTAGTTTTACACTACAGACACTTTTAGATAGTGCTTTTATACTTAAATTAATCACCTTATGTAAGTATGCCAAGCTTTTGTTATTTCTTAGTTGTCCAAACAAATGGCTGTTGTTACCCAGCAGCTTTTATTCAGCTTTTCTCCATCACCTGATGCTAATATTTGTTTCTAAAAGAAAATACGGGCAGTGATTCTGAAGCTAGTTGCTTTCTGCTTGGGGAACAGTCAGTATAACATTGAACTTTTAAATATCGTATTCAACCCTTGGATAGGTTTCCTTTAGCTGCATGACTTTGTTTGTCTAACTACTTATTGATCACAATAATTGTTTGGCACAGTTGTCTTGTATTAAACTGCTAACTTGGAAAAAAGAAAGCATACTAAATTTTAAAGTGCTATTGCTTTATCAGCTCTTATAGCATGTATAATCTGCTTCTGGGGATCTTTGGCTCTAGTAGTGTTAATATTTTCTAGGATGTTCTTCATTAAAGATGCTGAAACTGATTCACCTTAAAAGTTGCATTTCATTGTTAAAATTCCTCCTGGCCTGTTTATTGAAGACTTCTATCAACAAAAAGAAACTTCAGCATTTTGTAGTGTCTTACACTAGACACACTGCACATTATTTTGGATGTATCATCTGCTGAAGTTCTTCTTTACTTGAATTACACGTACTGCAATTTCTTCTCTGAAGGGTGTAATGTGATGTAAGATGTTACACCGCACAATACTATAGACTGTTCTGTCTTTTTCTGTTATACTCATTAGTAATGCCTTCTGATTTAATATTCATCTTTAAGAAAGAAGTAAAATATCGTGATATTTTTCTGTGTTGGAATTCTCCCTGGCTCTGGTTTTGCTTCATGGAGGTATGGAATGAAAATCATGCTCTGCTAGTTTCTGACGGTTGCTATTGACAGTCACTGAGGGCAAGATTTCATCTAAGATAAATTTACACTTAGTACTTCTTTACAATGAGCATTATATTCAGTTCACCAAGATCAGTTCTTTCTACTGTTTCCACTGGAGATGTCCCAGGAAATATTTTTATCTTCCGGGTAAGACAAGAGTCCTTCCAACACTTACTTTGACTGTGGGCTAGTGCAACTTCCAAGTGTCTTAGGCATTGATTTATTCATACGGGGGAGCTTTACAACATGGTACACAGCATCTAGTTATTGGAAAATTGTTAGTAATATTATAGCAACATTTAATTTATAGAATCTAGAAGAATAAATACAGTAAGACATAGCTTCATATTTAATGTTAACATCTAAATAAAATGTACTTGCTTTTTATTTCCTTCCTAAGAAGAGGTAATGTTTATGCTAGCCATGAGTAAATGAGAGGTGCTAGGATAAAGGATGGGAAAGGTTTCTCCAACTTGCAAGAATAAAAGAAGGAAATTGTGTTACTGCTGTTGTTTGGAAGTAGAGGAGAAGTTACCAAGCATGTACTGAGAGTAGTTTGTGTGGTGGTGAATTATTTTATTTCTTTGGTTGTGGAGCAGTGCCACACTTGGAATGGTGTTCACTTGAAAGTTAGAAGAGTTCCCTTTCTGGAAAGGTCTTTTTAGCTTTATTATTTAGCTGTTGGAGTATAAATTGCATAAACTGTAACTAACACCACGTCACTGTGGAGAACAGGAAGGACAACATGCCCGCTTTTCTGGAAGAGAGAGAACTGCTAATTGATTGCTTCCTCAGCAATGTTGTAAGCTGGTTGTACTTTATCCCCCAGGACAGCAATTTTTTATGTTTTTTTAAATGAAACGGTTATCAGAACTTCAGGTCTTGATAGACATTTTGTCATTCAACTTGGAGGATATGGTAAAGTGGCCTATAAACACTGAGGTGTATGGTTGTGTGGCGATTTTACACAACCAATGGTTTCTAAGGTGTCTGAATAGATGTAGTCTCTAAGATCGGTGAAATTCCTTATCTGTGATAAATCCACAACAAGAAAATCTCAAGTTTTCAGTTGTGTTGTTCTGTACATGTTGACAGGATTAGTTCCTCTGATGATGAAAATCAGAAACTAAATGTTGGAGAACAGAGATTTGAAAGTAATTTCTTCTCAGGGAGACAAATGCTTCTTTCACTCATCAATAAGCTCTGTGCAGTGTGATTGAAGTAACACTGAAGAAAATCAGATGCCTTATAAGCCTTAGGGGAGGTATGCTTTCTGTAGTAAAGTAATTGTCATAGAAATTATGGAAATGTTACACTAGTGATGATTTGTTTAATATAGCTTGGCTGGACTCTGCCATTGATGAACTGAAACAGATGTGCTGATTTAGAATAGTATGTACTGGGGAGTTTCAGCTTTGCACTGGTAGATGCAAGATATCCCTTCTGTCAAAAAGAAAGCCTGCATTGATGATTTAGGAATGCTTCAGTCTTGTGTTACAGGCACCATAGCAGCTAGTGTAGTGCACATGTACACCTATAGCAGGATAGGTCTCATGGCTCAGCTGAAAACCCGGAATAAACAGCTAGTGTAGGATCCTTGAGCAAATGAAGCTCCCTTTTCCTCTGCTTTGGAAGCCTGGACACCTGCAACTCAAAGCTTGTGGAAAGAAATTCTTGAGATGGCTTTATTCTGTTCTCCTCTAACAGTATCATCGAGAGGTGAGGCCGTTGTTAATCTCTCAGGCTTCTCGTTCTTTTTCTGTTCCTAGTTCATTCTTATTTCAGTCAACTGATTTTTTCCTTAATTAACTATTTCCAGATCCTTGGACAGTGTAGTCTGAGGCTTCCTCTTCTCCCAGTTCCCCCCATTTTCCAATTTGGTGCTGTTACAGCTTTGAATCCAGGCCTGCTTTACCATCTTGTTTTTCTTATGGTCAAAAGTGGATCATTATGCTTCCTGCAAAAGCAAAACATCTAGATAGCTGCAGCATTGTCCATGTGATTTAGGAAGGGCTTTACACCTAAAGTGTTTTTTCCAGCTTTCATTCTTTTCCCCAAGTATTTGTCATGAATGCCAAATAGCATTTGCCTCATGGAAAGCTGTGTTAATGAATGGCTTGCATTTTTGCATGTCAGTTAGTGCCCTGACACAAACCCTCCATGTTGGGAGTGCTGGAATTTCACATAAGCAGCAGGAATGTTCTGTGAACCCTCAGTGGTGTGGGATTTGGGGCCAGCTGTGCAAGATGTTGGCCAGTGCTCTTAGAATCAAGGAAGAGCAGACCATGGGGATTTGGTGCAGGCTTTATTTGAATAGGCAGTGTACTCTGAAATTAGATAACCTTTGACTCCAGCTTGGTGTCCTCTTTCCTTGAAGAGTGCTGTAGTCACTCTAGGAAAAAAGGTTCTCCCTTCACTTATCAAGTCTCCCCCTTCCCGTGGTGTCTCTTGTTCCCCTGTTATCCTATAACTGCTATGAATACAGAGAAGCAATCAGAAGAGTGGTGAGGGAGTGAGGCTGCAGGCTGAACTGTTGACATATGTTTTCACTGATCAACATCTGCATTGTTAGATTTGTGATCAGTCTATTTTGGTGCTGGTAGCCTTTTGTGGCAAAGAGGTTACAGCAGCAGGAAAGGCTCTACCTGCACTAGAGGAATAACCACACCGCAGGCAGCATTAGATAAAGTGGATCTGTCCTGATTTGGTTTTGTCTTCACATAAACCTTAGACAGACTTCCTTCTCATGTTACCTTGCACTTTGGAGTTGTGAGAAGTCTAAGGTGAGCCAAAGGACTGACCTCTGTTACTTTCACAACAGCTTGCCAGTGAGTTAAAAAAAAATCAACAAACAAAACAACTCTCTCTTCAGCTATAGACAGTGCAGGAACCCTGTAGACAGTGTGTGTTTTAGGTAGGCACCTACATTTAGGAGGCATAAACATTTACTCTTTTTTTCACCTTACTATTATTTTCATATCGCAGGTTTTATTACCATCCCATCAGAATATATTTAGTGATGACTCTGATGGCAAAGAATTCAGTCTGAGTTGCGCAAGTATAAGCAGCAGAAAATTTTTTTGGCCTGTGAATTAATTGCCCTTCAGTGGTACTTAACCTGAAAGTAGGTGTTATAGACACCTGCAGCAGGTGATACATAACATCTGTTTCTCTCCTTGGTTTATAGAGGCACGTAGTTCAAATAACATGACTAACTTTTGGATGGCTAGACAAGATAAATCTTTTCTTTCTTAATAAATAGTTAATTTAACCTTTCTTGTAAACTGTGTGGTTTAGAGATGGTTAAATAATGAAGAATGTAACATATCACCAAGTACAGCCTTGAACATAATGAGCATTCTACTTACTGTATAGCAGTTTTAGTTTAGTATGAGGAATCACATCAAATGAACCCTATTACAGACCCAATTAAAGGGCAACCACATTAAAGTGAAAAGGAAAATCTGTTTTTCATCAGCTGTGAGAGAACACAAAGCAGATCTGTGTAGCTCTATGTTATCCTATAGTGTGTTAATCAGATACAAGGTGTGACGGAAGCCAGTGACAAAGGGGACCCCTGATAGGGAACAGACATGCTCTGATAATAGGCCAGTTAACGCTTCATAATATTTCAATGGTTCAGTAGTAAACAAAGTTGGAAGTAGAACTTCAAAAAGGATGGCACATTCCTTGCAGAGTTGAACCATACATCTTCTATGACACTTTTGGATTTATGGAAACCGAATGTTAAAAACAGTGATGTCAGGGAGTTCCAAGAGAATAAAACCAACCTTCAGGATTCTTCCTTTCATGTTTCTGAACATGCAATGTTTGAGGGGGGTGTGGGGTGTGGAAGAGGGTTGGAGGGTAGGCACGTTTTGTCCACCACCATCTCATTCCCCCACCCGCTGCTTTTCTAGTGGCCTAGCATTTAAAGGATTGGAGGGCACAAAGCTGTGTTTGTATCTCCATGATGTTTAGTTTTCTGGCTTTGGTTTTGCAGGAATTCCTTAGTAAAGAAAGTGTGCTTCATCTGTTTAAAAAGCAAAGAAGAAAAATCCCACCACGCAAAACTTTAAAAAAAAAAAAAAAGCTCAAAATATAATTATTGGAAGACTTGCCATGTTTTAGAGAATTATGTTGCTCTAACCTTCTTTAATTTGATTTCTTTGTGCCTTTTGGCATAGTCGTGCATTTACAGCTTTTCTTCCATTCTGATGTTATTCCCTTAATCATTTACCCAGTGGTGTTTCTGCATGTTGCTGTGGAAAATCTGCAGATGTATTCCTGATCTAGCAGTACTTAAATGAACTTTTTTGTGCTGAGGTTATGTAAATTGTTCTAGATTTTTTGCGAATGATCATTCTCTAGGATTGCTGCCAGAATGAAACTGTTGACAAAACTGATCATTGATCTGATTCTGGTCCAGTCACTTCTTTGTTCTTGCTCATTCATAGCAAAATGCAAGGTACTAATGTAACAAAGTAGCCAAACTGCTTGAATGGATAACTTGTGATTTTTTAAGTAATTTGCAAGGATGCTCAATTTTATAGCTGCTAATTTGCCATCCGGTTGCTAATCCTGTTTTGCAAAATTTGCATGAATGGTAGAACTTGGGAGCTTTAAGCCTCTTTATGTAGAGTGGGAGATGGAGAATGCATAGGAAAATTCTGCCCTGTTGTCGTTGTCTGACGAAAACAATCAGTTAGGATGAGAAATGTTAATTCTTTTTCTGAGGTTATAAGAAGTTAATGTCTTTGTGATATGTTTGGCATGTTCGAACAGCGGTGTAGAAAGAAACAGTGATGTCAAGCAAGTGGGATTAATTTGGGATTGCAACATTTTCAAAGTGCGCGATGATAAATGTGAATCGGGTAGTTCAGCTGTTAGCCTTTTGAGAACTTCTAAAGGTGAGCGAGGTAATGTAAAAGGGATTCATCTTTCCCACAGATTAGTCTAATTTGCTGTTTGTTAAAATTGTTTATTTTCCTCCCACTCCTTTGCATTTGTGATTTCTGGGAGTAGTTTTCTTAGAATTGCAGTATGATTGCTGGCAGTTACAAGGTGTTTCTCTAAAGCCTGCAAGTCATTCACAACTGCTGGAGGCTGATATAATAGATAACCCACAGATTAGCTTTGGCAGATGTGACAAAGGAGATATTTCCAAGATGCTGGTCAGACGTCATCATTGAAAGTCATGCCCTTTCAATTTTTTTTTATGGGTCGTTTTACAGATCTCAGTGATGAGCTGGCTTTTTCCAGGGAAACTCTTATTTTGCCCCATAATATGAGCAAGAGTGGAAGTGGAGGGAAAGATCAAGAGGCAAAAATAGCATGTGATGCTCTTTTTCCAAAGAGTATGAGGAATAGTGTGTGTTTTCTTGTGGTTTGGGTGTTTTGTTTTTTCTTTTTCCCTCCCTAAGGTTGTTGCATTACTGTAGGGCTGACAAATCTGGAATCTTGCTTGAGACCACTAGGAACTGAGAATATCTGTGGATCCCCACAGCTGATCCCTACTCTATGTATGGAAGTTATGTGTGAGACCAGGTTCTAAACAGGACCACTTGGGTGCCAGGATGGTGTGGAAAGGAATTCAAAAGGTCTAGTAATTAGTGTTGATCACAGGTGGAATTGGATAAATTTAGAATAATGCCACAGACTGATTAGAGCCCCAAACCTGTAGATAGTTGCATGGATGTCCCATCAAAAGGGATTTTACGTTCCTCGTTAAGCCA
Organism: Pedionomus torquatus; assembly: GCA_013398155.1. Lineage (NCBI taxonomy): Eukaryota > Metazoa > Chordata > Aves > Charadriiformes > Pedionomidae > Pedionomus > Pedionomus torquatus. The sequence continues at coordinate 46,900 of VZRU01011300.1, forward strand.
AAAGAAACAGACTGGCCGTTTCTCCAAGTCAAAGTTTAAAAACCACTGCCATAGAATAAGGGTTTGTGGTTGCACCATGTGACATGATTCCTCGTGAAATCTTGGAAACTCTAGATGCTCATTAGTGGTCTCAGAGAAGCCTCTGCTGAAGGATGAGGCTGGCTGGTTTTTCTGTTACTGACCAGTCAGAAGGCAGGGGGAAAGACACAGGGAGAGTGTGTTACCTATGTTGTGTTAATATTAGTGAAGACAAGGTAGGCTGAATATTAAGTCAGTTTAAAAGCTCAAGTTCAGTCTATAGGGGTTTTGGAAGTTTAACCTGAGCCACTAAACCAACTCACTCTGTCTTCACTGCCATTTTTTGACCTCCGATTATAGACAAATCTACTTGTGCATGTCTAGCTGCAGAAGCAGTTTAAGAAATTACCAGGTCTGCAGCCAAGGTATTGTTGCTAGTTATGTGAACGCTTTTAATCCCCTTTAAGGCTAAGTAAAACAGATTTTAAAAACCTTAAACTAGTCCAGCTAGGTCTCCAAGGACAGTCTGTCTAGGTTATGAGAGTTAAGAAATTACTTTTAATTTTTCTCTCCTTTGTAGTTAGGTTAGAAGATAGTGAAGTGGGACCTGTTTCATGAGGCTATTTCTTCACACAAGTAGAGGCGCTTTGGTGATGGATGCTACTCAGTTCTTTGATGAAAAAAGTACTAATCATGATGTGTTACTTGTGAATCTTCCCAAACTGAAAGCATCTGCAGATTTCCTATGTTGATACGTTTCCTGCAGTTAGCCGTGTCCTGTTGTTCCAGTAATACTGAGAAACTGAGTACTATCTGCAGGTCTGTGTTCCCTTGGTTGTAACCAACAACCCACATAGTCAGGTCCGTTTAGAAGAACCTACTAAGCAGCTGATTGCAGTGACTACAGGCTGTGTCACTTCCTTCTGATGCTCCTTTATATTGAATATCGCATCACTTGAGTGCAATCAGGCTGTGATCTAAATTGAAATTTCATGCCTACATTGTGTTTCCCTAATGGCCAGAACCTATATCCTGTTTTCTTCAGCTTTCTGGAGAAGATCCTTTCAGACTTCAGTTTTGTGTCTTTGATTCCCATATCCTCTGTACACACACAGGATATTTAGCCAGTGTTGGCAATTACCGAAACCCCTCTGAAAATTGGCAGTAACTGGCTCTTTTTGATAAACCAAATTAAGAGACCGTGATGATGGAACTTCTCTGCTCGAAGTAGGATTTTTTTTTCTGGGTGGTGTAAAATTAGAAACCATGAAGGGAAGATTGCACTGCTGCATGTACAAAACCAGAATAATGCCAAGTGCTTGCAAAATCATTCCCTTGTTTGCTCAAAGTACTCTGCAAACTGAATAGAGGATTTCATTCACTGAGCCCTAAAGCTTACATCTTTTGCTGACATCAAATTCCTCTGCCATTTCCTGTTAAACCAAACCTGTCTATACCTCATCCTTAAATATCGATTAGTGATATATATATATAATTTTTTTTAACAGGAATATGATGAGGAATGGGCTAAAAAAATCCAGAGTGAGAAATTTCGGTGGCACAACTCTCAGTGGCTGGAGATGGTGGAGAGTCGGCAGATGGATGACAGTGAGCAGTATCTGTATGGCGATGATCGTATTGAGCCCTACATCCACGAAGGGGATATTCTGGAAAGACCTGACCTCTACTACAATGCAGGTGAGGCAGCATATATTGGTATTCAGGACTGGGATTGCTCCCTCTCTGTTTGGAATGGGAGCTTAACCTGGGACTGTAGAGAGAACCAGCTGACTCAGGCCAGTAGGGCAGTTACCCTTGTGTGTTACCTGGAGTAGCACTGATGCAGGCTAGCTAGGGTTGGGCTGGTCCTTGTTAGATGTTAATGATGGATTGAGTACCATGTATCTGTGATCTTAGGAGGTGTTACAGATCTTCGGAAATGAGTGGGCCTGTCTTGGAGAGCTAATGGGCCATGACAACCAGTTTGAATAAAGGTGCCACAGCCATGTTTGTCACACATCTTTCTTGTGTCTATAGCTTGTTTGCTTTGCAAACACAAAGCTTTTTTTCATCCATGTCGAATTCATAGCTGTGGGATTTGATGCTGATTTTTTTCTGCCTCGTGTTAATTTTTAATGGAATTTTTATTGTAGATCTTGATGAAGGGCTTCAGTTGAGATGCATTAAACCCATAGGTTCCTTAGCAGAGACAATCATTCTGTGACTTTCAGCTAATCTGTTTGTATGACTTCTGTTGTCATATAATTAGGGGACCTTGTGAATCTCTTCTGTAAATACTCTTTTTTGTTCTTTGCACAAAGAATTTTTATTACTTGACAATTTGAAGAAGTTAGCTCAAAGAACCCCCTAGAATTACTCTTAGGAAAAGTCATGTTCTTACTTGAGATTAACCCTAATATATCTTCTGAAGAAAAAAACCTTTTCTCATTGTTTTCTTTACTAGTAGTGCATAATGGCACAGTTCTGGGGGTTCTCAAGTGGAATCTGCTTGGTCTCTCTCCTTTTGTAAAGATTTTGTAGTTACTAAGAAAATAGAAGCTGCCATACTGATGTATCTAGTCCAATATTGCCAGCTGTTTCAGAGGAAGGTTCCAAAAACTTTGCAGGAGACAATCATGAAGTAATTTGACCACTACATAAATGTCTTTGTGACTCTTCATAACTAGGATTTGGCTTATGTTCTCAAACTTGTGATTTTATATCCTCTTCAAACTCCTGGATGACTCTGTGTGTATGGAATATTTATTTTTTTTAATTGCTGGGTTTGAGTCTGTGGTTTTTTATTTTCCACATAAGTGTCCAGTTCTTTGCTATGAAGCATGAGTCAAAAAAATCTATGACTCTAGATGAATTTGCAGGAATAGTAATAGGAAAAACAAAATTACTAAAACCTGTAGGCTTTACTTGCAGTTGCTGTGAGAAAATAATTGTGAAAAATCTCAGTAGCACTTAAAAAAATATTCTCAAAGGATCATAGAACTTAAGGATTCTTTTTCTTCTGCTTTCTATTATGTGTCAGCCATAGCAACTTGCCTTTTTAGTAGTATGTTTGCCTCTTTTGAATCCTGTAGCTTTATCTTGGTCTATTAGGCTATGAGGTTAGTAGTGTGAGGCAGGTGTTGTGTGGTACCAGGGTCAGGCTTCCCGAGTTAAAGATGTGTCAGCAGGCCTGTTGCACTCTCTCTTTTACAGGTCTCAATAATAAACTTGTGCTTATTTTGTAGAGTTTTTCTTCCCAGTAGTGCGAGCTAGAGATGGAGTGGTATCAGTAACACCGAATTTCCTGGCTTTTAATCACTTAAGTTATGGTCTTAATGTTATTTGAACAAAGATTTTTGTGTTGGAACTCATTGTTGAGTGGGAAGGAGAGGCAGATTTCCAATGATATGTTCTGCAGATGTTTGAAAAGCACTTTTGTTTTTAAACCTATAACAGTAGGTGATTATATTCAAAATACAGATTGGCTTCTCAGGTTCCTTCCAACAAGTGCCAGTAATGGTGTGCTTCTGGAGTCTCCTAGATGTATACTTTTGAGGTGTGTCCAGAGAGGACATAGTATTCCTTTGAAAAGGCTATGGATTATTGTACCAATTGGAACAGGCATTTGAGTATCTGAAGGACAGAGGATTACTTAGTCAAAAAATAACAAAAATACAAGTCTTTGCACAGTCAGAATTTAAATGCTGGTGCTTCTGTTTGATAATTTTGGAAATTACCTGTGCTGATAACTGAAGCTCAGTACAAGTGCTCCTTCAGCCATAATAGTACTTGAGTTTATTGATGACAAGATGAGTTCCTTATTGCAATGATATACCAGCATCTTTCTTGCATAGTAATTTAAACCTGCATAAAAACCCTGATAGAATCTCTGAAATTGCCTTTATGAGCTTGATGTCTCTCTTGCTCTGAAAGTATCTAACCCTAATTTATGTTGAAATGTACATAACAGATGTCCTTTTAATGGTGTAATCGTATTTTATGCAGCTGATGCTATCCACGTGCTTTCATTTTCTTATAAATTCATGTGAGCCATAACTGAGTGTTATGTTTTGAATGTTAGCACTCTTGATTGAAAACACTTTAAGTAGTGGTAGTTCTAGCTTCACAGTTAAAATATAGTGCTTTCTTTATTAACGTGAAGACATTGTTTTGAAGTCTCTCTGCTTTCAAATAAGCTTTAACCAAATCCGACTGTTTAAAATACATATTTATTAAATTGATTGATTTGTACCTTCAGCACGTCACATCAGAAAGTGCTGATCTTCCCCTCTTGTTTCTTTTCCATAAAAAATATAGGATAGGTGGTGAGATGGGGAACTTGGCACAAGTGTCAATAATAGCCACTTCTACTTTCCTTACTCTTTTTGGTCATTTTACATCCATATGATACCACAGAGCACTCACATCTTGCTGAACATGCTGAAAGACAGTAATATTGATCTGTGCCAGATTACTTGCTTGTCAAGTAATACTCTTTCACATACTGTATACACATGTATACAATTAGAATATAGCCTCGTACATTTATCGTATGCTGCTAAAATGTAGTCTGATCATGGCTAGCATTTTTCATTTACAGTCTGTTGCGTTGTATTCAGTCACTTTCCCATGAGGTATTATCTTCTAAATGAATCTCTCTAGCACCTCATCAAATGTCTGTTTGAAATCTAGCTGTGTCAATTCTATTCCTTTTATCATTTGTCACTATATTATCTTCAAAAAACAGCAGGTAAATTCATAAAGCACAGGGAGATTTGTTTGAATGCCCGAGTCGTCATCTCTAAGCCCTTGTGTCTGTAAGTAACTCTCCACTGCTTCCTGCACAGGCAGTTTTAGTAGTTTTGAAACCACAGAGGTTAAGCTGAGTGGCCTGTGACTCCCTGGATCTTATCTCTCTCTCTTTTAAGTGGAATGGCATTTGTAACTTCCTAGTCATTAGGAATCTCTCTCTCTCCTCTGTTAAGCTATTAAAGTATCAGTCTGAATGTACCTGTTTCTGCCCTGTTTTTATTGGGATACTTTCTGCACTGCAAGTCTGGGATTGTTTTTGTACAGTAATGGAGACAAACTGAAGTAGGGTCTGTTTTAATGAAATGGCTTGTTTTGTTTGATTACAGCTGAATACTAATTACTAAGTAAGAAATATGCCCTTAATATTAACAAGAATCATCCAGGCTGGAAGGAACCTCCAAAGGTCATCTAGTCTGACCTCCCCTGCAGTCGCAGGGACACCCTCAACTAGACCAGGTTGCCCAGGGCCTCATCCAGCCTCACCTTGAATATCTCCACAGAAGGGGCCTCAGCCACCTCCCTGGGCAACCTGTTCCAGTGTTCCACCACCCTCATAGTAAAGAACTTGTTCCTAATATCCAACCTAAATCTGCTCTTCTCCAACTTGAAGCCATTGCCCCTCATCCTATCGCTGTGGGCCTTTGTAAAAAGCCTTCCTGTAGGCCCTCTTCAGGTACTGGAAGGCTGCAATTAGGTCTCCTCAGAGCTTCCTCTTCTCCAGGCTGAACAACCCCAGCTCCCTCAGCCTGTCCTTGAAGCAGAGGTGCTTCAGACCCATGATCGTCTTCATGGCCCTCCTGTGGACCCACTCCATCAGTCCATATCCTTCCTATATTGAGGGCTCCANTGGGCAACCTGTTCCAGTGTTCCACCACCCTCATAGTAAAGAACTTGTTCCTAATATCCAACCTAAATCTGCTCTTCTCCAACTTGAAGCCATTGCCCCTCATCCTATCGCTGTGGGCCTTTGTAAAAAGCCTTCCTGTAGGCCCTCTTCAGGTACTGGAAGGCTGCAATTAGGTCTCCTCAGAGCTTCCTCTTCTCCAGGCTGAACAACCCCAGCTCCCTCAGCCTGTCCTTGAAGCAGAGGTGCTTCAGACCCATGATCGTCTTCGTGGCCCTCCTGTGGACCCACTCCATCGGTCCATATCCTTCCTATATTGAGGGCTCCAGCCCTGCACACAGTACTCCAGGTGGGGTCTTACCAGAGCAAGGTGGCAGAATCACCTCTCTGGATCTGCTGGCAACACATCTTTTGATGCAGCCCAAGATGCGATTGGCCTTCTGGGCTGCAAATACGCACTGCCTGCTCATGTCTAGCCTCTCGTCCATCGGCACTCCCAAGTCCCTTTCTTCAGTGCTGCTTTCTAAGACCTCATCCCCCAGTCTGCATCGATAGCCAGGATTGTTCCAGCCCAGGTGCAGAACCCTGCACTTGCTCTTGTTGAACCTGAGGAGGTTCATCTGGGCCCACCTCTCCAGCCTGTCCAGGTCCCTCTGGATGACATCCCATCCCTCTGGTGTATCGACACCACCACACAGCTTGGTGTCATCTGCAAACTTGCTAATGGTGCATTCAATCCCTCTGTCTATATAATTGATAAAAATGTT
>VZRU01011300.1:54592-79144 GCA_013398155.1 Pedionomus torquatus
GTCCATATCCTTCCTATATTGAGGGCTCCAGCCCTGCACACAGTACTCCAGGTGGGGTCTTACCAGAGCAAGGTGGCAGAATCACCTCTCTGGATCTGCTGGCAACACATCTTTTGATGCAGCCCAAGATGCGATTGGCCTTCTGGGCTGCAAATACGCACTGCCTGCTCATGTCTAGCCTCTCGTCCATCGGCACTCCCAAGTCCCTTTCTTCAGTGCTGCTTTCTAAGACCTCATCCCCCAGTCTGCATCGATAGCCAGGATTGTTCCAGCCCAGGTGCAGAACCCTGCACTTGCTCTTGTTGAACCTGAGGAGGTTCATCTGGGCCCACCTCTCCAGCCTGTCCAGGTCCCTCTGGATGACATCCCATCCCTCTGGTGTATCGACACCACCACACAGCTTGGTGTCATCTGCAAACTTGCTAATGGTGCATTCGATCCCTCTGTCTATATAATTGATAAAAATGTTTAACAGTACCGGTTCCAGCATGGACCCTTGAGGGAAATGTGTTTTGTAAATGGAACCAAGAAAGAGTTAATCTGGGCTCTCATTCAGCTGGGGTCGGTTCACTGACTTCACTTCAAAGACACTGGGTTTACGCTGATGTAATGGAGGGGAAATGTTAGCCCCTGATCTTCTTTTCCTTGTAAAGCAAGGAGAGACTGTGAAGCCTGTAAGGAATACTACTGGCTTTACAAGTGTCTGCATCTTCATGTGCCAGTGTTTTAACATACAGGAGGGAAAAGAAAATTGTAACCTCTGTTATTGAGAGGCTATCAGGTGAGAAGACCACCCTTTTAGGACATAGTTGGAAGGCATTAGAATTTGGGAGAGATGAAAGTAATAGGTTTGAAGTTGCTTTCTTTTTCTTTTTTTTCTTGAACACTTTTAAGAGACAGTGGTGAAGGATAGAGCCTGAACAATTAAGATCTTTGCTTTTCTGCTGATGGCCCAGATCAATGTTTGACCCTTCTTGTCACTTTTTCTTTGGGATCGCTTTCATGATGGGGCAGACAAGATGGGTCATGATAGAACCTCAGGAAGAAAGGGTAAGAGAATGTTTCTTAGGTATAGCATTTTTGCAGGGCAGTAGGCTGAGCTACTTGGAGTCCTAGTAAGGGTGTTCTGGAATTGAAATTGCTGGTTTTCAGTATCATTGTGGCTTGTTAGTTCTCCAAGAAATATTATAAATTTCTAATGAATTTCTAAGACAAACCAGCACAGGTTGTGGTGCCCACTTGCCCTGAAGTCAGGCTTCTTTATCCAGTCACTGTATCTTTCTTGTTTTCACAGATGGCCTAATAGCCCCCGATGGAGCGGTGAGTCCAGATTTCTTCAGTGATTACCATCTTCAGAATGGAGACATTGTTGGGCAGCACCCTTTCTCTAGCAGGTAAATTGCTGATCATAAAGAACCATATAGTCCAGGAACGGCTGTTCAAGTTTCCTTATAGGACTTCCTTTGTGGTGTTCAGCAGCTTTTGCCTTCATAGCAGCAGGAAGGGTTTACGCTGGAAAAGCAGTTCTAGTTTGCCTTCTGAATTACATGTTTCTTCTAACATATTATCATGCACATTCAAAAAGCTGTCAAATACAAAAGTAAAACTAGAACATACAACTAGCTACATGTTATGACAATTGCTCAAATGCTATTCAGATGTTGTTGGAAAATACCTAAAAAATACCTAAAGAAAGCCTTGAGATGCTGATTACGTAGAAGACCTTTTGTTTCCAGTATTCTTAATTTGTTTTAAGTAAGTCTCTCAGCTGCCAAAACTGTATCTGTGAGTTTGGTTTTGTAAGGTTTTTTGTTTTCCCTTAACCTGAATTTTCCCAAGGTATTCTCAGTTAAATTAATGATGGCACTTTGAAAATTTGCTAGATGAGCAAAAGATGTTGGCTTGACTTCTGGGAGTTGTTTATCTGAATTTCCCCTCTGGTCAATGACCTTTCCTTCTCTGAATTGGTAGCAAGCTGTTCCAGTCTGGATTTCTGAGTAGACTTCTACCATGAGTTGGTATAGAAAAAACCATAGAAATAGAAAAGACTCATTTCAAAGAACAAAATCTTCACAGATCATGTAGCATTTAGGATGTGCCTTTTATAGCACATGAATTACTTCCTGATAATATGTATACATATGTCAAGCACTTTACAGTCAAGGTATGAAATTCACTTTAACAGGATGCTATCTGGACACGTCCAGCCCTGAAGTTGTTTTTTTCCAAAGGAAGAATGTTATTTTCATCACTTGCAACTTAGTCATCTTTTGTAAAACATAAGTAATTCACAATGTGTACAGCTGAAGCGAAAAAAGACTTTCTGCCTTACTTTGGCTTCTTGTAATTGTTACAGGGCAGTGGATGATTACACTTGTTTGATTATTCTGGCTGTGATGCACCAGAAAGCTGAACATTGAGTAAGGGTGGAATGGCAGTAGCATATTTAAGAACAAATTAAAATAACTGAAATGCTCAGATTAGGAAAAAATGTAGGACTTAAGAGCTGGATCCAAAAGATGGTTTTGTTTTGACAAAGCTTTCAGCTTGCAGGGGAAAAAAAAAAAAGATAACTTGAGTGTCCTTGGGTCATTCAACCTCAAATTTCAATCCCTTACCAGGGAGCTATGGTAGTTAACTGCTTTTAAATCTGATTGTATTCCAACTAAAAAGAGTAGCAAAATACATCTGGTATATAGCTAGTTAAGTAGTGGTAGAATTTTCTTGTAATGTTTCAAGGCGCTTAAAACATTACAATGTTACAATTTATTTCTTGAGATGGGGGCTCCTCTCAAGAAATAAAACGAAAAACTGCAGTTTGGCTAGTGACAAACTTGGTAATTGCCTGTTGATGATGTCCTCTGTAAATATTCAGATGGCTTATTAGAATTCTGTTTTCTAGGAAGACTTTTTTTCGATATGATTGCTCCATGGATTTATCTGTAGTCCAGACACAGAGTCTAATCGGAAACAGCGTGGAGGCTGCTGCAAGTGTTCTGTCCTATTTGTAACAGAGCAGGACTGAATTGTTTGATAGAATAGTTACTGGCAGTCAAATGGCAAATCTGAGTTTTCAGATGTGTGTCATTATCATTTTGAACTTCTTGGTGCCAGAAGCCAGGATTTCCTGATGCTTAGAGCTAATGTAAAATGCATTAGTGCTCCAAGGCATGAGCCATGGAATTGCCAGTCCCATGAGTTTGGAGAGTCAGACCCTCCCTTTTCCCAACCTTGAATTGGTGTTGGAAGGTAAAACCATACGTGCTAGAGAGCCTAATTAAAAATAATAGCAGCGAGTCAAGGCTCTTTTTATGTGTTATATAGTGTACATTTCATCCATACCAAAACATAATTCTAGGGTATTTTTATGCTTACAGTTTAAAGCTAACAAGAACCTTATGTTGAGGATTTATTTTTAACCAGTTCCAGCTTTTAATAAATCAAGATTTTTGTTATAAAAATGGTTCATTTTTCTATTATTAATATTTGAATATGTTTTCAGAAACTTTTTTTAAAAGAAAGCTGAGTTTGATTTGCATAGATAGCTAGCAAGTCAATTAACAGTTACATTTGTTGTGAGTTCAGAGATGGATGGCCAAATTATGAGTAGGTGCATGTTTTTGTTATCTTCATTTGTTATACTTTTTTTATTTGCTAAACATTTATTTGTCACACCTGTGTCTTCTGGTCTTGGCCTTCTATTTTAGGCTTTTTAATTCAGTAGTAGAAATGGTTGTTTCTAGGCAACTTACCCCTAAGCAGTGGGGTAAGTTTTGAAGGAGTCTTTTCCATCATTTAAGACTACCTCATGAAACTTGAGGTAGGTAACAACCAAGTTGACTTCTTGCTGTTAACTTCAAAGAATCTAATCCTTTCTTCTTTCTGCATACCTACAAAGAAGACTGAGGATATGTTACCTCTCTAATTTCTCTGAGGCTATTTCCTGTCTTGCAGCATGCTCAGACTGGATCAGGACTTCCCCTTGCCTCCAGAACAGCCTAGCAAGTCAGCCAGAAAGATTCACCTTTTTAGTGCCTGCATGTCGCTGAGAAGCTGAGCTAGTGTTCGTGCGCCCAGTGCGTTACCAGGGCTTAAGTGTGTTCTGATCACCAATCTCATTCTTTTGGAGCCAAAGAAATGGGTCTACAAGGAGAAGTTTTTAAAGACTACAGCCAAACTCAAGTCCTCTTGAAGATTTTCACTGTAAGCAATAATTAATACCTGTGCAAGAGAGTCACCCACACCAGCTGCCACATATATCAGATTATTATACCGGTTATACTGCATATAACTGGTATAATACCGGTTATTAATAAGCAGATGGTGAAAACCACGTGTTTTCTTGGTTGTAGGATGCTAGTTCTAGCAGAAGTCCAAGGCAGCCTCTGCCATTGTGGTTCCACCGTGTTACTTTCATGATAATTCAGGGGAACTGGAGCAGCAGCCTTATCCAGATGTGCAATTGAAGTAGTTGACTTTCCTGTAACCCAGCAGGGATATCACAGCCATCTCCTGTGGAGTCCTTGTCCCAGGAGATGCTAGACCTGCATACCTAGATCTGCTACACACTCTTAGGTGGGTAGGATAAGTCCTTCTTATCAAGTAAAGTCAAGTAAAATAGGAGTTTAAAAAATGGAAGGTACTTATAGGCACCTGTGCTCACTGGGTTAGCACACAGGGGTTTTCTCCCCCCATATTTTTTTTAAATTGAAACATGAAGTAATAGTATCAGCAATAAGAGCATAGTCAGCGAATTAGGTGGAGTTTCTTAGGGGCTGCATTATTTTTTTTCAAAGACATTGCTTTCCCTTCACAGGAGTTCTTGGACTTTCCTTTGAAACCCAGAGTCTTGTCAAGAGTTGAGAATGGTACCTTGCATGATCAATTCCTGCACTGTGAAATACAGAACAACTTTGAAGGACAATTTTGCAGGGAATTGTATCTAGCCCTAAAATTCTCTTTGTAGATTTGTTTGCTTGCTTGCTATTCTGGACATATCCTGAAGCAAACAGGAATAGTTCTTGTTTCTGGTACTTATCACTGTTAAGGAGAAGCAGCACATAAGTGAAGACCTGGAAAGTTGCCATTTTTGTAGTACTGCCACCATCACCTTGGGGACCCAAGGCATTGTTAGAAATAGATTACCAGACACAAGCCATTTTTATCTTGCGTGTTTTGCATCTTTAGTTTACAACTCTTACTTCTGAAGTATATTCTGAGTGGAGTCGTACTCTTGTGTATGATGTCTATAAATAGAATTATTTTGGAATATAACGTACACAGAAGCAGTGAGAAAATACATAAACAGCATCTCTTGTTTTCCTCAAAGGTTTTGGAGCAGAATGCAAGCAGATCATAAGGTATGTTTTCCATTCAGCAGAAAATACATGGCTGAGGAGGTTGTTTTGACAGCTTGTATCCAGGTTTTTTTCATTGGCTCAGAAAAGATTTTTGTGATTAGATTACCAGCTTTGAATAGTCTCACTGTCTTTCAGAAGCAGATGGGCATTAGGCATAGATTTAAAATTTTCATCTGTTATTAAAATCTGTATTCAAGGCTGCTGGTTCTAATAGCTCTTAATACAGAGTGAAAGTTTTATGATTGTAGCAAACAAAAAGAATCCCTCACCTTTGGCTAATGTGATGACAGCTTAGTGTCTGAGCTGCAAGGGATAAAGACCAGCTGAAAGACATCTTCAAGAATTTGTGGTCATTTATCAAATCTTAATCACTTTCTAGAGGCTAATTACTTTCTTAAGACACAAACATAATAGTGATGGATAACTATCTTAAAATAAAGATATCCACAGTATTTTTCTTATCCTTTGGGGAAAAGAACACTTTTTAACCTTTCCCTATAGCTATAACGAGGTAATGGTACAAACTTCAAGTGCAAAAGCCAATTTTTTTGTTAATATCATCATCAGACTTCCCAAGTTCTCTCTGTAGCTTTAGAAAGATTAATAGTTAGAAATGTTGGAGCTAGCCAAAACTTTTTTTTCCCTTCCCAAGGAATTTTCTTCCAGCACAGAATCCTATAACCTCATTTCAAAATGTAGCAGAGCTGCCATTGCACAATTTTCATTTTCACTAAGACAAGCCTTTTCTGTGTGTGTGCTGTTCCCGGCGTGAGCCCTCACAGTTCTTCTCGACAGAGATCTGATTGAAGCTTCTTCCCAGGAAGCAGTGAGGTTTGGCATGTCAAACAAACCCAGCTTTATGGGGTGACTGTCTGTCTCGGTCCTTGATGGAACATCTTTCCTCTTGCCTGGATTTACAGCCTCAAACTGTAGCTCCATTTCTTCTTTTTTGCCGTAGCAGGTCATTGCGATATGTTGTGAGCTCAGTGTATGGTGCCAGGACCTTGCTGGCCGCTCCTCATTGACTTCAGTTAAGCTGTGTCTGCTGTTGGCAAGGGTAGGTGTGCATAACTGAACTGTTGGGTCTTGAGTTGATGGAAACCGCAGTGATGGGCTGCTTCAGTAGCTTAATACGTGGCTGTAGGTCCTGATGGGAGCACAGGGAAGACCGCTGTGACTTAGTTTCTCTCTAAGCTACTCACATGTAATGTCTGCATGTGCCAGAAGTCCACTTTAAATGGCAAGAATAGTCATATCTGCAGGTTTTTGCTTGGGTGCCCTGATGAAAATCAGATGTGAATTTTCCTGGGGAAAACCTTAGGTTTGTAGCCTTCTGTTCCTGTTGACTTGCACTGAGGTGCAAACTCCCAGTTGTGTGTCAGAGCTCAATTGCCCCTGTTCAGGTCAGGTGCAGGAACTGCATCTGGTGCTGGCAAATGCATGCTTTGTGAATGTTTATCAAAATGTTTTTAAGTGGTTGTACCTGTAACGTATCCTACTTTGATAATGTGCGTGACTTATTTAGAAGTTTGAAATTTCCAGCCTTTCAGCGCTAAGTGCCATTTTTAGGTTATCTCTGAAGGTGAAAAACTAACACGTTAGTAGACTAGACATTAGTAAAAGTGAGCTGCCTTTAGGCAGCCCTTTACAGCCATCTGTGGCAGAAGAAACTGTGTTTCATGGTTCTTGGAAAGATTAACTTAAAAACTTAAAAACCCCTCATGCTCTGATGTGGGGTCTGTGCTACAGTAGAACCAAAAGTATCCACATCTCACTTTCCTCATCATGTAACTAACACTTTCCTATCTTACAGATGAGTATAGTGAGTATAAAACATTTTAATTCATGGAAAGAGAAGCTAGTAATGTAAACTGTTACTACAACAGGATTCTACTTTCAAACATTTTACCATGTTTCTTAGTTCTGCACACTGCTTTCTTTTCCATATTTAAACTTTATTTTGTAAAGAAACCCCCCACTTTTTTTGTCTTTACAAAATGTTCAGCGCAGTTGTACTCAGCTTCTACCATTTGGACACTATTTAATTTGCATTTCCCAAGAGAATTGAATTAGGTTTTATTAGTAAATTGGGCCTATAACTTTGTAGGCAAGTTTTATTAGTTTATCACACATCAGTATTAGCAAATTGTAAATCCCACTGAAACGAATTTGAAAAGGCCTTAAAGAGAAGCCCAGAACCAGTGTTGTTTCTGGAGATAAATAAGGGGGGGATTTTTGGTTGTTGTTGGTGGTGTTTTGGGTTTTTGTTTTGGTGGTTTTTGTTTTTTTTTTCTGAATCTCACAAAAACCATCTTCATGGTAGCAGAGTTTTTTTTGTTTTTTTTGTTTTTTTTTTTAAATCATATTCTGTTGTCCCAGCTGCCTACATGTTTGTTTTAAAGAAACTAAACTGAATATGGTCAGGAGGATTTCACTACATTTCTGAGATATGTGGCTTGGCATAACAGAGGTAAAGTGTACCTCTCATCTGGACAATACAGCATTTACTGACTATTTATGTGAAGCAGGCAAGTATGTTTCTTCTTGTTTGTCAGTGCCTGTTCATATGGTACGTGTGCTTGGAAATAAGGTCTTGCATCTAAAAGGCAGGAATAAGGAAGAAGGCACAGCTGCCTTTTAGAGGTTTTTGATCAGTCTAGGACAGCCTATTGAAAGGTTTCACCTGGTTTCTTCAGATCCTGGATCATGGCCGAAATCAAAATTGGCTGTATTTTTGTTTTCCTTTGGTATTTCAATGTGGGAGTGGTGCTTGCAGAACATAATGCTTCATCACTACGAGCTTTCTTCATGTCTAGTCTATAATAACTTGTTTACAGAAATGAAATACTGCAACCTGAGCATATTATAGTCCAGTTTAGATGTGTTTGACCAGATCATCCTGTTAGGATGTGGACGGTTACTGTAGCATTTTTGAAGACCAAGAGTTTGATTATTGAAGAGGAAGAAGATTTTTCTCTATGACTCATATTCATCAGTGAGGTTTTCCCAGGGTTTGGAGGTCTGTGCATGCTGGGCCCTGATCCTTTAGTGGTGCAGTACTGCCTGTAATTTAGGAATATCCAGACAATAATATTCTTCATACACAGTATCTTTTTAACTTCTTTTTAATGTGCTTGCGTGCTTATTTATTGCTATTCAGTTTTTAGACTATCAGGAAAAGTTTCCAAGTAGCTCTCCTTCTATCCCCCAGCGTGCAGTAGGTGTCCATGGTGCAACGCACAGTCCTTGCCCCAGAGAACCAATAATCAAGACGGGCAGGTGAACCAGGCAGGAGAATGTACTCATCCAATGGTGGGTGCCAGGCTCTAGAGTAGGGCAGGGCTCTCCTGCCTGCTCTCTGGCACCCCGTTGGACCAGACCACACCACCTCTCCAAGGTGTGTGGTCCATAATCACGAAGGATCGTGTTGCACTTGTTTCATTTACTGTAAGAGCTGTTTAATTGCTCTGAACAATGACACTAGTATGCTAAGAGATGAAATAGCTTGCTTGGGAATATTTTAAAGTTGCAATTTTTTCAGCAAGTTGCAGAGGCCATGTGGGAAGAGAGTTAGCCTTGAGGTTTTAATGCACTTCAGCTCTCTTGGAATATAGGATACCTGGGCCTCTTTCCCTCACAGTCACTTTTTACATTTTTTTTCATTGCTTTTTATTTTACTATATTCCACCTGCAGTTGGCCTCATTTAACCGGCATGGTTAGGGTGGCTATTAAGAATTTTAAAAGAATACCAAAATGCTCTAGCAGTTAGCTCAAGTCCTTTGGAATGTCCTACCAAAAAATCCCCCCAAACCTGGCTCTGTCTCTTCTGAAATGTAACATTAATTAATTCCCACGTTCTGTCTGCTGTTCTCAGTCTCTCCAGATGTGCTACTAGGAATAGACTGGCTCCCTGGTTACAAGCCATCTGGGCTCTGTAAACTGATTTGCACTTATATTAAACAATAAGTGAACAGAATGCGGAAGAGTTATTAAAGCAAATGTACATTGCTTATAAATCTCAAAGTAAAATATTAAAATGTAGTAAATGGGAATGGAATGTGCAAATGAAGACCTGCTTGTTTTTAATGAGTTTTGCTGTGACCTTCTCAATTTCAACCAAAAGAAAAGAATTTTATTTTTCTCTTTAAAAAAAAAAAAAAAGGAAAGAAAAGAAAAAGAAACTATAAAACTGCTTACAGAAGTATCTGAGACAAAACCAAGGAAATATAATGTTCTAAACTTGACTGGTCCAAACCACTCAAGCTGCTGTGACAGCTCATAAAACTGAGAGTAGTTTTTAACTGGACTCTGTTTTACATTGCCAGAGTGAATTTTCCTTGCAGGAAGTAGCCAGAAGGTTTATTTAGTTTCCAGACTGCTGCTTTGATCTTTCCATTCTGTCACTTCTCAGGTTACATAGCCCTTTTTCACTGCAGTAAATCTGCAACAGTTAATGAGAATAAAATTTCCTCCTTCTCACTGATCGCATGCTGTTAAATGCCAAACCACAGCCAGCAGCATATTTGCAGAATTCAGCTGCACTGTACAAAAACAGCACAATCAGTTTAATCTTGTTGGTTTTGTAATTCATTTTATTGAGCTTTCCTTTTTCAAGTGACCTATTTTATCAAGACAAGTGGTTGCAAGGCCAGACCTGGAAGAAAGATTTAAAACTGTAATAAAGTGAAGGGTGTTTTGTATGCTATGTATAAGCCTGCTCACCGGACTCAAAATTAAACCTACGACGAGTAGTTTTAGAAAGTCCTGTATGTCAAAGGGATGTTTTTTATGGCCGTTATCTGAACGGAACGTGCTGCAAGCAAGTCTCCAATATAAAAATTAATGTAACATAATGCCAAATAGTTAAAATTGTTTTGAGTCTAAAATTCAACTCCTCAAATCTGTGTTTATCAGCCTCAGACGTTCAAGTATGACTGAGCCACACTTCTCTTACCTCTAGAAAACTACACGATATCTCTAACAATGAGATTTAAAAAAATGTTTAGAGAGTTGATTTGTCTTCTGGGGTTTGAGCTTTTTAAGTTGGTTTGGTTTTGTTTTGTTTTTCAAGACTGCCCAACCTTTGGCCTGGCAACATTTATTTTATTTTTAGTTCATTTAATTAAAGTTGAATTATATTTTTTTTTCCAAAATAATGTTACTCCAAGGTACAGATCTCCAAGAAATTGTTCCCCCTTTGTATCTGGCTTGTTCCCTAATATATCCAATGTTAGCCCTAAGAAGGCAAACAGTAAGAGACATTAAAATGTATTTCCTTCTTGGCTTACGCTAAAATCATCACTGATTTAGAATAGGTTTCAGCAAGATTTCACTAGGGCCCTGTGCTGATATTTAAAAGTGGTCAAAATCTGGACAATCATCTATGGTGGTAAAAAATATTTAAAGTTTATTCATCAGTAATAATACTCCAACTGCATTTGCTGTGTGCTATAGCGAACACTGCAAATCCCCTAGTAATGTTAACTTTCAGAAAAGACTTTGAAAGCTTTTATTGGCTGCAGCTGTAAGTCAAAGCAGAATGGATTTTTTTTGACTCTCCCTCGCTCCTTCCCTCCAGCATCTGGATTATCGTCCACACTGAATTGCCCAGTTCTTGTTGCAGAGCCCTGGAGACAGCACGATTGTCAGCCAGTAACCTGTTGGCGTGGCTCTTCTGGGGATTTGTGCACAGGAGAGAACTTTTTATTCCCCATATTTATTGAAGCAGAGAGCTGAGTGGCAGTGCTGGGACTTGAGGAGCTTGTATAAATATTTAAAGGAATAATTCTTCAGCTACAAGCTCTTCAGTGCAAGGCACTGAAAACTTGCATTTCCATCTCAGCCGTTTGTCTCAGAGCACGCTTTCACAGTAACCCTGCTCTGTAACCTAGCACAGGAAACAAAAACCACTTCCCTTCTGGAAATAGGAAGGCTGGTCAGAAGCCTGTGGAAGAAGCAGACAAGATCCTGAGTTGATCTAGTCAGTGACACCAGTCACCTCTATGAAGCTGCCACTTCAGGATCTTACTCTGCTCAGGCTGTTGCTGAAGCTTCTGTACCCAATGTGACACTGACGTTGCTGGAGCTCAGTAAAAGAGCTGCTTGAAATCTTCCCAAGCCAGCCGTAATACTAAGTTAAGATTAAGGCAGTGTCCTCTGCAATTTTATGGAGCTGACACAATTACTTTGGACTGTGGAAGGAGAGGGGGGGAGGAAAGGACATCTTTGCTTGTTATTGCCTGCTACTCAGGGCTTTTTTGTTTGTTTTTCTTCTTAATTAATTATTAAGAAATGGATATATCTAATCAGTGGGTTTGACCAGCTGTTGAACCAACGGCACAGGGGAAGTCGGAACTACTGGTTTCTGTTCCAGCTCTGACTGTGCACTTGACCTTTTAGCAGAATAGCTGAGAAACTCCCCTTCCGTGTGGCAGAGCTGTGAGCCTGGGTGAGGGAATGCTACTCAAGTTCTCCTGACGCCCTTCAGAGAAACAAGACAGCTACGAGAAGTAACTTGAGTTCCTCTTTTGTCCCTGGCTGATTCTAGATTTGCTGCCTTTCTAGCAGATCAGAAATATTCTCTTTTATTTTTTTTTTCCCCAATTTGAGGGATGTTGCAGAGTGAGGAAGAATCTTCTTTATCTACATCAGTCTAATTTGAGTCTTCTCATTGCTGTAGTTGGTGACTTGCTATCTTTAATGTTGGGGTTGTTGTGTTTGGTTTTTTTTCTTTCTTTTTTTTCTTTCCAATGGGAACCCGAAGTCATGGGGAAAAGGAGCCACTTGCCAGGGATCACACAGCAGGTAACTGACAGCAAGAAACTGAGCCCAAGTCCCAGGCTGCTTTCACAGAGCTGGGATGGCAAGCTCTGCAGCTTTCAAGCAAGGCTCTTACTGAATTTGGCTGAGCGAGGTCGTTTAGTTTTAGTTCAGTGCTTTCTTACTATTCCATTGGGAAATTGTTTTGGGGTTTGTTTTTTGGTTTTCTTTTCTTTTCTAAATGCTGCCTCCCCACCAGTGAATTTTGGCATGCTTATTGCTTGGTGCATAGCTGGAGCCTGACACAGAAGATACAGTGCTCATTTCTCCACAACTGTCAGATTTGCATTTGTTTATAATTAAATGGCAGAAACAGCAGTATTGTGCTGAGACACAACTGGGCACGAAGTCCTGGAGCAACTGGAAACTTTAAGTCATTAAGGGCACTGAAGAAAGCTGGGTCACATGGAAAGAGAGACATGATCATATCCATGAAAGCTGTATCACGATGCACAAGGGAGCTGAAGTATTATTGCACAGGTTCATTCTGCCACTTTCTATCTTTTGAGCAGATACAGTATTACAATCTAAGGACTATTAATATTCAATGTTAATGTAGAGGTGGACTTAGTATTTGATGCAGTGTGCACAGTCACAGCCCCTGCTACAAAGCTGCCTTCCCACTCGTGCTTGAGGATAGGAAGCATGGGAAAATAGCTTCCCAGATAGGGGAGAAAAAGTTGAGACCATGAGAGGCAGAGTTTAAGAGACTTGTGGTTTATAGTTTAACGTCATTACCAGTACTGGGAGAATCTACAGTTACAGGACATTAGAAAAAACAATGTTTCTTTATATAAGGCTTCTCAGATGAATGCTGTTTCTCTGTAGCCCATGCTCTTACTCTGAAAGATAGAAAATTTATGGTCAGTGAAGCAAAACCAGAGGTACCTGGCATGTAGAAGTAAATAGGATCATCTTCTCAATCGCTAGAGACTAAGCGAGGGGAAAAAGCAACTGGCCTTATGTCCTGATGCCCTCCACTCTTCATGACTGGTGCTGTGATAAATAGTATCCCATCCAGTGTATATGAACAGAGAGTAGCAACAGAAAGGCCAAAGAACCCACAGGTTTCACAGGATTTGAGCCTCGGATAAATTTACAGACTGGTGGTTAGCTGGTATATGCAAAGGATTAGCTAAATATTTCTTACTTGAAGATAATTTTAGAAACTGGAGATCTCTGTGTTATATGGAATTCACAAACATCTCCCATCTCCTGTGCTTGGACGCATGCTCTGCCTGAATCCTCACTGTACAATGGGTCAAGACCTGAATGTCCCTGGTTCCTTCTGCCTTTCTGTACCCTGGTCTCTGCACAGTGGAAACCTGTGGAGGGAGGGAATTGCAGCATTGCCGAACTGGTCTCCTCGCTGGCATTGCAGGACTGCAGCCTCTGATGCATCCCATATGTGATTATTCTGCCTTGCAATTGTTGTCTCAGACCTACAGTCTAACACCTTCACCAACACTTTTAAAAAAACCCACAAACCCAACACTCAAAACCCCCACTGAGAGGAGAGAAAAACCCCACAAGCTTTGCTGCTGGCAAATTCCCTGTCTCTGGTTGGCAAGTATTGTAAACAGTGAACGGCATCCCACTTGTACTGGTGATAATGCTGTGCTTGTCTCTGGGTTACAGACTGGTGGCTTAGGTACCTCCTGAGGGAAAAATACAGCCGTCAGTATTCATCTGAACGTAACTTTTGTCTGTTAGACACAGGAACTTGATACAGCATTATAGATTCCAGGGGTTTATGGCATGAGAGTTTACAATATAGGATCGTAACCGTACCGTTTGTTATCAACAGTGCTGTCACACACAAGTAGATTCACAGAAGGGAAACATTAGGACTTCAAGGATGCTCTGTGTGAAATTGTGAACACCTGCCTGGGGTGAGGTGGGGAATGTTTTGAGAGTGAAGATGGTGGGTTTTGGAAACAATAATACAAGGTGGGTAGAGAGGAAACAGAGGCATTGCTGTGAACTCATTGTGGTTTAACCCTAGATGGCAGCTAGAACCATGCAGCTGCTCACTCACTCCCCCCAGTTTGGATGGGGGACAGAATCAGAAGAGTGAAGTGAGAAAAAACTCATGGGTTGTGATAAAGACAGTGAAATAGGTGAAGCAAAAGCTGCACACACAAGCAAAGTAAAGCAAGGAATTAATTTGCCACTTCCCATCGGCAGGCAGGTGTTCAGCCATCTCCAGGAAAGCCAGGTTCCATCACACATAATGGTTATTTGGGAAAATAAATGCCATGATTTCAAATGTCCTCCCTTCCTTCTTTCCCCAGCTTCATATACCGAGTGCAACACCTGACATCACGTGGTGTGGAATGTCCCTTTGGGCAGCTGGGGTCAGCTGTCCTGGGTGTGTTTCCTCCCAACTTTTTGTGCCCTGCCAGTCTGCCTACTGGTGGGGTGGAGTGAGGAGCAAAAAAAGGCCTTGAGATCTTAGCAACAGCTAAAACCACCAGTGCCCTATAAGAAGTATTTCTCATCTCCAAATCCAAAACGTAACACTCTACCAGCTGCTAGTAAAAAAGCTAACTCTGTCCTAACTGAAACCATGACAGAACTGTGCTGATGCCAGGCTTCTGAAGGATGCCTGGAAGCCTTCTACTTTAAACCCCTTTCTCTGATACTCAGGAGCAGTTTTGCAAAGCCGCAGGTGTGATCACCTGCTAGCGAATTATACATGTATAGATTATTTTTTAAAATATATCTTATTTTAAATAAAATCATAAAACTTGCATTCCTGTTAAATAGCTGAGAGCTTCTCAGCCATGAGGCTGGTGTAAGCCTTGTCGATGCAGAGTAGGGAGGGAGGATTGACAGCGTTTTAGAACAGGTTTAGGATAAAAAGGAATGTAGCTGAAATCATGGCTCTGGTGGAAGTGCCAATTGTGTTTAGCTTGGATTTTGTTTTCAGTAGCCGCTGATTTCAGGGGGCTTTAAGTCTGGGACAGTAACCATGAAACTGATAGGTAGAAAAGGATGGTATTTTGGCCTAAAAGCATAAGCTGCTAAACTGGTGTTTCACCTCCTAAGGTGAAGACTTCCTGGGCTACCTTTGCCGGCACAGACAGTCGGCGCCCTTCACAGTACAGTCTGGTACTATTCTTGCCTCACTGCTTCATGCCTCTTTTGGGACTGCGCAGGCCTGTTTCCCAAGCAGTGTTTCTTGCTGGGATTGCTCTCAGATCCACGTATCCTACTGGGAGATTTTCAGTTGGGCTTCAAGGGGTTAGTTTTGGCCAAGAATTTCCCTAGTGACCCAGGACTTGCCTTTCAGAGGCCCTGCTTGTGCCGGAGGAATTAGTATCCGTTTTTAGAGCAGCTTGTCAGCACCGGCACTAGTAACGGTGTGAACGCTAGTGCGGACAGGCTCAGGTGTCTGTCACATCAGGAAGACTTAAAGAAAGCAGCCGTGCTCCATAGTCAGTCTGCACTCAGGTGCTAATTACTCAAGCTCAGACTAAGCTCAGGAACCTCCCTTGCACTCACTAGCAGCGAAGATACCTGCAAGGGAAGCCCAGTAGAGGGTTGCTGGCAGAGCACTCCCCTGTCTGAGGCTGCCAGGTCGTCCAGACATACCACAAAGCCCATCTAGTCTCTGAGGCTCTGGGTGCTGAAGGAACTTAAGGAGAATCAGTAGCCTGTGGGACACGGGCTGGCATTTCCCGCTGTGAGGGGGGACATAACTGGTCTTCACGTTTGGAATTATGTCAGGGCACCTAGGATCTTAGATGGGCATATTAATTTGGATGTCATGAATCAGAGTAAGTATCAATATGCAGAGCTGTTAAGAAATCTTTCCTCACTCGTGCACATCAGGAGCGTTTTCCTCTCCGGCATGTGTTCTTCAGTTACCCAGCAGTACAAGCAAATTGGAAAGTTCAGCTGTCATTTGGGGAAGGTCATAGATCACACTAGCAGCCTGAGTAATCCAAGAGGTTTTAAGTATCATAGCATTTAGTTTAAAGTGAAATTTGCTCTGACAGGGGCTGGCAGACCAATAGGAAAAAGAAATATTTGTGCTTGGAGAAGTGCATGTGTAGAGACCGCGAGTATAACTGATGGCTGGAAGTGATTTCAGTCTAAAAAAAACAAATCATTAAGAGAGTGCATAGGGGTAAAATACACAGTTCATATTTTAAAGGGTCTCAAAATGAACCAGTAACTGAGGTTAGCAGTACATAGTAATTAGCTGTGCTGTTCACTGTTTAACTCCATCAGCTCCAGGCATGGTGGTAAACTTTGCTCAAGAAAACAGTTGTGCTTTGAGGACATGGTTAGCAAGGACCCATCCCTCTGTGTGCACGTGTGTGAGCTTTTGAGACAAAACCGCCTTAACTTGTGGATTAAGGCAAGGGCCTAAGTCATTTAACTGAGGAGTTCTTTGTGGAGTTGTGTGATTGGAATCCACTGTATAACTACAGGGACTGCACTTGTGCCGTGTGCCTAGCTGAACAGGACTGACTAAAAGGAGGAAAAAGTATCAATTGGGGAAAAGAGTATTTTTGCCTCGATGGCGTAATTATGTGTCCCTAACTCTTTGGGAAGGCAGGCTGATGCTTGCTCTGCTGAGCGCTGAGTTGCCCTGTGGATGCTGTGTAAATCAGGCCAACAACACATTTTTCCTGGGAGCAAGTCTTGAAGTTTGTTGCCGGTATAAATCTAAGAACACATGTCCCAAATCACCATCTCAGGCCAATTGTTACCCAACAAGTGTTTTCAGCTGAAAAGCTACCATCTTTCCTGGCCCTTCCCTTCTGCTGTTCGTGGCAGAAGTGGCAAGGATTCATCAGAACGTGGTTTTTAAGCCCCTGTCTCCACCTCCGTAGGCTCTGCTTGCAGAGTCATTGCCCTTGGCCTGCCAGCCTCATGAGTAAGCCAGGCTCCGGTCTCCAGACATGTGTTTGCTGTTCTGTTGCCCTACCCCTCAGTTACCTCCTGGGCTCCATCGCCTTTTCTTCAACTAAGAGGACAAGCTTCTTGCTAGGGGCTGCCAGCGCAAACAGTCAAATAGGCAAAGCTGGTATGTTTCAAGAGCACTAACATGTAAAAATGAAGCCAGTTTTTTTCTGAAGCGTGGACGAGCCTTCGTTTACTTAAGAGAAATATTTAGATAGGAGAGAGTGGTGATTTGATCAAGGTGTTTTAATGTGATTTTCTGTTCCTTTCCTTTTATTTTTTTTTCAACTGTCCAAAGCAGTTATCAGCTGATCCATCTCTTCCACTTTTCTACAGGACACTAACATATGTCTAAACCATTTGGAAATAACTGATACTCCTCAAAGTTTAAACTCTGGGGATTTTTACCTAATTACTTACACATTTATAAAAAAAATATAAAAAAATGATTTGCTGAGAATGTGATTGAAACCATATTTTCCCTGCTCTCGTTATCAATTTAAATATATTTAAAGGTTCTTTGAATAGGGATTACTAAACTGGAAGTAGCTGGGAAAGCTCTGCCTGCAGCGATAGAGACCCATTGCCACCTCGTGGCTCGGTTTCGTTATTACACCTTACCCCCGAAACCCCAGCGTTATTTTAGTTGGCTGCTATATAATGGAGTGACCAAAAGAAGATCTGGAAACTCTGCAGCAACAAGAGAAGCCACATGTACATTTAAGAAGAAAGTCCTGCTTCAGGATGTGTCTCAGGCTGCTGCATTTGTTGCGCCCTGAGGAGAGTTACTGTTGTCTGCCCCTTAAGTTGGGGCCTGGCCCCAACAAGGTTGACTTGCAGTCAGTGGCTTCCCTGCCTACAGGACTGGTAGCCTCTAGCTCTTACAGCCTCCCTCACCTACAGCATCTTTGCAGGATGAAGTTTTCAGTAGCTGACAGGAAGGCAAAGAGCCTCTGTTCCACCATGCTAGTAATGAAACCAACTGTTCCACAATTAATGTTGTCATAGTCATAGAAAGTAACATTGACAGATAAACGCAGAATAGCATTTTCTGTTAAAGTATATTTTCATTGTAAATCATAGGGGCTTTAAGGGTCCTCAGAAGAAAACAATGCAATACCTGAGTTTAGCAGTAGCCTTAAGAGTATCCTGCTTCTCTGCAGTGTTACATGTGTGGCATCACTGGCACCAGGGAACTTGTACTTGGACAACAAAGAGACTTTGCGCTTCCAAATCCCGCTGTGCCTTCTTTCAGTATGTTATTAACTCCTAGTACTAACAGTAGCGAAAGAACTCTTTGTAAAGAATCGACATTGTTCTACAGCAGTTATTCAACTTGTTGGTTTTCTGAACTGCCAAAGAAATTGGTCAGCTTCATGCTAGGTCCTTGTTGGCTTGTTCGGAAGAGCTTTGTGGCCTGCATTCAGAAAGCTAGACGTAACAGCAGCCCATGTGAGGTCTGTCTCCCAATGCCTTTGCATACTGCAAACCACTAACCGTGGTAGAAGTGGGGACCATCCTCTGACTAAGATGAGTGCAGGGTTTGGTGTTTCTGGAGACAAAAGCTGGATACAGACTAACAGGATTGCTCTTAATCCCTTCTTTCAGGCCTCATTTAAACCTTCGGGCCTGCTAATGAGAAAGCTGCCCTTTGCCAGGTACACAGGAGGAACCTGGAGAAGGGGCCTCAGAGGTCACCAGCTCATTCCATAATGGGCTTGGAAGACAGTAATGGGACTTCGTAGAGGATACAGGAAGGAATGTGTGGCCAGAGGAAGGTGTGGAGCCAGAGGCATGTGTTTGCATAGTTTTGCACTGCTACAGGGTACACCAATGCTACTCGATTCTCTCTGCCATGCTGAAGGGACTCATCAGCCTTTAAGGTCAGCTCTGGTGGCTCTGAGTATGAGTTATGAGATGGGGCGTTGCCAATTCAAATACAACCAGGCAGACATGGAAACAGCAAAGCACTTTCAGGGCTCTGCGTTTCTCAAGATACATCCAGGTGAAACAATTCTCTGGCTTGTTGGCTGTGTCCCCTCCCTCGTAGAGGACAAATCTCAGGAAAGGATCTTTGCAAGGACAGTGATGGACATGGTCTCCCACCACTTCAGCTGAGGCCTTTCAGTCCAACCAATTCAGCAGTGCCAGCTTTTTGCTGAGCCAGGGCCTGGGGCCCACCCATTGTACATCTTTTGGATGGGTCATTCTTTCCCAGCCTTGCATAACCCATGTTCCATATGTATAATTGGCCATAATGAGGTTCAGCTTTTCCCCACTCCAAAAGCACTTTGGTTCTTTGTGTTTTGACAGTCTTCAGAGGGGAAGTTCAACTGCTTTCAATGCATCCTTAGTCAGACAATAAATCAGAATCCTTTTCAATTTGTCCTTCTACGGAAGTGGAAGCTAAAAAGTGACATAACTATGAACAGGCAGTAATCCAGTATCTTAGGCAGTGTTCATTTCTCCTCTACCTCCTGCATGAGAGTTACTGTTGAGCATGAAATATGTGCCACTTTTCCCTACACAGTTCTTGTAGTGTCCAATTCATTGCTGTGGGACTTCTTAGGTGTAAAAGGTGCTCTTCTGTATGAAAAAATGAATTATTTTGTCTCATTAGTATATAGCCTTTCAGTATATGATGAATTCTTTGTCATTTGACTGTCAATCTTGTATCCCACCAGAAACACTATCCTTTGCTGAACTGTGTCGCTGTGACAGAGTTTCTCGTTTCTCGCTGGTATTTTTCCCAGGGATTCAGAAATGTACTGAAGAAAGGAAATTGGATTATTCAGATGTGCTGTGTAAGGCAGGGTTATCAGTGGGCTTTGCAAGAGGCATGCTTGAAGCCTTTCCTGAAAGACACGTTAACTTCAATGTATGGATAGAGAAGTAACGTGCTTTGCCAGTGAACCTATAAAAGGATGGAAAAAGACACGTCTGTCTCTTCTGGGATTTCTATTTGACCTGAAAGTCTTTCCTCAATAGGAGCTGTGTTGACTTCTCTGCAGCATTTCTTCTCCCACCAAGAGGAGACAGAGCAGTGCTGGCTAGAAGGGGAAGATGGCTTGCAAAAATGCCTCACAAAATGATCTCTGTGGCAGGAAGAGCTGGAGACACCAGCACTGGTGCACCTTCCCTACTATACAAAAACCTACAGTTTCTCTCCTCTCTTTTTTCGTAGTATCGGAGTTGATGGATTTGGTCAATCACCAGGGATTCCTGGCCGCCCAGCAACTGCGTATGGATACCGCCCAGATGAACCTTACTACTACAGCTACGGAGCACGATAAAACAGCCCGGTCTGCTGTCCGGGATGCTGCCACCTGCCCCGAAGGAGTCAGTGTGGCCATGGCCAGCAGTAAATCTATCCCTTGGTAATGCATGATTGTACCATGATGGGTCCGTCATTGTGTATCCTTTGGCGTGTGTAGCTCCAGATAAAGCTTGCCTTTCTGGGTCCAGTGTTTTAGTGACAGTGTTTACTCTTTGGTTGCTCTTTGTTATCGTTTTTGTACAGTATTTGCTCTGTGACTTGAAAGCAAGAATTGGAAAGTTACTGGACTGGAAAGCGTCACATTATGTATATTAAGCTACTAATTTAATTTCTATTAAATATGAAACCCATTGTGGTCATCGGTGGAGAATGTGTTGCTAAGCAATGTTTCATTTGTTTTACAAGGCATTTAAGAAGAATGCTTCGTGTGATGTGTGTTCAACATAGACTGTTTCCCTCTAACACTTAAGTAACAGGAACACTGTTAAAGCCCAGCATCTGCTGGCACTGCCCTGACACGTAGCTCCCAAAGGCCAGTCCTGGGTCTGTAAGACTGTAATAATGGAAAGATGGCACAGATTCACTCCCCTGGAGCTTATAACATTTAGTCTAGTTTAATTGCTTGAAAGCACTTAAAATTAGAAACTACACTACAACAGAATACCTTTACCATAATGTTTAAATAGAGTTCTGTGGGCTGCGAGAAGACACCCACATCCTGAGGACTTAGCGAGAAAAAAAAACACTGTAACTTGGCTCAGAATCCAAGGCAGAGCCTTCCCAGCATCTTCCTCATCCTATAATACAAATGCGTGCTGCCCAGCGTGGTCATGGAGCTCAGGTTGGATCTAAGCACAGATTATTGACTGAGCAGCAGAAACAGGTCAAGACACCTTCATGTTGGACTTTGAAGTGCGGTGATTGCACAAAGCCATGTTTTGCAACAAGCAAATAGAGTTAAGGCTACAGCTGTTGTTGTGTACCCCTACTCGTAACAAAAGAAAGCATATGGAAATGCCCTGCCACAGACATCAAGACAGCAGTTCAAATTTTCACTTCTTAAAAGCTACCCCCACCTCATGATTATTTTTTTTTAATAGCTATTGATTTGCTATTGAATTGTTCCTCACCTCTTTTCTCCCTCATTTCTGACTTAAACAGAAAATAGACTTGCACTGGGGACTAATACTACTAGCCTGATAGCCAGTAATCCCGTAAGACTGGTGCACGTGCCAGGGAGGTGATCTTCAAAGGCATGGCATTGATTAGAAAGTTGACGGACTATTTTTTATTATGTTTTAAAAATATTTTTGCAATCAAGATTTTTTTTTTTTAAGGCTTGCTTTATCTGTTAAAAGTGCACAGGTACTTTCATATGCACCGTTACTCGCTGTGTTTCATACTGCATGACTGGAAGTGATTCTAAAATTAGCTGTGTTTTCAACCTCCTCCCTGCGCTGCCTCCATGTTCGTGGCTTCACTTACTGGAGGTAGGTGGAAGAACAGCATTGCCAAGATTAACTAATTTTATTTTTTTTTATCATTTTCTGTACAATTTTTAACTAATTCTTATGCAGTTTCTTAGAAAATGTGAGGTCTCACTAGAAACACTGCAGAACAACTTGAATTAAACTAATGGGTTCCCAGTGTCGTACCTTCCTAGATTCCTTTCACTGGTCTAAGCCCACACTTTATCTGCCCAGCAGTTGTGCTACATTTAGGCAAAAGCTTTCAGATGTTTTGTTAGTTATAGCTGCGAGAGTAGTTACCCAGACTGCATATTAAGACACAAGCTTTTCCAGAAAATTAGTGTGAAGTTATTTAAAGCAGTTGCCCTTCTCATGGAATGTGTTTTAGGGAAGAAAAAAAAAATGAAGTGGGTCCTTGGAGTATATGCAAACTATCAATGAAACTGAAGGAGCCTTTAATTGGAAGCTTCAGGTTAACGAGGAACTAGAGTTGAGCTTCAGCAAATGGGTGGGTGTCTGTAATTGTAATACAGTTGTGACCATGCTGAGAATAAATGGCAGTGGAAAAATCTCTGGCTGCATTTTTAGTATTCAGTTTTAGGAGTTTATGAGAAAAGAATAAAAGATCAACTATTTGTAGCTTTGCCTGGCAGCTGCTAAGAGAAGAACATCATTTATCTGCAAGCAGAGCTTGGTAAAAATTACTCAGCACTTAGTAGCCTGAGGACAGAGCCTGCTAGCCAAGATGAAAACCAGCTGTGCCACTATACTCTCTAAGGCAGGAGAGAGGCTGATTTTCCCTTTAATTACAGTTCCTGAACCAGAAAGGGGAAAAAAGATATGAGCACATAGACTTCTCAATCTATATCACATTTCCTGTGGGTGTCAGAGGGAGACTGACCTGTAGGGTAACTTTTTAATTATCTGTATTTATGGATTCAGTCCCTCAGTACTGTATCCTGCATAAAATGGGGTGAGGAGAGATCTGCTTTCTTTTAGCAACTTCTACAACTTTTGTACTTTCCTCCTTTTCCTGGTTTCTCCCCCTAACTTTGTAGAGCTCCTCTTTTCTTTCCCTGCAGCAGCAACCATCCCACGAGTATCCTCTTTCCCAGCCCACTGCTAATTAATTAATGAGTTTGGTTAGGCAGGTGTTTTAGATATAATTAGGCTGTAAAGTTAATAGCACAATGAAATAAGTATAGGCTGAGAAGTTCATATGTCTGTTAGCTATTATGGGGACTTTCTGCAGATGTACAGTATAATTTCAGTGAGCAATCTACTTAATGCAGCAGCCTAAATCTTGTTCTAAATCATTATTTGTACCACACTAGTACTTAGGAGCTCACTAGGGTGACAGAGGGTGAGGAAAAGCAAAAGTAAACAAATATCTTTGGCCTAGAGAGCTTACATGCATTTCATTCTGAAATAAGGCTGACACGATTCTGTTTAATCACTCTGGATTAAATGAAGCGGGAACAAAATGTATCTTCTTCTGGAATAAGCAGGACAAGCTCTGTTTAGATACAAGAGATTTTAAGCCCCTCTGGCAGGTTCTTTAATAGAATTCCTGCAATTTGCCACTGGCAAGCTCAGCTGTCCACTCCTCACGGGAGAAGGCTGAGAATAGCTACAGGCTTCATTCCTTCCATGACCATCCTCAAGAAACATACAACACAGTAAAGCTGGCTTTACTGCTCTTGCAGCTGTCAGCCCTTAAACTTGTTGTGATCTGCTCACTTTTCCTTTATGAGGTTAAGGAGAGAGCTCTGAAGCAACAAGAGAGGTACGGGGGCGGGCAGCCGGGCACAGTGCTGCACTGCACACAGGTCACAGGTGGGAGGTGACATTTGCAACCAGTCAGTCAAGGAAACCCAGTTGAGTGAGAACATGGACTTTGCTGGAGTTGGTGTGTTGGGGTCCCAGCCCCCTAAAAAGAGAAACCCACTTGTGTTTATTAAGAAACTGAGTACCTGAGAAATAGCAGCAAAAAGCTACTGTAATGAAGTTGTAACCAGTATGTCTGTGTGGCAGGAAGACATCACTGAAAAAGCCATGGGCTGCAGTTCAGGTGGGTGCTGGGAGCACCACCCCAGCCCTCTTTCTTCCCTCTGCTTTTTCCAAAGGCCCTGTGGTCTGGAGGAGGAACATTTCTACAGTGCAGACAGCAACTGCACCAAAGCCTGCTGGTCAGTGCTCCCCAGCTCTCCTTGTACACCTTACAGGCTCTAGTCCATAGATGGGCTTTTCACCCCATCCTCTTTTACAGTTACTACCTCTCTGTCCACTATGCCAGTCTCTTCTTGCCCAATGGACTTGAATAACCAGTTACAAACCCACTGAGGCACCTGCTGAGAGCTCTGTAATCCTACTTGTTCCCTGTCTGCTCCTTCTGCCCTCAAAAGAGCAGGAAGGGGGTTCACTCGTACCTTGTTAGTCCCTAAGTTGTTCTCTGGAGGAGCCTCCAATGGGTGTTCTGAGGAAAGCCAAACTGCAAAGTTTGAAGGGCAGAAGCCCAGCTTGTGTGTTTCTCCAGGAGCAGGAACGCAGGGCCCCAAGCAGGGTACATGCCTCCCTACTTCTGCAGCTTGTCTGGAACAATGGCCTCACACAGGAAAAGCAGATACTGGGAAGGAACCCTTCACCACAGAGGCACACCAGCAAAGTAAATACACAGTAAAGGATGCACAGCAGCCAAAGTTTGCTTCC
>VZRU01011300.1:85476-117241 GCA_013398155.1 Pedionomus torquatus
TCTCCGTATATACCGAGACCTTTTTACTCTTTTTTTTTTTTTTTTTATGTTTTAGGGAAACCTAACTCATAACAATGTCTGTTTATCATCTGTGTTTGTAAGTGAGGATGGGCACTGGAAGCTGGGAGGAATGGAAACAGTCTGTAACTTCAATGAAGCCACCCCAGAGGTAAGAGCTGAGCAAAGCACAGCCTCTGATGCCTGGGCCAGGGCTCCTGGCCTGCTGAAGCTGGCCACCTGTGGATGCAAGGGCGCAAGTCCTTCCAGTTATTTGCATTTACTATTAACTGTGTTAAGCTATTAAGCTCACTTCCAGCTCTGACCCGAATCTTTGCTCTAAGGACACTGTAACTATGAAACTATAAGACAAACTACATGTTTGTCTACACAACCAGAACTGATTGCCCATTAGCCAAAAAGCAGCTGTTTTTCTAAGGGAGACTGCTGGCTGGAGGGTAGGTTAACAATGAAGACAGTGAGAAATCTTTGCTGCTCTGAAATGTTAACAACAAACAAAAAAAAAAAAAAAAAAAGCTTTAGTGTGAAGCAGGAAGATCCAGGTTGAAATGAAACAATAAAAAAAAAATCATTTAAACGACTCTTTAGCTTTTGCTGCTGGCATCTTCATTACTTGTTACTGATCTTAGCAGAAAAATTCCTGGTTTGATTTCTCCTGCATGCTGTGCAGAGTCATTGCTGCAGCCTGACACTGTGCTGTAAATGTGTATTGCCTTTTCTCCCAGAGGATCTACAATTCCTTCATGATTGAGTGTCCCTGGTGTGTATCACCCTTTGGAAGGGATCAGGCAGGCACACAACCAGTGCACAACAATGCAAAGAGCATGGCAGTAAAAACTTGACTGCTAAAGCTCATTGAAGTCCTTTCCCCATCCAGCTGGATCATGTGGGATGATAGGACTGAAGACTAAAGGGATGAGTTGGCTGTGATGCCCTGAAATTGCTTTCTGTCTGCTTGGTGCTTCACACCTGGTCCATTTGTGCTTCCCCTCTGGGCAGAGTAGAGCACAGCCTGCCCTGGATGGCAGTGGCAGGGGCAGACCTCCTGCTGCTTGGCACACATAAGCGATAGAAGCAGCTCTTGTCTCCCCTCTTCTTCCAGTTCCTCTGTCATGTCAAGTCGGTACGAGACCAGTCGTGCATCCCTTGCGAGGAGATGGTGAGTAACATCACTTGCTGGAGGAACTTCTTGCTGGTAACAAATAAAAGTGCAGTATTTGGGAAGTAGTTTTGATTCGCATGTTTTATTTCCTTATGCTCAAATGGGAGGAAGTGGCTGTTTAAATAATAACCTGAGGTTTGTGCTCTTTTTTTCCCTGCCTTCCCTCCCATCCCTGGTTTGGGTATGGTGTTGGGCACAGGGAAATGAAATTCTGAATAAGGAGTGGTGGGACAGCCGGTTGTCATAATATTTTTCAAATGCTTTTTGTTGCAACTTTAATGCTTCTAAATCACCAAAGCTTTGCAAAAATTAGAGTAGTTGCTGAGACTTCCCAGATCACTGTAGTCACACAGTTGTGTAACTCTCACATACAACAGCCTTCCTTTTTCCTCACTTGTTAGTCGCCTCCCAGCTATTAAGAATCCTGTGAGTTGCTTATCTTAAAGGACCGCTTGCTTTCTCTCTAATTAACACCTGTTTCCATAGAAATGCCGAAGGCTGTTGACTTGCAGTTGCTGCCTGCATTCATGGGGGGATTGTTTCATCACAGTGTAGTTGCTCTGTGGGCTATAAATTCCCCAGTGGAGTTTTTTTTAGCAGAATATTCTACTTGTAGAGTACTTAGTGGAGCATTGGTGCTATAAAAAGAATCCAAGAGCGTATGTGGTAGGGGAGGAATAGAGATTCATGGAAACTGTCAATTATTTCATAAATTCCTGCTTTGCTGATCTTTTGGGGTTTTTTTTTGCTTTTTCAGTCTGCAGATTTCAAAATTCTGCCCAACAGCTGTGGGCATGCGAGGGATGCCTATGCGTTTGGAACAATGGTTGAAAACCTCCTGACAGTCCTTAATGATCAGGGTAAGGAATGACACGTTTATTTTGCTGTTTACTGGCCTCTGGAGCATTTCCCTTGCCTGTGTCAGCTGAGCCATTTGCTTTCTGTCGCAGCTGACAGATTTGCTGCAGGTTCCATGGCTGTTGTCATGCTCTGTGTTGGCTGAGTTAAAATACAGGCTTCAGCTTCTCCTGCATCCCCCTCTTCCTGCAGTTAAACGTGGTCAGATGGTCCATGGTGACCACCGGTCACCAGCCTGTAAAACACGAGCACTCCCAAATCTGCTCTGTGCCAGTCTGACCTACCAGGTGCTTCATCAAGGGTTATGGAGGTGGGCGCGTGGATGCTGTATGCCACAGCAGAGCAAGAGCTGCTGCCTTCTAGTAGAGATGGGGCAGGAAGCTTCTTGGAGGACGGTAGCACTCCTGGGTGCCCTGATAGCTGGGAAGTTTAGAGAGAGAAATGGAAATGTTATCTTCCCTTTTGGATGTATATAAGCAATTTTACTACCTATTAGATCTTCTAAAAAACTAAATTATCGAAGAGGGTAGAGAGCTCCTAAACGTGGCTTGTTCAGCATTGAATGAGAAGTCTAACTAGGTGCTGTGGCTTTCAGTTTCAGCAGACATTCTCTCCAGCTTTCAGCAAACCTTGCACTGTACACTGCTGAATCCAGATCCAAAGTGTCGTCCACCACTCTCCAGCTTATTGTCTCATGAGTTCTTCAGGTAAGGAAAGGAATATCCTGCCCCACTCAGTACATCTTGATCCTACTTGTTTCTGTTGGAAGCATGTTAATTTTGTGAAGGTGTTACTTATCGGATGGGAAGTGCAGACTTAATCCCTACCTCTTACAGGGATCTTTGACAAAGAGACTCCTTAAATTAAGAAATCATCATCAGCCTTCCAAATGAAGCTCAAAGCTAGCAGTGGTGACAGAAGCGTGTCACCTGAAGTCACACACAGTCCATTGGATCTCTCCAAGTTCATGGGACATGGTGGGAAATGCTCTAGAAAACAAAATCATCAGCGATATTGCTGGAGCAAAGTAGGCTCCAAGATGATCCAGAGAGCTGCATCTGCTGTCACCCGAGTGCTTCTCTGGGTGGCACTTCCTTCTCTTCATTGCCCCAGGAAGGTGGTTGGAGGTGGCTGATGCTGTGTTGCCCAGGTCTCCTTGTGGATTGCTAAGAGCAGCTCTGTGCAGGCACAGCCATCTGGTCAGACCCCCCCCACTGGCTTTCTCGGTCCAGTGACATGTGACTTGCGTCCCTCTGTCCAATTCTGTCTGCCAAATGAAGGATGGGGATTTGCAGTCTCTTACTTGTGGGTGGTTTAAGCATCAGTAAGGATCACACTTGACAGCCTATGTTTTTGTGCTTAGGAATGATTTTCTGGAAGTTGTGAACTTTCTGAAAACCTTAACGCTAAAGTCTGAGGAGGAAAAAACTGAATTTTTCAAGTAAGTGAAGGAACTGTAATCTGGAAGCTTATTTCAGAAATATTTCTGCCAAATGGGACTGAGGGGGGAGGACTTCTGGGAAGGCCAGAAGGGTAGTTCCTCACGTGCCAGATTTTGATTGCTTTGGCAATCATTGTCTGCTCTGCAATATTTTGGGTACTCCAGCCAAAGCACTGATCACATCAAACAGGAAACTATTCACTCCCTCCTTTCCCCGTTTGTTGTGAACGGTTTGATGTTTGGGAGGAGTGGTACCTGCTGGGCTCTGCATCGTTCTGATAACTCGGTAGCCTCCAGAGTGACACTGCACAGCCGTACGGAGAACAGAGTTTTTGCCTGCTACAGACTAATTGCTGTGGCTGGAGAATCAGTCAGAAACCGGACTGTAGTGACATGCATCACTTCAGGTGTGCTTTTCTGAATCCTGCCTGCTTGGTGGCAGCGGGGTTGAACTCCTGCAGGGCCAAGAACAGAAGCCTTCCCAGGAGTACAGGGATACAAAAAGGAAATAATTTTTCCACTGTCCATGTTCTAAGTGAATTAATGCACTTTGTGAGGCATAATGCTGATGTTATTAGCAGAATTTAAATTATTCAGGTTCTCTTCTGCCCACTTTAGCAGCGCTGACCTGTCTGCCACTGCACCATGGCTAAGCAGGAATCACTTGAAATCCCATTTCTGTGCTGTAGCGTTGCCATAGAGGAGGGAGCACGGCCTAAAAGCTCTTCTGCTCAGGCTCTGGTGAGCAGTTCCTTGCTGGAGCTGTCGCAGGGCGCTGTTGCTTTACGCAAAGGCCGTCTGCTTGCCCACTTTCAAAGTACTCTAACATATCGGAGAGCATATCTTAATATGCTGGAAAAAAAGAATCTTCCTCTTGCCTCATTCTGCAAAGTAGGTTTATTTTAGGTGTGACTTTGCAACAGAGGGAAATCTAGCACCAGGCACCTCTTGAGGCTGAAAATTTTTTCCATTTAGGCAGATCTTAAAAACTGCTAATGCGAGAGTTTTCAATAGGACATGTTGGGTGATTTAATCTTGTGGAGCCAGCCCAGTCTGGGTGAAGCTGTTACCTGTAATGGATGTCTCAGCTGCAGTAGTGCAGCATCTGCAGGAAATTGTATTGTCATGGACCCCAAGAAGCTTTCTGAAAGGGAAGCTTCTGTCTAGTTACGGTATTATATGGGCCTGAAAAAGGGGGAAGCTGAATTTGTCTTTCTTTTTTTCATATAGAAGAGTCGGGGTGTTCTTACAGAGCTATTTTCCTGCCTGTTTTGTCCTTCTGTGGTTACCATCAGTTACAACACTATTTCACTAGTCTGAGACTAAGTGGAGGAAATACAAGGAGAAAGGAGGTCTCAGGAGCATTCAGAATGGTTCCCACTGTCTCTGTAAGAGCAGTGTTTACTGAGGGAGGGAATAAATACTTTGCTTAAAGATACGGGAGTGTTGCCCCTTCATCAAGCAGAGGGGCTTTCACAGCATGTGCAGTATTGCTCTTCATCTACTTCAAGCCTAAAAAAAAGCAGGAACTCCTTCTGATATTTTTAAAATTAAAATCCTAGAAGGAAAAGCAGTTGCACAAAATCAAACTCTGTGACTTAAATAAACCCAACCCATACTTTGTTGGCCACCTCTAAGATATATTAAATGGAAGTGGTTTCAAAATGGGATTCTGTTTTTCCAAGGGAAACTTGACTTTGTGGTGGATAGAACAGCCTTTTCTCAAGCAGTAGGAAAAAGTCTTGCAAGGCACCAGGTTGTGGGGTGAGAGGACAACTGTCTTCTGCAGTTTAATGCTGTAGCACTTCATGGGAGATGAGGCAGTGGACAGCTGCTCAGGGAGGGAAGCCTTCATGAGTCAGGTGCAGTGGTGCTTCCAGATGTGCTCGTGACAGGCTGTGATCTGGTGGTGGGTTTTACAGGACGTGTCTCTGGTTCCTGCTTTGTGTTATCTTTGCCTAAAAGTCTCAGGCAGGAGCAAAGCCTTGTCCTTCTAGGTGCACGCAGGGTGAGAGGTTGCGATGGAGATGAGGCAGACACAAAGAGAGAGGAAAGTGATATTAAGGGAAACTGTCGTAAATGTACAACATCGATACTAATTTTTCTCTCCTGGAACGCAGATTCCTGCTGGACAGGGTGGCTGGTCTGTCAGAGGAGCTGATAGCATCACGGCTGGTGCCTCTTCTACTCAATCAGCTTGTATTTGCAGAACCTGTAGCTGTCAAGAGTTTTCTTCCACATCTGCTGGGCCCAAAAAAAGGTGACCTTTAAATATTTCTCTCTTCAGAATTATTACTGACAAGTTTGAAATGAATTCAGAGTGGTGGTTCCATTGAATCAAGGGAATAGTGTTTATTTAACCAGAACAAATACTGTAGTGTGCAGAACTGGAAAGGACAGCTATGTGTGCTTTTACAGTACTTTCCACTGTTCTGCAGATGCTGGGAAGAGAATTGGGAATTGCCTGGGCTTTTCCCCAGGTTTTCTCCATGGTTCACAGTGTATCTCTCTTCTCACCTTTCACCTACCCACCCTGAGCTGTTTTTTTTCTGCTGCTGCACTCATTCTCCTGGAAAGGTGCTCCATCTCTTCCTTCCTCTGTAAGGGCTGTTCAGCACACCTTGCTGGATCTCTGGATATCTCTGACCCTGCTCTTTGCCTCCTCTCTCTTACCGTTTTTCCTGAACAGCTTCTGGTATTTCAGCCAAGCAGCACCTGTGACTGACCTTCCGTGTTCAGAGCCACTGCCGTGGAGCAATGGACACTGGCACTACTGCTTCCCCTCCCCTCCCCGACAGACATCCTAAGGAAGCCCTGTGTTGGCAGCTGACAAAGAATCAGACCTGGCAGTGGGGTGACACTGTAGATCTCAGCTGTGATGTTTTCTCAGTGAGTAGCTTTTGGGTGAGCTGTCTCTCGTTATTGAAGCAGCCTCTTCCCATCTTCACCTCTTCTCCTTAGAGCAAATTGGAGAAAGCCAGACCAGCTGCCTCCTGTCACCAGCCTTGTTCCAGACACACGTCATTCCTGTGCTGCTGAAGCTATTTGAGGTTCATGAGGAGCATGTTCGAATGGTGTTGCTGTCTCACATTCATGCCTACGCAGAACTGTTCTCTCGGGAGGAATTGAAAAACATCATATTGCCACAGGTTAAGGACAGCAAAACAATACGTGATACATCCTAGAATATGGGTTTTCTACTGGTTGTGTTGGTTCTTAAAGTTAGGATCACGTAGTGCTGGCCACAAATGGGTTGCAACCTTCTTTCCATGCAAGCCCTAACCTTTACACCTCATCTTGATCCGAGTATTGGTTTCGTTAAACCCTGTGCCCTGTCACACATACCACTTCTGCTGGTACCCACTGGCCTTGACTGGCAGCCTCACAACAAGAGACTGTTTCGATTTCACACCACAGCTGTCAAGAATGGAGGGATGATCAGTCTGAGCTCAGGTGCCTTGACGTCAGGGTCCAGTCATAACTGGGCACTGGGATCCTTTAGCTTGCAACATGAAGCGATGACCTGTTTTATGCTACGCAATAATGTCCAGTGTCTCCTGGGAGCTGTGGGACATGGTAGAAGTGAAATGTGCTGTAAATATAACATTTAAAGGGGAAAGAAGTGAAAATGCAGATTGTTCTGTTCTTGGTAACATGTTCATATTCTTGGTGTAGGTATTGCTGGGCCTTCGAGATACCAGTGACTCTATTGTTGCGATAACACTGCACAGCTTGGCAGTTCTCGTCTCCCTGCTTGGACCTGAAGTAGTTGTAGGTGGAGAAAGAACAAAGATTTTCAAAAGCTCTGCACCAAGTTTCATGAAAACTGCTGATCTCTCCCCAGAAGGTAAATGACAGGGCGCTTTTGAGATTCTTGCCCGTTCTGTCCAAGCAACAGACAGAATTTCTTGGATGATCAATCTTTTGCTGTTGACAGGTTAATTGAAAAAAGCTAATTTGCAGTTAAACATTAATCCTAAATTAGGCGCTATGTACAGATACAGAACTGATGTTATAAGGAGTTATATAAAAGTATTTTAAATATAGGAAACACATGGGGAGAAAAAATTTAAATATCATCATTTTAAGAATGTCTGTATAGCAAAGGAGCTTAAGCGTGTGTGCACTTGGCGGAAAAACTATACTGCCCTTCTAAAGGACTTACGTATTTATCCAGATAGTTGTTTAATATTCCCTCTGTCCTTCATGGTTTTCAAAATAGTAAATCTCATCCTCTTCCCCCAATTTCTGTTCATAGATTGGAAAAGGAATACGAACTTCCCTATTTTCTCAGCTCTCAGGAGGCTTTTCAGCTAAATGAAGAAGTTAGTCCCTGCACTTGCTAGATAACTTGGAACCAACTGTACTAAGGGAAAGCTTTTCTGGATATTCAGACTAAGAATAACCGGAGGGAAGAACCGGCGTCTGTTCTACTTTAGACATACAGATTCAAATGAAATGCATGACAGAGATTAGTTTAAGCATAAATGTTTTCTTCCTGATGATGTGTGTACTGACAGGTACCACCCTTCATTAAAATCTGTGGATGGCTCATTGCATTATTTTGCTTTACATTATTTTAGTAGGCTATAATCAATAAAAAACTTTCAGCTTGCATACTAAAACCAGGTTTATTTTTCAGAATATATTTTAAATTAGACCAAATTAAACTATTGACAAACAGCAAAAAAACCAACTTTGTCCCCAAATGTAAGTGATGACCTGCAGGAAAACAGTACTAGAAGTTACATATGTGAGGCTTAATAAGCTAACTGCTTAAGCCCCTAAAATTATGTACTTTTTTATCAAGGGCACTTTGGGGAGGGGATGGGTTTTGTGTGTTAATTGCAGACTTTGTGTCTCTGGCTGCGCTGGCAACCCCCAGGTGAGTCATGCAGAGGCAGCACTGGCCCAAGCCATGCTGGTCTGGGGTGGTGGCAACAGGGCCTCGCGCAGCTGAGTCTGGTGCTGGTGAGTCACAGCCACATCTTGCAAAAACAAACTGGAACCAGGTGCTTGGCAAGCTTTTATCACTGGCCCAGGGAAACAGACCTGCCTTGTGCGGCTTCACAGCATGGCCTTTACTGCCTGTCACCTCATCTCAGGTGTGGTATGAGGGAGGCCACTGCACAGCCTTCAGGGTAGAGACTCTTGTTCCGGTAGCTGCTTCGCTCATGGTCCATGGTTTGTGTAGTCATGTGAGTTTGTTTATGCTTTGAATTGATGTGACTATCAGTGCTGTGCTTTTGTACGAGGTAGATGACATGAGATTTGTGATGCTGTGCAGTACAGAACCTGGGATCTTGGATCCAGCCAAGTGGCAGACAGCATTTTTTAAGCATCTGATCGTAATCTTTCATTGTGTATTTCTTGAAAGAACGTGTCAGCAAAACCTGACCATTTACAGTGGCCTAACTTTGTACTGGCAAGAGTTACAGGTGACAGGAACAGAGGGGTATTGTATCTACAGCTGAAGAGGTGCAGCTGTTGCATTGCTGTGCCAGTCTTCAGTCAGTATTGCTTGTCAGTGTTGTGAATAAGAGCGTTCCAATTCTGTGGGCAGTTTCAGCCAAGACTGACAACGCACCTTGTGGACTTGGTGGCCTTTCTTTTCTTTTCTTTTATCCTGGCAGACTCCCCCAGCCACGTCACAAGCAATCAGAGAAACCAAACCTCTCGGCCCTTGAAGAACAATTCTAGTGTGTTCCCCATCTCTGGAAGTGTACCTGGCAAGAAGTTTTCTGTGCAACAAGACAATCTCCTGGCTTTAAAGACAGGTAAAACTCAGCCCTAGCTCTTCCTCTTCAGAAATCAAATGTTCTACAAATGAAGTGTTGCTTGAAGAGGTGTTAATTTGCCCAATGTTCTGACCTAAAAGATTCAGTGAGCCCAGGAAGGTTATAGTGAAGGAACAAGAGTGTGACCCTTGAACTCCTAGGGAGTAGTTATTTGGGAATCTGGTTGCTCGCTGGCCAGTGTAGAATTTCTGTTTCCTTACGGCAGATTCTCTGCTGTGCTTTTTCACCCTTCCCATAGCTCAGCAAATACAATAGATTTATAGGTCCACTCATTCTCTCACCTCAGAAGCTGACT
The DNA here is from genome assembly GCA_013398155.1 of Pedionomus torquatus. NCBI lineage: Eukaryota > Metazoa > Chordata > Aves > Charadriiformes > Pedionomidae > Pedionomus > Pedionomus torquatus. The sequence continues at coordinate 95,049 of VZRU01011300.1, forward strand.
CAGTTTACATTTGTGGCCTTCTTTCAATCACCTATTGCTTATTAGCAGTCAGCTTTTATTGCCTCAGAGTTTTGAGATTAATAATGCTCCTTTGCAAGCAAGAATGTGGCCGTGCTTTCTCATACAAGATGAGCTTAGCACTGAAACGTCCTTCCAGTCAGTGTTCCTGGCTTATTTCCACGTGAGGTGCTCCTCGTGATATCAAGGATTTTTAGGCACAACTCTGTCTCTACGCTTGCTCTCTTGAAAGGAGCATCTAACACCTTTGTCTTTCACAGGCAAGCGAGATACTCAGTGCCCCCAGAATGGAATTCCTGGGAGCATTAATGCCCTAGGGAGCAGCAGGAGCTCTTTGACTACCTCAGAAAAGCCAGCAGAGGAATGGCCAGACTGGAGTGAGCCGGAGGAGACAGACACTGAGAAAACTGTAAACATTCAAATTCGGCCCAGAGAGCCACAGGGCAGCGTGGGACCTTATTTTGCTGAATGTGCTGTAGATGAGAAGCCTTGGGATGACTTTGAGCCCAGCAGCCCTCATCCTGAACTGTCTTCAGGGAACTGCCTCACTGTGACACAAAGTGATGCAGTTGAAACACCGAGGCCTCTGCCAGGTACCCATCAACTCAGCAAAGAATTCAGAAGCCTCAGACTGAGTCCCCCTGCCAAGTCCTGCCCCAGGAACAGCTGGAACAATGAAGAGTGGGACCACCAGGAACAACCAGGAGGAACTGTGCTGCCAAAAACAACCTTTCAGGAAAGGTTGAGGTCTTCATCAGAGTTTGGCCTAGGAGAAGAATTCACTATCAAAGTGAAGAGGAAACCTGTGCAAGACCCTGAGTTGGACTGGTTTGCTGACATGATCCCAGACATTAAGCCTTCTTCAGCTATCTTGATTTTACCTGAAGCAAGGACAGAAGCAGTTGTTCCCAGCCATGCTGGTGTAGTATCCAGCAGAGAAGGTGCCTCCCAGAATGTGCTGTTTTCATCCAAATTTGCAGCAGCTGATGTTATTGAGGTAAGAGGCTATATAGGCAGTGGGGTTTAAGTAACTGCATCCTAAAGCATGTACATAGCACAACACACTGTTGTAGCACCAGCTGGCTCCTTAATCAGGTGGTGGATAACATGAGGCAGTGGCAGCAGTGTATGAACATACAGTTGATTCTTCACCTGTGAACAGAAGATGCTCAGCTCTGAATGATGCATCTTTACCAGGTAATCCAATGGGCCGTTACTACAGCAGCAAGAGAGCTGCGTTAAGAAACAGTGAGGGAATGGACTTAACTTGTAAACACTACTAAAGGCACTGACTAAGGAGTTTTAACTCCAGATTTTAATTTGTGCTGCTGTATCCCAGATGCAAAGACAGGGAGACTAAGAAGAGTCTTGGTTTGTCAGACAGGTAGAAGAAGGGTGGATTCTATCTGCTGAATGGCTCATGCACAAACAGAAGGGGCTTTCAAGCACAGACAATGCTCAGGACTTCAGTGTTACTCCTGGCTCTCCTAGGAAAACCTAATAGCTTTGTAAATACAGGACCAGGAAAACAGAACCTCTGGATTACAGAATACCGCTTTTTGGGTGCTTTGTTTTTGTGAAAACAAATAGTTGAGATGTATCTCCATTTCAGAGAACAAGGGAGATTATGAAACCACCTTTTTAAGTAAGCAGGTAAATCCCTCTAGCCTCATCAGAGGCTCTGGAGACTGCCTTTGTTTCCTAGGAGTGGAGGCAGCACTCCCAACTCTGCCACCTGCATGAGGGAATAGGTGTTGATTTCAAGTTGTTTTGCTAATTCAGCCTCAAGAGAGCTACCACAGGGGTAGCAGGTAACATGGGGAGAGGAGCCTTGCATGTAAACTGAAGTTGTTTACAACATTTAAAAATTGCACACTTGCTTTTTCAATGCACTGTTGTGGTATCAACCTTTTTTTTTTTTTGAGGACCCAGTCAGTGCTATGGAGCTGAAGATTAGAGTCAGTGTTAGAACAGAGCAGGACAGCAGCTGTTTCCTAGCGGGAAAGAAGTGATCTAGTTCCTAACATCCTGTTCTTAATGGAAAGTGGGTTTGGTATAAACAGTTCTTGCTTTAATGTAAGACTCTGCCTATTAATTTGCTGTTGTCTTTAAGGTGTTGCCTTTTGTAGTTAAAGGTTTTTTAAGATAGAACACTGGTTTTGGTCTTATGACAGGGTTTTGGTATTCTGGATGACTGTCTTGCTGTGCCATTGCAAGCCATACAGGCTACTGCCTGGCTCCTGTGGCTGTGCTGAGTACAGAAATACAGTACATGTGACTTACTGTTGATAGCTTTATGTGATTCTAGGCTGAAGCTGCAGGCTGGGGTGAAGAAGAGGAGTTGAACTGGGAAGACGATGCTAACTGGTAACAGGACTGAAGAGGCAATCTGCTTCCCTAGTACAAAGGATAAGTACCTCAGCACTGCTTTTTGCCAGAAGGCAAGCACTTGCTGCAGCAGCCAGCAAGATCCCGTGGGGCCTGGTCTCTTGCAATGGATGCTCCTTTCCAGTCTGTGCCAAAAACTGCAGGGTGAGGCCTGCACTCAAGCAATACGCCCAGCTGCAGTGCATGCCACCGCTACCGGAAAGAGGAACAGCGTGACAGGTGTGTTGGTGCTGACATGCTACTGGAGGCCAAGAGTGGTGTAAGCGATTGTTCTAGAACTCATCCCTGCTCTGAAAAACTGATGACAATAAATCAAAGTCATACTGAGTTCCTTGGTTAATGTGCCTTTTTTCTACCCCCCAGAGAAATAAAGCCCTTAGTAATGGCTCTTTTTAACTTTTTGGCTACAAGATGATTTTAAGATGAATATACATACTTATTTATTTCTGTTTACATCGTTCTGTCAGTGAATGGCACAAGAGATACTAGGAGTCATACAGTAAAGGGCCACTGATCGTGGACTGCTTAAGCACTGCATTCTTTCTGCTCTTAATTGTGACTAATAAAGATTACTTTTAAAAGATAACCCTAGCATGAAGTGGAACCAACAGCAGAGGTATATTCAGAGAACAGTATAGAGCCTAAATTGTTACTCTTGAGTATATTTTAAAATTAAGATTAAAAACTTGTACTGCCTGGTCACCTGTATGTGACACGAACAAAGGTAACTGTTACTTTTACAATAGATTCAACCATCCTAGTATTCAAAACACAAGATCATGAAATGTTTATCACCATACAGTAGCTAAGAAGAGCTATACATTGGCAATATACAAAATGACAGCTCAGATGCACAATAGTGTCCATTAAAGTGTATCAGTCCTTCCAGTCAGTTATTATGAATGATGGGCCAACCGCCTTTCAGTTCATGTTGGCACATTAACCAAGACCCAGCACTGCAGCAGAGAATGGCCCTGTGTCACAGTTTTTCTTCTTCGGCAATCATGGTACAAAGGCATCTATTCCCTCACATCAGGGAGCTGAGCTGTTTTACTGTCTTTAAAACTGTTGAGTACCTTACCGTACGCTGTCTCTGATGATGGCTATAGCTGTATGTAGAGCCTCCAGTTTTACTGCAAGCCAAGCAGGGGGTGACCCTTTCTGGAGCAGCAGCTTCACAGCCTCCACTGCCCCCTCCATGGTGCCTACTGCCGACTTATACTGCTCCTCGGAGGGTGGGTGACATGCTCTTTTTGCTAGAGGCTGCAGATTTAAATAAACATGAAACATCATTTATAATGCTCTACAGAAGTCATCAGTCTTCATCCAAATCCAAGAAAACCCTTAGACAGAGAAGAGCTGCAAGAGACTCCCTGGCCCTGTGAGAGTTCTTGCTGGCTGGTAGGCAGTACAGAACATTCAGTACAATATTAAGGGCCAGGAGTGCACATGAGCTTTTTTTCCTTAGGGCAGGAAGAACTTCTTTAGATACTTCTGACAAGTCAAAAACAGAGCCCAGATAGTTTAAAGAAGTCACATACCTCTCCTGTTGACTCCAGTTCTCCATCCTTTTTCATGAACTGTGCATTGCAGGTAATCCTTTCTTGTTTCATGCGCTCTATTCGTGCTTCTGTTGTCTCTTCTACTTGCCTCGTCTAGGGAGGAAGCCACAGGAGAGGTAACTAAACCAAGGCAGAATAACCAGCCTCCACAGGCTCAATTTCTACACCAGAACAAAGGGGAGGGAGGGAGAGATCTTAACACGCAGTTCAAAGTGAATCAAATATCCTCACGCGCTCTTCTGAACAGGAGATTGAAGTTACCTACAACCTTGGTATAGCACTGGCAGCTATCAGTTCTTTTCCCAATTAGCTGCTTGTCAAAACCCACACATCCTAAGCCTTAGGTTACAGCATGATAACCACTCCCTCTTTCCCACTGTCTGTGTTCTGCATGACTAGCTGTCTGCTCCTAAGAGAATTGTTTTCCAACATGCAAGAAGGACTAAGATGTTTCATATGCATTCATTTAGCTTTCAGAAACTGATCCAAGAAAAATGGGGAAAGAAATCACACAAAAACAAACAAGGAAATACCTGTCTTTTTAATAGATAACCTCTTTACTCACAACAACTGTGCAACTTAATCTTTTTTTTGTTGTTCAATGAGGGAAAAGCAAAGCATTTAAATCAAAGTTGGGATGTACTGAAAGAGCAGTTAAGCATAGGAATGGTAGTTGCTAATTCTGCAGATTAAAGCAAGTAGAACAGTTCAACTAGATCCCAGTTAAGAGATTTTTAACTTTTAAACTTACTTATCTAATCACCATGTAGACATAGGCTGTGTAGTGCTTACAACAGATGTGTCCAACATCAGCTGAGAAAGCAGTGAAATGGTTCAACACCACACATACCTTAGCCAGAAAACTAACAACTTTGTTCTTAGTTTCTTCAGAATTAAGGCACTGAGGAACAACATCTTCATGGCTTGTTTCCTGTCAAAACCATTGAATAATAGTTTAGTACATTCATATTACCAAAGGACTAGACAATGTAAAAAACATTTCTGTGATATCCCTTTCCTGCTGTGACCAGTCTAAGCAACCAGTGCTTCATCTTCCTTCACCTCCAGCACTCAACATCACTTACAAAAGTAGCGAGGGCCAATGCAGTTGATGTGCAGTAGCATCTGTTACACTTAAGATCCAAATTCGTCAGCAAACGCGTAGACTGAATGCTCACCTCTGCAAAATGCGTGAATGCCTCCAGTGCGTGCTGATGAATCAGCCAGGTGTGGTCAGCCAGCAGAGAAGCAAACAAACATGACAACCGGGGAACAATTTGCCTCTGAAAGAGGAGCAAATATCTGTGAGTTCCAAAGAGTGAGTTGCACGTATTTTACCATCACAATTCATGGCTGAAGAACTGCTCTAAGGTCAAGGGAAAGGTCTGCAAAATGCCAGACCTTTCTGTCTGGCCATACTGCCCTGTATGGCAAAAACACACTGTAAGGGAAGTGCCATGTTCTATTCTTTCTCCTTGGAGCTTCAAATGTCAGTCCTTTATAACTGGTGAGAAGCAACAAGCAGATGAGCAAGTCAAGCATCTTACATGCACTCAGCGTGTCTCAGTGAAAAATAAGAGTGCCACACACCATTAATAAGTCTTCAAAGTGATTCTGTCGTGGCAGCCCTGTATGTATATGATGAACTTGATCCTTTATTTTTAAATAAGCAGCATATATTTTCACCAAAAGTCTGAGTATTATCTAAATAAGGCCACAATTCTCTTTACCTGTGCTTCTTGTGGTATAAACATCTTTCCCATAGAAGACAGAAAATCCACCATTGCTAGACGAACATGATCTGGGGGATCCAGCTGGAAGAGGGAAGACTGCAGTGCAAATACCTGCAGAAAACAAACCCCAGTGAAGCTCCATCGAACAGACTGCAGGCAAAAACTGTTCTCTCTCATCTTCAAATCTGAGGACACTGAATTTCAAAAACTTGATGGGAAACAAAGTTTGCTACACCTTGAATCAAAGTGGCTAGGACAAAGCTGCTGTGTGCATTTCAGAATGAAAAAAAGCATGCTTTGTAGCATACCCGTATCTCAACTATCTGTATGGAGCAATGGGATTCTCAAAAGAAACAATAACCAAAGTGTCATATACTTAAAGATCAGGAAAGTCATCAAAGAAGAGATAAAATTAGGAACCTCCATATGTTAAAAGGCAGCCCGATCATAAAATACCTCCTTTAAGATTTCAGTAAATCCCAAAGAACTTGGGTTTCATGAAGTAAATTATTCATAACAAGGTTTTGGGTTGGGTTTTTTTGTTGTTTTTTTGTTTGGTTGGTTGTTGTTGGTCGTGTTTTGGAGGTTTGTTTGGTGGTTTTTTTTTTGTTCATTTGTCTGCTTGTTTCTTACCTGAGTAATCAGTTCAGCATTTAATCCTTGAATGAAAAATTCCAAAAGCTGAAGTAGTAAACACAGCGTCTGCTGGAGAACTGGCTGTTCTGAGACCTTCAACAGATCACAAGATATTAGTAACATTGTATTTTAGCTTATGGAATAATAATAAAGAAAGAAACTCAGTTATAGTACTGTTCCAAAATTCGTAGCCTAAGGTCACACCTGTAACACATCATAAGCAACAGAATAATATATTGAAAAACTCCTATCAGTATTTCTAGGTAGTGATGTTGTACAAGACCTTTTTCTTTGATTTTTATTAAGAATATTTCTTATCCCTCATCTCCTTTCCACTACTCACTAATATAAGCAGCTAAAGGTTATCTGAACTATTTCTTTTCACTTCAGTTGCCAAATGTAGTTACAGAACGGCCCAGGACAGAAAAGACCACTGAAAAGGCCCGTTGGCTTTTCCTCATACCACTACTTCATTCTACTCTGAAACTTTCTTTTTTCATCTAAGTATGACCCATGAAAATCCTTTTTTCTTCACTGCAGCTGCAGAGAAGAGATAAACAGTCACAAGGGAATCACCTATCCCCTTGTTCTCATATACGAGAGGAAGTTTACTAGCTCTACCAGTTTTCACATTCTAAGCTATATAATACTTAAATCACCACAGGTTTTGTTAGTATCCTAATGAACATTTAAAACAAGCCAAATTTGTAACTGGTATCAATCAGAATGTGGCATTTCTGATTTCTCCTTAAGCAGGTCTGAATCAGACACTAAGGAACAGATGGAATAACAGAGAGCCCTATATAGACTCATCAAATTCTCTAGATAAGAAGGGACCTTTATGATCATCTAGTCCAACAATTAACCTAACTGATAAAAAAACATCACTAAGCCATGTCACTAAGGACTATGTCAACCTATCTTTTAAATACCTCCAGGGATGATGCCTCAATCACTTCCTTGGGCAGCCCATTCCAGTGATTAATAACCCTCTGTGTAAAAAATTTTTCCTGACATCCAATCTGAACCTCCCCTGGTGCAACTTGAGGCCTTTTCCTCTTGTCCTATCGCCTGTGACTTGGGAAAAGAAACCAACCCCCACCGCTCTACAACCTCCTTTCAGGCAGTCATAGAGAGCTATAAGGTCTCCCCCCTCAGCCTTCTTTTCTCTAGGCTGAANGAAAAGCAACCAACCCCCCCCCCTCTACAACCTCCTTTCAGGCAGTCATAGAGACCTATAAGGTCTCCCTTCAGCCTTCTTTTCTCTAGGCTGAACAATCCCAGCTCCCTCAGCCTCTCCTCTTAAGGCTTGTTCTCCAGACCCCTCACCAGCTTTGTTGCCCTTCTCTGTACCCGCTCCAGCACCTCAATCTTTTTTTGTAGTAAGGGGCCCAAAACTGTACACAGCACTCAAGATGGGGCCTCACCAGTGCTGAGTACAGGGGGACAACCACCTCCCAAGTCCTACTTGCCATGCTGTTCCTGATACAGGCCTTCTTGGCCACCCAAGCACAGGCAAATTCAAACTCTCCTTCTTCCCAGAGCACACGCCTGCCTAGTACATCAACCAGCTGGCAGCAGAGGGGCAGCACAGTTGACACTTCTTCACAGAAAACACTCAAATCCAAGTAAAACAACTTAGTAACAAACACACAGTGAAACAGCACCAGCTTATTCTCAAGGACATAATGCTTTCACCACTGGGGCAGCAAGTTCTCTTACCTGCTTGGCCTGGAGAAAAGTCCAGAACTGACCAAGCACTCCCAAGACAGATGCCTGAAGTTCTGCCTCCAGAGTGTCACCAGCAAAATTGAAGGCAGCCAGCAGGACAGAAAGAGCAATGTTCTAGTAGGAAAAAAAAAAAAGTATGAGTAAGACACACACAAAAAAACCCCTACATATAAAACAAATCAATACTACAGGCTTATATTAAACATCAGAAATGACTCAAGACAGCAAGAAGTTCAATGTGCTGAGTCAGCTGTACAGGACCACTGATCCACCAGGTCACCAACAAATACAGCTCCAAAGTGAGGAAACCACTGATTACTTCTTGAGTTTCACATGGTGCTGCAGTCATTAGCTCCACTGGCAGGTGACACTTCAAGTGGAAGTCTCCGGTTTCTCACATTCCTCTCCATCAAGGAGATAAGTGAGCACCCTTCAGATCTGACACTGCATAAAGCCAGCCAGAACTTTAAAGCTTAGAAGTAACTGTATCATACAGTATAAATCTGAAATTTTAAAGACAGACATGTCTGCTCACCCAGAGAGCAAACAACAACTAGAATAACTGGCAAATCATAAGACCTCCACTATCATGACCCTTAGAGCAGAGGGTCCTACGGTGCTGTGTACTAGAAGAAAAAAATTAAATGAGAATTCTTGCTCATGCATTTGCCAGTTAGTCATGGGAAAAAGCTGTGCAACACACAGGAAAAGAGAACCGAGGTGACAGCAACAGAATCTTTAGAAGTTTGGAAAACCAGAGCTCACCCATGGTTTACAAAGAGAAGCAAATCTTGCTTACCACCGGAGGGAGCTCTCCCAAATCACACCTGCTATTCAGCCACCGCCTGCACTGCGCAAGCCCCACCATGCAGAGCTGACATGCCACCCGCTTCCTGAGATGAGGATTCAGGGCCTTTAGGGATACGTGCTGCCACACAGCCAAGTTTTCCACCTCTTCTGGAAGGAACTTATGAACGAATTCTACCTGCAAACAAAAGTTAACGAACTAAATAGACCAGAAGACAATTTGGTAATCTGTCAGAAAGCTGAGGAACCAAAATGCACTTCTGGTTTGCTTTATAAACATTACAAACACAAAAATAAATGTAAAAAATTTCTTGTTTAAACAAAAAATATCTTTTTCATATAGAAACTTAAGAACTGCCACCTCCCTTGTCACCTATTGGAATGATTAAGCAGCTTATTCTCTCGGCTGCTTGAAGCAAAGGTCCTGGCAAGCAGAAGAGCTTTAGTCTTTGAGGTGTATAGAGAAGCACAAACAGGAGAGGATACTGCTCTCTATAGCTCACAACACAAGAACACTCATGAACTCAAGCCACAGGTGCAACGACAGAACAAAGTTTCAGCAGATCAGGGTGGATGTGCTGTTTTCATACTTAGTCAAAAAAAGGATTTTATTGCCACTCTTGTAAGACCACTCTTATAAAGGTGTATGTGCCTTTCTTGTTTTAAAGTGCACACCTGCACAAATCAGGATCCACTATGACAAAGTAAAAACAGGTACAATACCAAGTAGAGCAAGCAAGCACTCGACATCTTGTCATTTTTGAAGAAATAAAATGGGATATCTTTTTTTACACATGCCACCAATTCTAATCTCTTCTATTAAAGACAGAAGATACTGGTGCTACACTTGCCTGATGATCCGGAGCCATCAAGAACAGCATACGCCTCAGCAGAACACCCAAGGCAAAGACCTGGCAACAGTCAGTGGGCCAAGACTTTATCTGAATTATGATAAAAGGGTAACGTGTAATTAAATTAAGGAAAAAAAAAATCACCACTCAGCAAATCAGTTCTACATAGAATGTTTTGAGAGTTGCTCTGCAAGACCACAACAGTAACACTCTAAATAAAACAATACAGGACATGCTGGAAATACTAGGCACATTGTTTTATATTTTCACAGTACTGTTTTTGCTAATTATTAACCCATTTTAAGAATTAAAACAATATCCATTTGTACTTGGAAAAAAAATGGAATTCCTGTCTTTGGCCACTTAGAAAATTTGCCAGTAGAACACGGATTAAAGCTGGTGCCAAACTGCAAACATCACTGTGATTCTTACCAAGTGGGCGATCACAGCAACGTGGTGAGCACACAGTTCAGCTGTCCCATACCTGCAACGTGAGAGACAGAAGCTTGTGAGTCTGTACTGCCTATTCTTTGGCAGACTAAATATTATTAATTATATATTATATAAGTCAGCCATTTCCTTTCACATCTAAACTTGATAGGCACAGACACAATTTACGTGAGAAGTAGACAACTATTCCCCTTACTTGCATGAATGTAAAAAATGGCTAACCTATTTCTGCACCTAATTTTCAAAATCTGCTCTACATTTGAAAATAATCCAATTCTGGGGCAATTTTGTCTTATAAAAATCTCTCTCAAGGAATTATTTCCAACAACAGAACTAACTGGATCTGTGGAAATCCTGCTTGACCTGTAAGAAAGTCATCTTACCGGGCAAGGAAGCACCACGCATCCATTGCTAGCAGAGACGTGATCATACTAGAACCCAGCACAGCATCCAGAAGAGCATATTCCTGAGGAAAAACACATATATACGTTAACTCCTGCAAAAACAGATTACAAACCTAATATTACTTTTACTTCACTGGTTAGGATAAAAACTGGTATGATTTTCAGCTTATCCAAATTACAGTATTTTAACAACTCATTTCCACATTCTGTATTCAGCCACAACCTTAGTTTTGCATACTTTGAATGTACATTCATCTCAATGGGTTGAGGACCCTTCACTTTTCAAAACATTTCGTGGTGTGCATCCCTTCTTCGCAACCACCACCGAGGTTCTCAAGAGCTTGTATGAAACTTTATTTTTCCCCTTTCCCAAAAGTGACATTTGCTGTAGAAGTGAACTCCAGTCACACAACTGTTTTCTACAGAGCAACATCACCTAAGCATCTCGTTAGAACTAGATCACTAGGAAGAACTTATTCTTTTTTAAATAGTACCAGTGCATCACAACAGCTGATGAGATAAACAAAACACCAGTCTTACCAGCTGAGGGAAGTGCGATGGGAGTGTGGAAGCAATGAAGGAGCATAGGTGGACACAGACGTAGTGATAGAGGGTGATGGGAACTGCCAGCTGTCCTGTACCGATCACCTCTGGCAAGCAAACAGGGAGAGAAAGCTCACCAGAACAGTGCTGGAAACTGAAGAAGAGAGCCGAAAACAAAGACAGGCTGCAAGGGTAAAAAAAAAAAAAAGAGAACCAAACCAAAACAAGTTGGATTACAGATATGCAAATCCCAAACTCTGCAATTACCATCTGTACTTGAGAATCTTTGTCTTTGACCAGAAACGATGGCAGTAACTTCAGTGCTTTTCCACTATACTGATATTCCCAACTACCTTACTCTTTTACAAGTTCAGATGATTATTAGAGGGTTCAGGCATAAAAATGCCCTTTTAACTTACTGAAGTATCAACAAATTCCATATATATCTCTTATCTTTGAAGTACTCTAAACACCATTCCTTTCCTGTAAAAAACCAGACATCTCTGGCTCTGTATCCTTCGCTCCTGAAGCATGAGACATCAAAACCTCTTCTTCTCAATATAAGAATGTAAACCTATAGAGGCTGATACATTTTATTATTCAGTAAAAAAAAAAAAAAACACAAAAAAAACCAGCAGAGCCCCTCTGTTTGCCTGTATAGACTGATTGCCATAGTGAAGAATTACAATGAAAAACTTCTCTAGTACCTTTTTCCTGCATTCCAGAGAGTTTGCACTTCTTCAGGCTGAGAGGATAGCTTGTCCATTATGGTAATCAGGAGGAGACACTGGGGCAGCTGCTGCTCAGGGGGGAGACCTGCAGAAGTTTGGATTTTTTTAAAAGGTTGCCCTGTATAAACTGGCTTTTAAAGGAAGTGACTAACAATGAAGAACTGGTGAAACACAAAAGTTCCCAGTGAAACAAGTAAAAAAGAATAAATAATCACCTTTTAGACACAGCTGGAAAAAAAAAAAAAGAGAATGTTTCATCATGAAGAAGTCGATGTTTGAAGTGGAAAAAATGTTGGGTTTGAAGTGACAAATAAATGTAACATACTATATCAGGTAAAATCGAAAGTATTCCAGTTCTGAACTGCCACTGCAAGATGCTTCAAAGGAGTTACACAATCTGGCTGCCTTATTCTTCCAGTCACCTTGAAAGCAGTAGACGCCTCAAACACTGAAAACACCAAGTTTTCTTCTTGGTGCGTCAGGATAATCACAAGGCCAGAGTGTATGTATGTGGGAGAGAAGTCAGTCAGCTCTCTCAGAATTACGACACGTTGGGCAAGGCAAAGAACTGAGGAGGGGGCAACAAAAAGCTGATCGTTTTCCAGTTTGAAGGCATTCTACTTCTCACAGGAAATACTTCATTTAGGAAAAATAGCTCTTCTCCCCCCATCAACAGAAGATCTGGAAAATTTCATCCTACTTTGAAAGCTTGTGACAAGAGCAGATTGAAATCATGCAAAACAACAGAATTGCTAGGATTTCTATTAACCATATTAATACTGAAGTTACTGCAATTACTTTGGAAAAGCTGCATTCAATAGCAACATGAACTGCTACAAAATTAATCTGAATTAGCACACAACTGGCTATATCATAGTAACTACAAACTAACTAGAGACAAGCAAACCAGTACAGAATATTGCTTGTGGTCCAGAGTCCAACTATCTATCCTGATGCCTTAAAGATGGTTACATAGTACTATAGCAGCAGTACCAGGATTTTAAACCTACCTAACTTTTCACTTAACACTTGCTCCATAAAAGGGCTAAAGGGAAGAAGCTGGTTGATGAGAGGGTCCAGAGCCACAAGAAAAACACGGGATATTTCATCTCGATGAACTTCCAAGATCTCTGGAGCATACAGACTGGGAGGAAATTTGCTGAGGAAAGAGGGGGAAAAAAGTAGTTAAATATTCTAATTTCATTTAGAGTAAAAGTTGCTTTTCAAAAGAATGACAAGAGGCAAATTAAAGATTTCCTTGTTATTGTGAAATAAGACAGAACAGGCTCCCCATTTTAGAGTATCCATTATAACACAGAGTTATAACTCTGCATTCAGCCTTTAAACTAATGTCCTGGTTTGAGGTAAATTTTGATTAGGTTTGATTAGGTCAGAACCACGACAACCATGTATTGCAATCCAGTATTTTACTAAACACTGAAAGAAAACCTTACAAGCTCATAGAAAACGCATGCCATACATAACACATAAGAATATACCAAGTCACAAGAAAAGTCAAGCAACGAAAAACCTAGAAAACACCTGTATATGTAACTTGACTGTCATAAATGTCCAATTTATGCATGAATTTAACATGACACTAATATAACAGTACCACAATTTCTCTGACGAGAAAAACAACAGTAGAAAAAAAGTAAGCAATATGAGGAAGAAAAACCAGAGAGATCATGAAATGAAAGCCTCCTACTTTGGGGACATATAAAGTAACTATAAAAACTGTACCTTCCTACTGAAAAATCCCGCTCAGTTTTGCTGTTTGAATAAAAGTTTACTGCCTTCCACTACAGAAAGATCTACAAGGCAAGTGAAGTTAAAAGACTAAACTTGTAAAAAAAAAAAACCAAACCAAAAAAACCAACAACTACCCCATTATGCAGCAAAACCATGCACACATCTCGCCACAGAACCCCCTTTCAATTCCAAAAGAACAACTGACTGTTACAAAGCTCACTTGTCTCTCTTCTTCCACACTACTGCAGCAAATAAGACAGAACTTTTGAAAGAAAAACGGTAAGCTGCTTGCACACTGTTATGCTTCATGATAATAACATTTTAAAAAGCTTTTTCTTCTGGGAAAACTATAGAGACCTTTTGTAAGATTTCACAAGATTAGACACACAACAGTAAAGCCATGAAAAATTGCAGGATACTCTGTTTCCAATCTTTTCTACCTTCAGGACAGAAGTATGGTCTTTGTCTTAAAAGCAGAAACAAGCTATCAAATGTTGCTGCTAACACCTCCATTTGGCCTTGGATTTTTTTCTTTCACTAGAATTTAAGACAAAAAAAAGCATATGGCTACGTAGTTATATACGTATATATATATAAACAGAAAAGAATAAGGATTGCTAGAGAATGGCAATTCTGAATTGCCTTGACTTTGCACAATTTGACTAACGTCACGCTATTCCTCATTTCTAAGCAGAAAGTACCCTGCTGGGTTGCTCTGTTTCAGCTTTGCATAACTGCTCAGTCGTGAATCCTACCTTGAGGAATTTGAACTTTAGCAACAAGAACGTTCAAAAGACCTTGCATAAAGAGACCCAGTGTCAAAGAATCTGCGTACTCTAAACATAACTTAAGAAATCTTGACACAGGCAATTGCAACATTATGGTTTGTCTATATTGGACACTCAGAGCACTGATCAAGAATGGGGTTAAGGTAACTAGTATCACCAAAAATGCCCAATTTATTAAAAAAAAAGTAAATATTTCTGTATATGAAAAAAGAAGGCAACAGATCTTGGACAAGAACTGCATTTTTACATTTTGAAATACTCGCAACTTTAAGAATGCAATATGGAGATAGTATTAAGATACTATCAGTAATAAATTAATTGTACTTCACTTACCTGTATATCTGAAGAAAAAGATGATGTAACTGAGAGCACGAATCAGAGAAGAAAGAAAGAAATTCCTGCAAAAGCCATTAATTATTAATGATATTTTCAATATAAAAATAAACCATTAAATATGTTTTCTTTCTGTTCTGCTATACTGGTGTATAAAGCACTACACTACAAAAATTGGCTAAGTTCTAGCAATCCGCAACACAAAGCATAAATTACACTACATGTATATATTGCAGGTAAAACAAATGTATAGGCTAATTTAAAAAAAAGGAAGAAAAGAAATCAATAAGTACAGTTGTAATAGCCATAGAGAGCTACAAAAATTTATGTGGTCTCATAAAACAGCCTTCCCACAGGTATCCTCTCACTATGCTACTCATTTTATACCAAAAGTATAGAAGAACCCCCCACCAAATAACCCCAAAATGCCACCAACAAAAATTGCCCCCTGATTTTATCCCATGGGACAGAACAGGTACAGAATGCACTGTCACTGCTGCTTCTAGAAAGCAAAATTTTTTCACAAATATTCTTAAAACAGGTAGATTTATAGCATGCCTCCTAATAATAAGAAAAACAAAACACAGCAACAAAACAAAAGGGCAAGGAAAAGAACAGGAAGTTAGCGTCAGAGCTAACAACAGTATGCAGGCGCTTTTTATTAATGCCACATTGTTTTCCATTGCCGAAACAAGCAATAATTCTGAATACTTGGCATCAGGTTTCATCTGCTTAATTCTTCCAGATAAAGTTACTATCGCATTGACTTAAGGCTGCCTATAAAGACTGGACATCTCCTACCAACTCCACAGTGACACTGCTTGTAATAGCTTATGGTTCTTGCTTTGTTCTTCTGTTAAATCATGGAATGGTTCGGGTTGGAAGGGACCTTAAAAATCACCATGGGCAGGGACACCTCCCACTAGAGCAGGTTGCTCAAAGCTCCATCCAGCCTGGCCTTGAACACCTCCAGGGATGGGGCATCCACAACTTCTCTGGACAACCCATTCCAGTGTCTCAGCACCCTCACAGGAAAGAATTTCTTCCTAATCGCTAATCCAAATTTACTGTCTTTCAGTTTAAAACCGAACTCCTCATCCTATCATTACATTCCCTGATAAAGAGCTCTTCCTTATCTCTCCTTCAGGTACTAGAATCATAGCAGTAACCCTGCCTAGGCTTCCTGATATATACAGGTGGAAGAACTAAGATAGGTTCTGCATGGATGTTCATTATACCACCCACATGGTACAGTCATAAATTGTTAACACACTATGCAATACACAATTATTCTATTTGCAGACCAGAGGCTTAAGTTCATACTAGCACAGAATTTAAGTATTAGAACCTACCTTGGTGTAGTGTACAAGGGAATTAGCGAAAAACCTGCACAGTTTGACTGTCCTCTGGAACAGCCTGAGGTCAGTCCCCTCCTGTCCAAAAAAACCCAAACAGTTCTAAAACTTAATACACAGAACAATACAACAAAAAAGAAAGTTAGATTGCTAATAACATTCGAAACCTATTTCAAACTTGATTCTCTATGGACTGAGCAACCATAGAGGGGAGAAATTTAAAAATCTTCAGTGTGCCTCAACATTTTTATAGCAATATTCAGAATTTAAATATTACTTTTTAATTGACCTTGGGATATTGTCAGTTTAGGAAGTAAAAAAAAAGAAAATTACCATAGAGTATTATGGAAAACTATTTTCAGTGCCTCACTAAAACAGACCCCATCTAAACAGAAGTTGAGGCCTCATTTTCATGTGGTTTCAAAAGAACAAGGTATTCTGCCTACCACGTGAACTTAAAACAACCCAAACAATCACTCCAACACAATACAGCACAAAGAGTTTATCCTACTCAAGTTCAATGGTAGCTTTGGGATCTTCTTCATTCACCTGTATCTCTGATATCTTCATTTGCTCAGCCAGTTGCAAACACGAGTGAAAAGAAAAAAGGGTGTCTTTGCAGAGGCCACTGAGGATGTCACTGTGTTTCAGACGGCACTGCAGCAGAGAATGATGCTTCAGGCTTTGCCTAAAAAATAGGAATATAATTAGATATTTAATTGTCAGAAGTGATCATGCAAAGAGTTAGCACAAATCCAAATAACTAATTATTCTACTTAGGCTTTTACACAACACTAATTGGTGCAGGATCTGTGTACATCAAAACCAGAAATTTAGAGAGAATGACCCTCTTCACTGAAACAGAGAGGAGAGGCAGGATGAAAGCACGAGGCAGCACAATTCAAGCCAAAAATGGCTACAAAATTACAGGTCAAGCCTCTTAAGAATATTTATTCAGACAACAGTGTTTCAAATTTTCTTCTGCATTTTAATACAAAAAGTCAAGCTTCTATTGCTTCTCATGCACAATTCCTAACTACCTTCACTGACAATACTTACAAGCCAAATTTCAAAGTGTACTTACTAGCTAAATAGCATTCTCTGATTTCAATTTTATTTGAAACTCTGAACATAAAGCTGATGAAACACTGGTTATTAAAAATTACAGTCTGTTCATATTACAATGAAGTCCAAATTGTTCAATGACATACTTGATTATGAACTTCCATGTATTGGCGTGAAGAGCATGGTCCATGTTGGAAATGACAGAGCATATCTCCAGCACAGTGTGGATTACTACGGAAGAAATAATAACAGCAACAAGCGAGTTAAATGACATTCATGAATTCACAGCCACACTACCCTCCTAGGAAAACATCATCTAACACTGGCACTAGAGAATACCGCTGCCCTGACACTGAATCAGGGAAACCGCTCAGTGCTGCCCCTTTCCTACAAACCTACAACAATATGCCCCACGCCCCAGAGAAAGTTTGAGAAAAATGGAAATATTTCAAGCTGCAGAGTACTACCTTCTGAAAGGCTGGTCAGCAGGAATACAGTATGCTCAGAATCCTGGTTCTAACATTCAGGCATACTCCTCCACAGGAAAGACAACTGAGCAAGACTTAAAAAAAAAAGTGATAGATCCATATATACCTGACACCATATCTGTGATGTTATCTTCAGTAGAAGCAGAGTCTATGGAAATCATATCAAGCAGTTCCATTAGCTGCTTCTGAAGAGAGTAAGTTTCCTTGAACAGAGCTTGCAGGAGGTCAGAAATCAAGTGCAGATGCCCACAGTACACTGACTCACTGTCCTGCAGGAAATGAGGAAGACTTTAAAAAAAAAAAAAAAAACAAGGTATAGACATACCTACTTTAACTCAATACACAGCCAGACCTGTAGCTTCTGCTACCAACCCGTTTGCTAAATACAAAATGCTATTCACCTGCAGATTCATCAACAACTAATTACATCTGCCTGGCTCCACTGAGTTTGGATTAGGTTTTGGATTAGGCCTCCACATATGACTCTAAGATCATATTTCTGAACAAAACAGTACAATGTTAGAGACAAAGGAAGTAATGTTCCAAATAGTTTTAAGTTAGAATTGTTAGGTATGGCACCTAGTTCAAGTCCTGACATGGAGAACTGGTCTAAATGTTCCAATAAGAAAGACAAATTGAAAAGTGAAAATGAAGGCCAACCAAAAGCTATTATGTTTTATCATAACCTTGTTTTTTCACCACTGCAGAGAAAATTAATGTTGCAACTAAAAATCCAGATCTGAAACTGACATATATTGCACAATGGGAACCAACACAAAGATCCTAATTGCACCTTTGAAGCCACTTTGGAACTTGAATACAAATAATATTAAATAAAGTAGCACCATTTTGTTAACCATTTGTAGCTCTGAAAACACTGCAGCCATCAGAAGCGTAGATGTTACAGAGAGCCTACATTCATGAGCAAAACATTCAACTGACATTGATGCAAAATGTAGAAATAGCACAGTCTGTGCCTCTCACTACTAGGTTAGGTTTGGTGGGCAAACAGCTGAAAATCATCTTTGTACTTGTGCAGCAATTACATCCTGTGCACTATTTAACAACTACATTGACAGTGAAAAAACAAACAAACAAACCTCAACAACAGTATTATTTCAAAACAGGACCTTCTCACAAAGTGAGCGTTTCATAAAAGCCAACCAGTACAAGAATTTTTCTCCTTCTAAAACACAGACCTACCTTGCAATGTATAAATGTGTTCTTTATGACATAAAGAACGGAGGATGGAAGGGTGCGGATACTCTCCAGAGGCACACACTCTTGCAAAGTGCAGAAGTATCGTACACAACAGGTCAGAGTTTCCAACATTTGCACCATAGTCTTAAAGCAAGAATAAACAAAAAGCAATCAATTTTTTCCTCTCCTGCACTAATTTCAAAAGTATCTTTTCATAGCTGAACTGCACCTAGATTTTAATGCTATTTAAAGTTAATTTCTATTTGCAAAAATAAGTAGTTTGTTAAAGATTAATGAAGCTCCATAAAATAGTATTAAGCAATTCCAGAGCTTTCTTTTAATACTATGTACTTCTTGAAAGCTCCATATTCCTTTGGACTACTGTTTGCAATTTACAAAAATTTTATAACTCAGAATTAAGCGACTGTATAAACAGATGCCAAATTCACTCTTTAAATACGGTGAATCACATTCCACTTGTGTTAGGAACTTAAGCAGAATTTCAGGTGTTTGGTTTTTTTTTTAATAATGATTAATATCACATGCTAGATTTAAACAAATCATTCACGTAATGTTAATCGAGCTTCAACTGCTAAGAAAGATCAAATTACATTTTAACCACCTGGTGAGTAGCTGGCAAAAATATTCTAAAAACATCTTCACCATTCAGGTAAAATCAAAGAATAATGTAAACATTCCTTTGACAGCTTATTTCAGGGGACTTGCCTGTAGCAAATTCCTTACAGTACTGCATAACTCTGTATTCTGGCTGGTTAATCCTTTGGCCTCAGTGGATAATTCATACATCAAGTTATCAAACAACTGCAGAGTCTGCCAGAACAAAACAAAACTTAAACATTTTTTTTATAAAAGTGCAGATGAAAATAGTAACACTATTCTTTATTTGCTTGCTTCCTTGGCATGGAGTCATGTGCTCCTGAGATGATAACTTGCAGGAGTGAAATACTTTTCTAGCATTTGAATCATAAAGCTTAATATACCAAGAAGCAAAAACAGTCTTATGGTTTTCTCAAATTACAGACAGAAGCTATAACAGCTGTTATTTTTTCTAAAATCTGTTAGTAAAACAAAAACCCCAGTTAATTCACTTGAAGTATATACCTCATTCTACCTAAGATTTTTTTATTTACTTAAAGCCACATAATTTAAAAACGATTTCTGTTTTGTCTCAGAAAAATTAGTTTTGCGGTGAGTTGTTTTTTTTGTGTTTTTTTTTTTTTTTTTGTTTTTTTTTTTTTTTTTGGTTTTTTTTTTTTTAAAGAAGGATCATTAACATTTTGGACACACAAAAAAGCAAGGCTACGACCTACAAACAACAGTAATTTCTACTTTGGTGGAGGTCCTTGGATATTTAATGAGCGTTAGTGCCGAGACTGCAAAGACAGCAAGGTGCTTCCAGGCACATGCAGGATACCACATAAACTAGTAAGGTACGGAAATCCTTGGTCAGGATATGCCTGTTATAAGCCACTTTTCTTATAACGTCAAAATATTTGCTACAGGACATAAAATAAGAGAAATGGAAACCAAATGGCAACTTTTACTAGCTCCCTAAAATGTACAAGCTGAGACCTGAAACTAAAATCAGCAGTTTGGCACTGCTTTACTTCAGTTAAAACATAAGCACTGAAGAATTTTAATACAACTACATCATCAAATTCTTCATCGCCTTATCAAAAAAGGGAACATGCTCGGCCACTATCGTCTAAAAGTTTATTCACTGTATTATTTACAAATTTCACAACATTTATTCACAATATGAGTGTTAGACTCTCCAATTTATTTGTCCTGAGAGGCCACCTCATGTAAAAATTCACCTTGGTGATTTTATAAAAAGCCCAATCTTCTCAATAAGAAATAAAAACCAATTCTATTACTGAATATGGAAAGTAGGACATCGTATGTTCAACCTCCACCGTAAAGAATGGTAACAATCACAGAAACAATGTGATTTTCAAAACTGTTGACACTTAAAAGGTTACATTTTAATTTCATTTTAAATATTACATTTTTTATCCAAAGCAATTATATTGTGTGACCTCAAGATAAAGTAACTGCATTCTGAGCAGTTATTAGCAGTAGACTGACTGAAAATTCCACAGTTAATTGAAGCTGTCATACCTTAGGTAATACTTTTGAGAAAAACATTTGTTCCAAATCTGTGAGGCTGATATGGGGCAAAAACATTTCAGTCAGGATCCTCAAAACACCTGCAAAGCAAAGTATTCAGGAAAAATAACGTGTGATCATCAGAAATACGTAGCTACCTACCAGATCAAACAAAGAATTGCCTCAAGCAGTAACAGATCAGATGTTTCATTCTGAGAGAGTCAACATAAGATTTGCACATATGCACTACCTGACAAATGAAGTAACAGTAACAGCTCCAACATGCTCCACCCATCATTAATAGCATCACACCTGACTACTTAGCTGAAGGCTGAGCAAAATTGCTTGCCCACTCAAACTTTTCTGTATTCCAAACTGCAAGTAGCTGCACATTTATCATGCTGCTTAGCACTAATATGCAACTTAATAGGGCACGTTAGGAAGACAGCTGAACAGTTACAGATCAGCCTCATTTTTTTTTCTTTCAGATGTTACCAGAGTTTTGCCACCCTTAACAGCCAAAATGATAATAAAATAGAAGGGAAAAAAGCATTCTTCTTTCAAGTATCTAATGGGAAGGAAAAAGCAGCCTTACATGCATAGCTTCTTTATGGGCTTTTATAAAGCTAACTCGACATGCAACTCATGTGATGTGAGGTCCAGAAGGATTGCCAAAGACCACGAAAAGATATTTAGATTATGACCAGTCACTTAAGTAGCACAGAATTTATAAAGCAACCACAATACAACGATCAATAAAAAGATAAAGCATTTCTTTGTCTCTACTTACGAACATGCTCAGTCCAGTCTTCAGATTCTTGGTACAGAGAGTAAAAACGTTAAGAAAATTCCAACTCTACTCTGCCAAAGGTTATTCTTAAAGCATCCCCAGAAGCCACAGGGGCTTCCCTCACAGCGCCCTGCAGATGCTTCACCCGCCCTATTAATTTTGGAGAGATGCTCCGTAACCGAAGTGGGTAGATACACTTCAGCACCTGCACGGGTATTGTTTTGTGTGTTGGGAGAGTATTTTTTGGTGTCTTTTTTTTTTTTTAGGGGGGGAGGGAGGAGCGGCATCTACAGCGCTATTTTTCTCCCACGAATCTTTTATTCCGGCGAAGGGTTCCTTGTGAGAGAGCCAGCCCCTCAGACAAGCTACATCGCTTGCCTTCCCACAGTTTTATTAGCCCTGCGATGCTGAAGGACAAGCACCCCTCCACGGGCGACC
>VZRU01011301.1:0-21427 GCA_013398155.1 Pedionomus torquatus
TGCAGCCGCCGCGCCCCGTCCCTCCCTCCAGCGCTAAGGCCGAACGCGGGGCGCAACCCTGAGCCGAGCAGCGTCTCCTTCCAAGCGGTCCTCGCCAGAGCCTGCTCCTCCCTGTGCTGGGCTTCGTAGAAGGAGCTCGACTGGGCTGTCGCTTCTGAAAGCACTTGTTTTGCTGCGTTGCTGGCAACAAGTTATTAAAAATGAAAAAATCAAGTGCCCCGTTTCCCTTTCACAATCTCTGCCGTGATAATTCTTTTATTTTTGTTTCTTGGAAACGCACACAGAAAGCGCAGGAGCACCAATCTTGACCAGTTCTTTAAATAACTTCACATTACGGTCTTGGTTAAGATTTCAGTTGCTGTGGCAAGAGCTAAACTATAATCTTCTGAGAAGTATCCTGTTTGAAGCATACTGTTTGGGCAGCATCAGCATGAAAGTACCTTGCATTGCGTTATTGAAGCGTATAGGTTTTCAGGGGATTTGGCTTTTTGTTTTGTTTGCTTGTTTGGAAGGTTGTAAGATGCTGCATTCTGCCAGTGAAGCCTTTACGTTTCATCCTGGAATGCAGGTTGACCTTTAACTCTACAGTAGAACTCTACAGAAAAATTCTGCTTGTGCAAAACCTACCCCAAAGGCAACAGAGCTGTATGATAAGCTCAGACAGCCTTGGTATTTAAAAACTTCATCACAACTCCACAAGAGTAAAGCTAACGATCTCCTGTCGGTGCCTTATATGAAGCCTTTTTGCTCAAGTTACTCGGGTTCTCAGGCATGTTTTGCTGTGGGTTTGCTCAGTTCTGGCAGACCTTCCCTTTACTCCTTTGTGGAACCAAATGAATACGCAGAGAGTGATCGTTTTAAACTGCTACTTTAGCCTGTTTGTATCTGTCACAGTATTTCTAAAATACATGACAATGTGACCTGTATATCACGAGTCTTTAACATTGTAGACTTAGATTCTTTACCTAGTAGACATAAAGTAGTTGTTGTAAGACTTGCATTTCCTGATGTGTACTAATCAACTTCTTACTTCTTCATAATACTTTTTGTATAGTATGTTCACTGACTGCGTGCATCGTTATGTGATGTGAAATGCTGTAAATACATAGAGTAATAATAAGAAATAGTTATGTCAGAAGAGCACCTGTGGTCTCAGAAGAACAAGGCAGCAAGCACAAAAAGCAAATTCCTGTCCTCTACCTTTTTCCATTCTAATCAGAATAAAGTATTTATGCAAACAAGGGAAAGAACAGGACAATGCAATCTCTGAATAAAAAATGGTGGTGTTTTGTCTTTATTTAAGAATGAAGCGAAATAACCTAGCTAAAATGTTGTAGGGGTTTATTGAAATGGAGATTGAAAACTATTCTAGTGATTCTTTGCTTTAGAGAGCATAAGTGAAACGTTTTCTCCTTTGTGCGTAGTCTCAGATTTTCAGCAAATTCAGCGACAGTCACTGCGGCCGTTTCTAATAAAAAAAGCCAATAACAGAAGTTTAGCAGTCTATATTCTGATGAGCTGCTATGGTTAAAATTTAGATTTCCCCATAAATATCGGCTGAAGAACTGCATGCTGCAAGACAAGTATCACCTCCTTCTTTGGACTCCTTCATCTGGATACATGATGAAGTTAGATTGAGTTACTCTGGCTGAAGGCCATGAGCTGAGCTGGAGTAACTGCAGCACTCGAAGCTAAACCCAGCTGCAGGGGAAAGGGGGTGAGAGAAACTTCGTGAAGGTGGTTCAAGCCAGCACCTTTTCTCTCATAACTCCAATCCCCTAGAAGCCTGTATGTGCAGGCCATTGCAGCTCACCTGCGAGACAACAGCCTAACCACGGTCTGTAACTTGGTTGTATCCAAGTTTGTATTTCTTTTTAAATGTTGTGCTTTAAAAAAAGCCCTAATCAAAGAATAGTCTATAAATGGTGACACATTTTCATTTAATGCAGTTTCTCAGTGACCTGAATGCAGTGAGAATTGTAAGAGAAAGGAAATTTCAATTGTACTTTTAAACATTTGGATTATTTTTAAGGAACAAAACCCCTTTATGCCTAACACTTTATAGAACAAGAATTTGACTAAGGTCAGCACCCAGCCTGCTAAAGCCCAGTATTAAGATACCAAGTCTACTGAAGTCTTGAAAGCATAACTATAAACTTGTAAACATCATCTGTGTGTAAGTGATGAAACTGCCTTTTTGTAATTCATTGCAATTAACTTTAAAAGCATACAATTTTAGGGCTTATTGTATATTTAAATAAGTAGCCGTGCCATTTGGCTCAAGTATAACCCATCACTGTTGTGCTGTCTTGCAGATAACTTCCTTTTTAGTGATGAAATCATAGCCAATGGGTTTCACTCCTGTGATAGTGATGAAGATGACAGAGCCTCACATGCAAGTTCTAGTGACTGGACCCCAAGACCACGTATAGGTAGAAGCCTATATACCATTCTTAGATGCTGTTTGCCTTTGAACAGTTGCTTTGTTCCCAGTCTTCAAATGCTGTCTTCTGTTGGCAAAAAAAAAACCAGTTACTGCTTTTGACCGGCTTAGAGTTGTTGACTGTATTCTGAGCGTTATTTAAGGAGTTTAAAAGTGAACCGCTTTAAACTTGTTATATTTTGATTAAAATTGTCAATGTCTTTTTTTGTGTGATATCCTGCCATGATTATTAAAACCATATTCACAGACTCGCTAAACCAAACATCTATGGCAAATTTCTGGCTATTGCCTTGGTAACATTAATACTTTAAGGAACAAGAGGATGCATCTTGTATGATGTCAGCCAGTTTGTAGGGCTGACTGTCCCAAGTGTTACATCAGTTTGGGCATTACTAGTCTGCATATATATTGTATATCAGCAGTAGAAAGTTCTTGCCTCACACAGAGGCAAGATAACTGGTACAGCCCTTGGTGGCTTGTGTGGGACAGGGACTTCCAGAGCACAGTGGCATTGGGACTTCAGGTCTTTGGTCTTACACAGGCACAATAATACCATGATAGTCATTTTGCTGGTATCAATAAAAACAGCAGCAAGAAAACATTATGATGACACATTAGTCCACTTAAAATGTGTCCATCCATTGTCTTTGCTGATCTGTCATTGCAGGATCGCTGTTGGTGCCTTTTGGGTGACTGTATAATGATGGTTTTCTTTATATGTATTGTAAATAGCCTTAGTGATAGCTACTTGGGTTGTCTTAGTCAGCTTCTTAAGATTTACCTATTTTTCTTCTACTGCTCTAATCTCAAATGCTTCTGTAAAGATTGATTTGATGGCTCTACGAGGTCATGTCTGAAATCATTATTGTTAGATGACGAAAAGAACAACAGAAATCCATGGACTGGTGGGATGTATTTGTCTCTTTAGAGTGAAGTTTTATAATATACCTAGAAAGGGTCTGTGTGTTTGTTTTCTCTTCAATTTTTTACTGTAAATACCGTACAGAATGTTGGAAAAATACAAATAAAGCCATAAAATGGAGATACATTGTGAAAATCTTGTGTACCTCTAAGAGCCATCAAATTTGCTATGAAGTTAACCTTCCTGCCTCGACCAACTTGCTATGAAAGCCTTCATGGGTAAACATAAAATAATAGCAAAACTGCTAGTTGTACTGTCACTTTGGAATTTAAACCAAAAAATAGAGCAGTTTTCATGAATGAAGTATTAAGCTGAATCAATAAAATTGTAGTAGCAACCCTTAATAAATGGGAGGATGATCATAATCTGAAATACTTGACTGAATTTTAAATATTTATATTTCTTAATTTTTTTAGGTCCCTACACTTTTGTTCAGCAGCATCTCATGCTAGGTACAGACCCACGGACAATTCTGAAAGACCTGCTGCCAGAAACAATCCCTCCACCTGAACTGGACGATATGACGCTGTGGCAAATTGTTATAAACATTCTTTCAGAACCACCAAAAAGAAAAAAACGAAAAGATATTAATACTATTGATGACGCTGTGAAACTTTTACAAGAATGCAGAAAAATAATGGTCTTGACTGGAGCTGGGGTAGGTATTCCTGCAGTGACAGTAAGAGAATGTATAGACAGTTGGTTAAATACTTATCCTGTGCTTTAAGAGCGTGCAGGTGATGGGACCCCCGCAAGGTCTGTAATCAAATACTCGTACTAGATGGGGAGAGGAGGCGCAGTTGCCCACTCGCACAATGCGCACTGCAAGGCTGGAGCTTGAGTTGGAAATGAAAAGACCTCTCTTCTTATAGGAAAATATTTGCAAACAATTAATTAAACTCTTAAACTGTTGCTTCCATGCAGAATAGTTACAGAGAAAGATCACATCTCGCTGGTCCAAAACATTTACTATCTTAGTAATTTTTTCGTTTGAAACAAAGGTAATGACTTTTTAAACAAAATCTCAATGGCTTTCTTAACATACCCAATGGAGCTGGAGGGACTAGAAGAGTAGGACTCGAAAAGGGTCAGAAGGAGGATTATAAAGGAGAGTTTAATTAGATTTCAGTAGACTTAGTTTTCCTTTTAAGATGTGCCACTCTGTGATGGTTATAAGATTGATTATTCACAGTTTTACTAAAGATAATTTTTTAACTGTTGCGCATTTACAGCTTTATACCTGTGTACCAGATCAGGACGTGACAGTCGACCGGTTTCTGTTTCTCTTGTTCATTTACAGAGGGTGGGACACCACTCAGAAAAGATGAGTAATTCACATCAGGTTGTCAGGAAAGCACAGCTACATTTTTTTGCCCAATCTTACTCTTTCTATGATTGCTGTCACACACCTGTTTCTCCTCCTCTTCGCCTGTCATTTTAGGGTAGTCTGAGACAATAAATGTTAGTCTTTATTGACTACTTAGTAGTCAAATTTGATAAATAATGTTTGTTTATCAAAAGGTGTTTATTCATCAGAAGTAGGAGTCTATTCTGTTACTGCATTAGCGTGTAAAAAAGAAATAAAAATCAACCACCTTGTCCAAGCCTAAGTTGGAAAATAATGCTTACTAATCAAATTTAATGCAACATTATTTTAAATTTTGTTTACTTCTGCCAAAAATTCCAGTGGTAAGTTCCTGTGTGCTATAACTGCCTCTGTAAATTGTACTAAAGTTTTTTTTTTCCCAGTTGTCAGACTTTGTCTCCGTGTTGTTTCATCTGCTTGTGATTTGGGATTTGTCGTATTGGTCCAAAAAAAAAGAAAAAAGGAAAAAAAAAATACAGATAGCCCAGGCGGGTTTTGTTCTTAATGGTTCTGAGCACTGTGAGCATATAGGAATGTGGTTTCCCAAATAGTTTGTATCATAGTGAGTCTGTAATAGTTTTGCTTATTTCAGATTGCAAAAATCTATTTCAGGTGTCTGTGTCTTGTGGAATACCTGACTTCAGATCAAGAGACGGCATCTATGCACGCCTTGCTGTAGACTTCCCAGACCTTCCAGATCCTCAAGCAATGTTTGACATAGAATACTTCAGAAAGGATCCCAGGCCATTTTTTAAGTTCGCAAAGGTATGGTTTTCCAACAGTTCTTACCTTGGTCAGTAAAGACAGGTGGCAATACTAAAATGCATAAATCGGGCATAAAACTATTCTGTTAACAAAATAGTATCTTTGTCTTTTCTTGTAAAAAAGATAGAAAAATCTGTTGATATATTGAATTGACTTTAACGAGAGACCTCATTTGGTGGCATAACCGAATTGGGCAGGTCTCTGCAATGTATGAGTTTTGTATCCTCGTTGTACGCAACCACATATTAGCCTTATTAGAAACATTTAGCAACATTCTCTCTCTCTTTTTTAAGCTTATTTTTACCATTCCTGTTATAAATTCATTATATATACAACCATTTGAGACGGTGTCTCTAATTTCAGGGAGGATGAATAAAAACTTGTTATTTGAGCAAACCTCAGCAGTCTTAGCTGCTCTTACTTTCTCTGACAAATGAAAGAATATAAGAAACTTTAGAGCAGCGTGTCAGTGATGTAGAAAGCTACACTGGAATTTGATGTGCTGTGGCATGCTGTTCGGCGTCACACAATACATCCACATTTTATCACTGTATGTACAGTTGAGTAAAGCATTTTCATTGCACTAAGAAATCTGTTCTCATGTCAGATTTGGATAGAGCTGTGATAAGGATCTGTACATCTTCAAGAATTAAAGCCTTTCTGCAGGGACTGTGTTTGCTTAAAGGGAAGAACGCAGCAATTTGGGGAAAGATGTTAGTGATACTAAATGGTTCAATTTAAAAAGCAGGGAGTACATCTCCAAGACAAGAAGGAATCGTAGAAAGAAACTGTAGACATGTAGAAACAAAAAAAAAATTGCATTTAGTTTGGAATTTCTCCAGGGGAGGAGGGGGGAAATCAAACACAAAATATTGTAAGAATTACTACAGGACCTGTAATGACTTGTGCAAATCTATCAGTACTAACTGTGCTCACTCTTTCTTCCCTTTGTTCACAATGTGTGCTGCTGCTGCTGCTGCACTGTTGTAAAGATTGGAAAGGAAAAATCAATGCATTCTGCAGCTGCTTAGATTTCTCCAAAAGCCTCCTATCCAGATACAGACATATTTGATGCTCATTAGTATATTCAGCTCCTTGGCTTTTTAATATTTAATAATGAAAAAAAAACCCACCAATCTTTTAAAAAAAACCCCAAACAATACATTGAACCCACTTGAAGCCCGTCTATGCACATTGTTTTACTAGAATAGACCAAATCCGATTTGGTTCATACTTTTTTTACTAAAATAATTTCTTCTACTTTTCCTTTTCTGTCCATCAGCTCAGTTAGGATATTCATTTATTACTGCATGAAATCATAAGTTCCTTTAATTCTAGAGGCAAAGAACAGCCAAATAAATCTGCAGAGCTGAGTAGCAGGACACATTTTGCTTCTTCAGACTGATAGAAAAGCTGTTAGCACCACAGGAGTATCTGATTTATAATCGTATAATAGGCTGTTCGTAATGTAGGTAAGAGCAATCATTGATCAGGGCTGCATTTTAACCCCAAAGACCCCTGTAGTTTCAGAATTATGAGTAATGACATATTTGGGGGGGGAAACCCAAATGTTTCAAAAAGTCTTTTTTGTTTGTTAGTAGTTAGTCTATGTGGTAGCTGAAGGCAGAGCAGAATTTAACAGTTCACTGTCATGCTAGAAGTTTTGGTTCAGTTTTAAGTATCAGCTGGTAGAGCAGCCTCCTCCTCGCTGACTTGCATTTGGCCAGTGACGTTTGTGCTTTTTCTGTAAAAAGCCCTCCCTCTCCCAGGTGAGACTCCAGCCCAGTTGCTCTTGAGTGGTGAGGGAGTGACTGGAGAGCAGAGAGTCTGGAATTCAAGTTCCTCCCTCCCCTAAATAAGTTCTCCTGAGAAACAGAGCCGTGGTGGTGCTGCTGGTGTCCTCCTTGTTGAACAGCAACCAGAGGTACCACCTGAGGCGGTCAGCTTGAGGTGGAGGTTCCCAGTATGAAGCTTTCAGCTGGGTGCCTGCATTTAATGTTTCCTTTTGGCAGGCTCCTTGTTCACTGTGAGCAAATGTCAAACCAGTCTTCAAACCATTCTACAAAAAAGTCTACATTTTTTTCCATATGCTCTTTAGATATACCTGCCTGCTCTCTCTTGATCTGATGGAAAGGCTGAGCATCTCTCAGGCACAGGCTCTACTAAGCCAAATGGTTTTAATTTAACAACTTGTTGTAACCAGCCCAATTGTCCCAGCTGGTGAGAGGACCACCTGCCTTCCCCCGGTTATCCAGTATCATTCTGCTTTCTGGGCTCCCATCTAGGAACGGCTGCTGATAATGTCAATGACTGAAAACTGCTTATCCCACACCAAAAGACCAGAATCCAGGTTCCTTGTGAATTTTTTGTCTGACTGCAATTAAACCATATATATTTCTAATAACAAATGCTGAAGTTACTTGACACTTAGAAGGAAAAAAAAACAACTTTCCTATTTCATAGTTCTCAAAACCAAAAAATACCAAACCCCTGCTTTTATGCTCTGTGAAGAAAAGAACACCAACGTTCACATAGAAGCATTGACTCATGGAATGGTTAGAGTTGGAAGGTACCTTAAAGATCGAGTTCCAACCCCCACATACAGCAAGTCATCCTGGTGTGCTCAGAAGCTCAGCTGTTTGGAGCTGCATCTGAGAGAAATGGCAAAATGCAAAGGGAGTGACAACATGAACTGCTGACATATTCATTATTGACAATATTTAGCCCTGTGTGAATTGTTGGAGTTGGAATAAAGACTTGCACTTTCTAACATATTTCTGAATTCCCTAGGAAATCTATCCAGGACAGTTCCAGCCATCTCTCTGTCACAAGTTCATAGCTATGATGGATAAAGAAGGAAAATTACTTCGCAACTATACTCAGAATATAGACACATTGGAACAGGTTGCAGGAATCCAAAGGATAATACAGTGTCATGGTTAGTATTGCTTTATATTCATGTCCCTCTCTCTATTAATGCAATGGAGGTTCCATGTTACCCAATTCTTTATTTAGAATATATTCCACTGAAATCTTAAAATACCCTGACACTTCAGTGACTTTACCTCATGTATAAAATATCGTGGATTAATCATCCGTTCAGTTGAACTGAACATTATCTTACTACACCTTCAGTGTCATACACATTCTGTAATTATGATACAAAACTAAGTAGAATCTTTTAATTGCTTGATACGCTTTCCATTTCTAAGGACTTACAGATGTCAAGCTAAAAGGCCAAGGATCTATTTTTAAGGAAAGGATGCAGAAAAAGAATTCTTAAGGTTCATGTTTGGATCATTTAGTAGACTTCTAGCAAATAAATGGTTTAAAAGCCGTGTTGGCCTGTTTGTAAGACCTTTTCCAGGGACCAAACTCACTTGATTTCCTTATCTGCAAAGCTTACTTTGGTGCCAGATTCGTCAATTTTCTTTATTCAGACAGAGCAAATGTGGTGTTCTGTGGTGACCAGACAGCACACAGTAGAATTCTTCCTGTCAAATAACCCAAATCTGGTGCCAGTTTTGATTTGTACTTGGTGACTTGGTGTGTTGTGCATTTTCTTTTGGTTGTCATTCTGTGTTATCATGAACTTCTTACATGGTTTTGTTTCCATCCATCACGGCCACATTCAAGCTTCCTATTTTTTCAGTTGCACGCTACAGTAGTTAGATTTCGCACCATCTTCAGTGCACTGCATAAGTTGGTTGTAAATTAAAAAGATTCTTTGAAAATAGGCTCTGGAGGTTTTGAGGCCTCTGGTAATTAGGAAAGGTTGGTTTGAGCACAAAAAGCTTTATCTGGCATCCAGTTATGCTGCTCTTTAACTAAAGCTAGTTGAGTAATGGTAGTGGCTAAAGAGAAACTGGAGCTGTTATCTAGGGGTTCGTACTGCTGTATTTATTCTCTCTTTTATTGCCGAGCTCTGGCAATGACGAGTTAATGATGAGTGTGCCAAAGGACAGGGAATGCTGTAATGATTTGAGGAGTTCATATATGAACCTTTGAGCCCATTTCACACTGCAGACCTACAGTAAAGTTGCTGCTGTACCTTGGATGCATTTTCTGAATTTAAAATGGCTTTTGCAGTCAACCAGCTTGTCTGGAGCTGGATCGTATTCTGCCATTGCTGTAGCTGCGTGCCCAGAGGCAGTGGCCTGCTGGCTACCCGACTCGCGCATGGGGCATGGAACTTCATCAAATCCTTTTGACACTGAAAAGTAACTCGCAAAATAGAGTTGCAAGCGGGTAGCAACAGATGCCTCAGACAGGGTTAGGTCTGCTAGCCTGACAGACATGTCCCGAGCACACTGTATAAAGGCCTGAATTATTACCATAAACAAATAATAACTGGCACGCTTCCTGTAGTCTTTGGAATCCCTAAAGTTCTGGGAGTTGCAATGCTGAGCAAGCTTTTCAGAACCTGTGCGCTTTGCACGCCAGCAGTGATTAGCAGATCCAAACTACCAGTTGTTCGTAATTTGCCTGCTCTGACGTTTTTTTGAGCTTTCCATCTTTGTCTTTCCGAGAAAGAATATCTCCAAAGCATATTTTGTTGTTATACTTAGCCCTGGAATCCCTTCCTTCAGCTGCGTGTCAGTTGGCTGCTGTGCATATGTTATGAGCAGAAAATAGCTTTGGTTCGGGTGGCTTAAAATAAACTCCAGATAAGTTTTGGTACCAGAGGTTTTTAGCTGTTCCTAGCTTCTGCAAAGCTTTCAACATCTTAACCATTACCTTTCTAAAAGTTTGCTTTTGAAGACAGACCTTTGTACCTGCCTGCCCATTACCCACTCACAGAACTTTCTTACTGCCCTCTATCACCATTAGAAATTAGAGAGCTCCATGCTTTTGCTGTGAGTGGCACATTCCAGTACAGACTCAAAAAGAGCCCCAAATTTTTAAATTTTTTTTTTTAAGCCTTGTTTCATGGTTAGGGGAAAATCTGTCATTTTTTCACTTTATTTTTCAGCATTCTGTCAACTTTGAGCATTATTCTTTCCACAGATAAAAGGTCTTGTAGGCCTTTCTCTTGGCCATGGGCATACCAAAAGGCCACTGTAGTTTGCCACAGTGACTTCACACAGTGTTTTCTTGTGTGCAGGATAAGCTTTCCCTTTAGAGCAGTAGAGACAGGAGAGACACAGGTTGGGGGAACGAGGATACAATAGAATTTTTGTTGAGATGTCTGTGTCATGTGTACTCCTAAAACAAGGTTTCTCCTGGCCAACATCTAGAAGAACTACTTTTAGTACTACAAGTATCTTCTCCAAATTTTAAATTACTTTTTAATGACTGATTTTTGTAGCACTACAACATAATAGCCTTTGTGTCAAAACTCCTTGGGCAAAAAGACCAAATTTGAATGACTGAAAAATCCTTATTTCTACCATATGGGTTTTTCTCCTCAGGTTCCTTTGCAACAGCTTCCTGCCTGATCTGTAAATACAAAGTTGATTGTGAAGTTGTTCGAGGAGATATTTTCAATCAGGTAAAGATTTACTTGAACTCACTGAAGATTTCTAATAAGTAACTCTCAAAAAAAATATGCCAAAACGCAGGTCTTGGATTGCTTAAAAGATCATGTATTTCATAAAAGCGCCTATCTGTATTTTAACATTTTCTCTTAGCATTTAAAAGTATACTCAAATACTATACTGCAAAAATTAGGTAATGGGAAATAGCAGAACAAAACCCTAAGAGTCCATTTGCAATGGCACCTCCGAGAAAAGTAGAGGTGAAAATGGTAAGTAGAAAGTTGGATTTATACCTGGTTTATGTTATTCTGAACTCAGTGTCCCACTGAGAAAGCATCCTTAGCTGTTTATACCCCAGGTTGCTCTTTGAACGTTTACCTACATTAAAAGATATGTTTAAAGTGTAGATGATGCACAGAGACATTGTTAACTACAGAGCAGCCTCTGGGCAGGGAAGGAGGGAGGGGACCAAAGATGTCTGATGCGCTTTCTGGGAGCTGTGAACTGTCCTGTGTTGCAAACCCCCCCATCTGGGTGGGAAGTACCCCAAGGCCAAGGCAGGAGTTAGTTCTGCTCTCAGTGCGGAAAAACCTTCGGCTTGGTGAGACTCTCTGTGCTCTTTTTCCCCTTGTTTTGAAGGAACAGAGATGATTCTGTGATCAATAAGATTTTTACTAATGGAAGGGGACTCTTTTTCTGCAGGCTCATGTTTTGATAAAAGCGTAGAGTCCACAGTTGCCATTTTAGGTAAGAAACATTGAAGGGATGCAAATCTTCCAGGTATTACATTTGAAATGGAACTCATGAAAACCTTTCAGAAGAGATCTTTGAGTTAAAGCTTTAAGAAACATGATTCATAAGCCTGAAGCTTTGCAGCACTGAAATACTGAATGTGAAATGTGCTTTGCTTTCCTATTTTTTGAGAACTTTTTATCTTACAGATGTTTGCTGCTCCTTTACCTCAAACCCAGCTGGTTGGAGTCTAGGTTTTCTTCCTTCTAAACAACTATTCCTACATATTCTGTAATTTTCTGGTTCGTTAGCGGTCAGGACTCCTCCTAACAACACTTTAATCATTGTATGTTTATTTGCTAAAGCAAACTCCTGCCCCGATGGCCAGTCCCTTCTGGTGGTCAGTAGTGGAAGTGTGAGGAAGCAGAGAGAAGACAGCTCTAGCAATGCTTCTGAATAATAAGAACAAAGAGGCTCTTACTCCCGAGATGAGACTGAAGGAGCTTTTTAAAGTCAATCTCTTAGCCCTGATCTTACAGTACTGTTGCCAGGTATATCCTTCCCAGGCAGGCTGTAGCTGTAATACTGAATTATTTTCATAATGCAAAATGAATGTGGTTATTGCCCAATACCATTCACACAAAAAGAAATAGCGCTATTGAAAGAAACTGTATCTTTCCTTTTAGGTCGGGGGGGGGGGAATGTTCTATTTGCCATCATTATCTTTATTCTGCAGCCTGCATTTCTCAAACCAGTGCAGTTTCTTTGTCTATTGCCTCTCTAGAATATAGAATTTGGTTCCTTAGATATCAAAAGAAACATTTTCTGTCCTTAGGAAATGAAACACTGTCCACTTCAACAACTTTGTTCTCTAACAAGTTCCCCTTCACAGAAATGGTTTTAGCACCTGAGTCCCAGTAGATAGTCCAGTTTCTAGTCTCTGTTGTCCTCCACTGTTTCAAAGTTCAGGTGTACATGGCCCCAGGTCCTTAGTCTTCCCTAAAAATACTGCCTTTCCTTTGTCTGGTCCATCCCCTGATGTTCATCAGTTCTTCACAAGGAAGTGAGTCTAGCTAGCGTCTTTCTGCCAGGCTTTCCTTTCAACATACTATAAACTGACAATTAGTTGACATTATCTCTTTAGAAAACTACCCATTTCTTGTTGCTGCTCTTCATTCTTTTGCCACTTCCAAGATACTGCGCAAGTTCCCTGGGGTGTGATTCTTTCTCTTGGTTGCTGTGCACAACCATCCCTTCCAGGTGAGAAGCAGCATCAGCTATAAACCACACTGGTAGAACTGAGGAAAGCAATTGTCAGTCACTTCAAAAAAACAGCACTTTTAAGTGCTTTTGACTGCTTTTCATAGCTTCAAGAAATAGTGAAAGGGTCTCAAATTTAGGAAGAAAAGGCCCAGGAAGTGGAAAACATGCACCAATTCTTGGATATTCTTAAACAAGCTTAAATTTTACTAATCTTGTTTTTGATACACAGATAACATCAAGAGTCAACGAGAAATTCCATTTCTCTTTCATTAGACAAATACATCAGCAGATGTGGTGGGGTTTTGGGGGAGTGCTACTTCTGGAGGGAAAAAGGACCCTAGGCAATTGAGTGGCCAATTTTCTAGCTTTAACTTCTTGGTATCAATTTCAGCTCTTGGAATAGATCTTCCCCCTTACTGACGACCTTTCTGAGGATTAGCAGAGAAGCTGGTGAGTAGTGTAGTGTTGAAACACACTTATGGACCCATTGCTCATGATTTGGATAGGGACATCAGTTACTCAACAGAGATCCATTAAGTCACAAGTCATTGCACTTCCTATGAGAAATGATGGAAATGGAATTAATGTTACTTGGTCTCTTTAAATCAAAAGTTAGAGGTCTTCATTTCATCTTCCTCCTAATACAGAGCAAATTATTTTCCCTCCTTAAGCTTCCAGCTGAAAGCACAAGGTCATTCCTAACATCAACAGAAGGGACAGCGGGGTAAAAACCTTCAGAAAAGGTTAAACTGTTTGTGTGTTATGAGCTCGCTCTAATATGTAAAGATATGAGGAAAAAGTTCAAGATTCATATTACTCGTTCTGCTCCTTTTTGGGGAGTCCTTTAGTTGGTTTCCCTTTAGTGTGGGGTTACTACACACTCTCAGGTTACTACTCCAAACCTAGTGAAGGTTTCCTTTGTACCAACTCCTAGTTCTTGTGCCATATTCCTTCTTCCACATCCCTCCCACAAGGTTTTCTTCAAAGGATTGGATTCTTTTTCAAAGACTTACATTTTTTGGGCAGGGTCCTTCCACACTAGGTGGAACTTACGATGTTTTCTCATATAGAAAGCATTGGCTTTCATCCTACTGCAGGCATTCCTAAACTAGTTCTTTGATTTAAACTAAGTTCTGTATTGGTTTTCCTGCATAAGCTCTGCGTACAGGAGAGAGTTATTATGCATTTAAATGCCAGTTTTCACGTATTTTTGTATTACAGTAGGTGGAAATACACATCTCTTCACAGCACTAATTTGCTTGTGATGACTGCCACAGGATTGCAGCTACATTTAGCTCTTTACAGTTATTCTGGGGTATCATATTTTAACGTTACAGCTGAGAAGGCTTGAACTATTTGAAAAACAAATTGCTCAGTAGTAATTGAAGTATTGTCTGTTCGTAAAGTGCTCACCTTCTTGCTTTTCTTTTCTCTGAAAAAGTCTTGAGATAGGAAGGAGTTGAAAGAGGTCCCAAAGATCAGAAAATCCTCTTGTTTCAGGAGGAAGGGGGCCTACTTCTCCACAAACATAACTCTCATCCACTTTTAGTGCACAGGGATTCTGCTCTGTTTTTGGAGGAATTGGACAAGTTTAAAATGGAGACCAACCAAAAGTTCTTTCCTATGTTCTTGTCCTGTATGCTTTTTGCTAGCCATCTGCAACTCGGCCGTGTTGCTTTATGTGTATAACACACGTACCCTGTTGGAGAAGAGGAGAAGGTAGAGCAGTAAAGCTGTGCAGTACACTGTCTGATTAGGAAGGGGGTTATACCGAGTCCTGTAATGGGAACTGACAGTGAAATCTTAAGTTTTTGCCCTGATTAAACCAAAGAAAATATATTCCTGTCAAATAATAGGAAGTAATTACCTACTGGTGCCGAGTAGGACTTCTGGACTTTGGCCTGGCTGTCAGATGAGAACTGTGGTGTAGAGCTGTGTGGTGTCTCCCTTTTGGCTTAAGAGGTCTTCCTCTTGATTCCTCCTGTAGTTTTTTTTCTGTGTGCAGTTGCTGCAGGCTAGAGTAAGAAATGTACTTGGCTGTACAGCCAGAGAAAAATGAAATGAAGAAATACCGCTGAAACTTCCTTGTCTTTTGCCAAAATAATTCATTGTGAATTGCTAAAATCTGAGATTTTTCAAGAGCTCAGCCTTGAATTGCAGTAATAGAAGCTGTTCTAATGCAGGTTGTACCTAGATGTCCCAGGTGTCCACCCGACGAACCACTCGCTATCATGAAGCCAGACATAGTGTTCTTTGGAGAGAACTTACCGGAGCAGTTCCATCGTGCCATGAAGTACGACAAAAATGAAGTTGATCTCCTTATTGTCATTGGGTCTTCACTGAAAGTAAGACCAGTAGCGTTGATTCCAAGTAAGTGACTATCTTTGGTAAGATTTGATTCCAAAAACTCGGATCAGAAGTTAAATTCTCAGTTAAGACCACAAAGAAATGCTTTTGGCTTGACTCAATGAAGAAAACAGATTAAGCATCTACTTTTCTAAGATGAAAACTCATTGCCTGTGTAAAGCTGAAATGCAAAATAGAGAAAGTAACAAGTTCCACATGCCTTTTCTACACTGCAGGCAGATCTCAAGGTAACCATACAATAATATGAAAAACTACTCTCCTAAAACTTGAATGACTTTGTTCTGGGATTCAGTTCATTTCTCCCTGCTTGCGGTGTGCTTTCAGTTACTTGAAAGATTTAGAAAGGATTCCTCTTCTAAAAGATGAAAAAAACAGATCAAGTACATCAGGTGTCTGAGTTGTAGCTTATTATAAAACCAGTACTTAATACTGAATGTATGCATTATACAGCATGCCACTGCCTGGACCCTTAGCTTTTAAAAGTGGTATGGAAAAACATCTCTGCCAATGTATGTTAGAGAAAAAGGACCTTCAGAAAGGCTGAGAAAATACCATGACGGGTGATTTATTTGCCTACTGAGGGCAAGACTTACTGGAACTAAAGAAGTTAGACAGAAGTTTGACACTGGAACAGGTTGCCCAGAGAAGTTGTGGATACCCCATCCCTGGAAGTATTTAAGGCCAGGCCTGATGGGGCTTTGAGCAACCTGGTCTGGCGGGAGGTGTCCCTGCCCACGGAGGGGCGTTGGAACTGGATGATCTCTGAGGTCCCTTCCAGTTCTAACCATTCTATGATTTTAAGTTGTCTTCACCCATAGGCCTGAGAAGGACACGTGCTTCGGTAACATCTGCTCTTAACTGGGAACAGCACTGTGCCCGTGGCCTTTGTAATAACATCCTCTTCCCTACCGAAGAGGCAGAGTCACAAGTTTAGGCTGATGGGAAACGCGGAAGGATTGGAAAGTTAGGATCCCCTACTCAAACCATTGCTCTTTCTGGGACCTAGAACTAGTTGTTTATTTGAAGAATCGATTCCAAGTTACCAAACCGGTGGGGTTTGGAAGCCTAAATGTCAGAAATGCACTGAGCAACCCTGTACTGTCTAGACTGTACCTGCAAATATGAAGTATATCAAATGAATGCACCTAACGAACACAGTCCTTGTAAGAGATGATAGTACTAATTTTAATAATCTTTTTAATGCTTGACCAAACATTGCTGTGGTCAGTATTTCTGTGCATGTGTTTCTCAGGGATGGAGTAGAGAAGCGCTTTTTTATTGGAAAAACGGAGAAAAGTCCAGCTAGGCTACTGTGGGCATAGCTCCTCAGACTGCTGCTGTTAATTTGAGATGCACATGTTTTCTTCCTGGTCTTGTTGCAAGCAAACGCATGAAAGAGAAGTCTGAGGAATCCAGCTTTCTAAGTACATCCCTGCTGAAAGTAAAACCAAAGCGACTACCTTTGAATCTTCTTTTTCAACTACAGGTTCCATCCCCCATGAAGTGCCTCAGATCTTAATTAATAGGGAACCTTTGCCTCATCTACACTTTGACGTGGAACTTCTTGGAGACTGTGATGTTATTATTAATGAATTATGTCAAAGGCTAGGTAGCGAATATACAAAACTTTGCTACAATTCAGTAAAACTTTCAGAAATAACAGAAAAGCCTCCACGAACGCACAAGGAGCTTGAAATGCACTCGTCTGAACTACCGCCTACCCCTTTGAACATTTCGGAAGATTCTAGTTCACCAGAAAGAATGACCCCACCAGATACTGCAGTGGTGTCTTCAGAACAGCCTCCTGAATGTAAGGTAGAAAATTGCGACCCTGCCTCAGAAACGAAAGGGACCTGCACCGAGGAAAAACTTCAGGACACACAAACATCGTCAGAAATCCCCGAAAATGCTACCAGTGAAATAATGAACTCTGAAACAATGAAGGAAAATGGATCTAACAATGGAGAAAACAAAGAGAAACATGAAATACTGAAGAAGTGCTGGGTAATCAGATCTGCAAAAGAACAGATTAGCAAAAGGCTGGATGGTGAGTGTTAACTCATTTCAATATTTGGGGGGTTTTGGCCAGATGCTTATTCTAGACTTACTT
Organism: Pedionomus torquatus; assembly: GCA_013398155.1. Classification (NCBI taxonomy): domain Eukaryota; kingdom Metazoa; phylum Chordata; class Aves; order Charadriiformes; family Pedionomidae; genus Pedionomus; species Pedionomus torquatus. The sequence continues at coordinate 17,446 of VZRU01011301.1, forward strand.
ATTCTAGACTTAGAACAATAAATAAGTTGCCTGCAGGGAATCAGTGGGGTTTAGTGCTTATTTTTGTTCAGGCTGAGCGTCTGAACTCATCACTGTATTGCTTATTTCTTTTGGAGAAGCTGATAGGAAAGCTTTGCAATTCATAATAGGTTTTATAATTAGAGAAGATTACATAATCCCTAAAAAGACCAAAGTTTAGAAAGCTGAAGCTAAATATCAAAAAATAAATCAATTTCTAACATTTTCAAATGCATTTTCAGAATCAAATTAGTTTGATTCTCAGGTGTGAGGGAGCTGGTCACAGTAGGCGCTAATTTGGTGTGGCAGCCACCCTGTAGTTTAAAGCTGATGTAGTGACAGGAGCTGAAAAATAAATCCCCCTGGGGCCAGGCACATTTTGAGGGAAACTTTAGCCTTTCCAAGGAGGCCTCGCGGTAGGTGGTGTCTTTGCTGACATAACAGTCACCACACTAGAAGGTCAGAGGGGATGAAGAACCAGGGATTAAACCGAAAGATTCTGAAGCAGAGGCTGTTTCTAAGTTTTGTCAGATGTTCTGTGCAGTGGGTGCCAGTTCTGCTCCAGGTAACATCAATCCAGCTGTGAACACCCATACCCATGAAAAAAACTGCTAAACATTACAGTTCAAACGCTCTTTCGTGTCAAAGGGAGGGGGGAGAAAGAACACTGAGCTCCCCAGAGAAACATTTTCTTGTGTTCCGATCCATCGGAATAAAGGGGTTTCTAACATAATCTGATTCCTCAACTTAAGTCTCACTGATGAAAATACACATCTGCAGATGTTTGCAAAATCTTTTATGAATAATTTATCTTAGCCTCTTACTGACTTGTGAAATTCTGTTTCAGGTACTCAGTATCTATTTTTACCACCAAATCGCTATATTTTCCACGGTGCCGAGGTGTACTCGGATTCTGAAGATGATATCATGTCTTCTAGCTCTTGCGGGAGCAGTAGTGAAAGTGGTTCGTGTCACAGTCAGAGCTTAGATGTGGAGGATGAGAGCGAGATCGAGGAGTTTTACAATGGCTTAGAGGATGAGGATGCTCCAGAAAGAGAAGAGGAACCTGGATTCGGGGAAGGAGGAGTTGAACAAGAAGAACTGGCAGCTGAGGAATCAGCGTATGCAAATGAAGCCGCAGGGACCGATCATCCAAGCAACAAGTTGTAAAGTCATCACTGACTGGTTACAGGAACTTCCCACCAGCATTAGGAGCTTTGGCATGTCAGAATGAATGTTTACGTCTGAATTTAGAGCAGCAAAACCATAAGGATGTAGTGTTTATAAACAACTAAAACAGATTTTCATGCTTAGTTTTTTACCTTTTTCAATAAAATTCTATTACTGCGCACTCAACACTAACTCATCTTTTTTTTTTTTTTTAAAGGTACTAGGAATATCTAAAAAATTGTCACTATGTTCACTTTTAAGTTTATCTGTCTGATCAGGCATCCGTGTATATAATACATATTTTTGCTTAATGAATTTCAGCTTATATTATTTTTAAACCGTTTTGAAAAAGCCATTGGAATGTTAAACTAATATAAAGGGAACAGCTAATTTAGACCAAAGAATGGTATTTTCACACCTCTTGCTTTGTAACAGTTTGGTTTATTTAAAATCTTAGGCTTGTGCTAAACCTTTCATTCTTGCCTAGACTGTCATTAAACACTGGCATTTTCTAAGACCTTCTGTGGCAGCTAATTTTTTGCTTTTACTTTGTATGTTTGAGACATACTTAAATGTGAGTAGATAGTTAAATGGAAACAAGACAGTGAGCACTTGAGAAATCCTAGGTTTTTTAGACGGATCGAGAAGTGCTGTGAAAATGCTGAGGTTACCGAGTTTAATACTTCCTGTGGGCATGAAGCGACGCTGACATTGGCTCCTTAGCAATTGTAACACTGGCATTTCAAACCAAACGGATCCCCCCTGGTAGCAGTTCTCCATGTTGTACAGCAGCTTGCATTACAAATTGCATTTGATAAATCGCCACAGCTCTACTGTGGAAGCTCGGCCCAGATCAGCGTTTCCAGCGGCGTGTGAGAAGGCGCCAAAGAAATAAGCTCTTCCTTTATTCTTCCTGATGCAACAGGAGAAACTAACTCAGATACTGAGAGCGTCTTTCCACCGCTGAGCGGATAAAACACGGATCAAGAACCCAACCCGGAATCACTCCTCTGAGGCCGTGGCTGAGGTTGGGAAAACGGCGTCCCACCGGGAGCTCCACGGTGCGTGTCAGAAGCGGAGCAGCTGCTCCAGGTGGTACCTTGTACAGTCCAGCGCGGGGCTGCCTTAAAACTGGATGTTGCGCATTTCCGAGTGCGGGTTGTTTCCAAGCCTTTAGAACTATTTCGTAAAATTGCACAGTGCAGTAGTAAGTGAAAGAGCATTTTTCTATAAACCACTTTTTTCAACATTGGCCCAAATGAACTCTACGGTGTAGATTATTCATATACTTTGCTTTACTATTTATTACGATTTGGAAGATGTATAGTGGCTGTTCTTTGAACGTAAGATACATCGGTGAATAAATATTTAGGAACAGCCTCCTGTATTCATCAGAAAACGTTGGCATGTTGTCTCATTGTCCAAATTTAATACAGTTCTTATTTGGCTACACTAAAGAATGCAATATGTTTAGTTTTCACTTGCATGTCACAATGTATTAGTTTGTGCTATAGGAGATATTTTAAATTGAAATACTTTGTTTTAAATTATTTTTACAGTGAGGATTGTTTCTGCTCTTTTATATTGTATATAGTGTCTTTTATGTAATCTACTGGCATACGTTTTGTAGAAGACTGTTTAAAATGACTGGCTACCTTCCTGCAACTTTTGAAATACAAAACCAGTGTTTTATACTCGTACACTCTGTTCTAAAGTCTATTAAAATTGTCATTTGATTTCTGGTTTCCGTTAATTTCTAAAAGCTTAACAAAAGATGCCCTATAGAGTCAGGGTATGCCCTAGCTAATGGAAGGCATTATATAGTAAATATATAATTGGGAAAAAAAAAAAGCCTGAACCATTATGGTCTGTGCGGGCGTTGGTTTAACGACCTCCTGAACCGCAATGCATTGGGATCCTTCAGAAAACTACTCCTTCCAAACCCTGTAGTAACTTTAGATGTATCTGCTGTCCAGGAGTGTTTCTTTCTGCCAGTGTTCCCTTTCCTGGCAGCTCCGCCACCCGCCCTCAAGCTCCTCTGACCTTAGGCACTGACCCAGCAGAGCCACCGCTGAAGCCCAGCTGGCAGAGGCCTTGGTTTGCCCCACGGCTTCCTGGGGCCACAGCTCTGCTGACCCCCGCATCCTGCAAAGACCCGCTCCTGTTGGCGCTCAAGGGCCAAGGCCCAGTTTAACTGGTTTTGCGCTATGGCACACCTGGCTATTTTGAGGATTCCACTGTAATTCTGAACCACCATCCCTCAAATATATGTTAAATTTGAATTAGGAAAAAAAAACCCTAAAACTTTACAAGAGTCACACACTTGAGATGGGAAATAAAGTATTAAAAACACTAACCATTTTTTTTACCCAGTTAATGTTTCCTTATCAATTGTTTATTACTCCCAAAGGACTTGAAAGCATTTTTCCTCTAGAATAAAAACAGCTGCACCTTTTTCTCCACCCAGATAAGAAGTTCCACTTTTTGGTCTTTCTTGTATCTTTGCCAACGTCACCTGAACAGAAGAGGAACCCAGACTACAACGTGTCACCTTATTCCTCCATTTCCCACACCCGCCCTTCCCTGTCACAAAGACATCATCTTTCAATATTGTGTAAAACAATCATAAGGCAAATGCTGGAGGTAAGGAAACACTCGCTGTCGCAGCTTTGTTATCCCCAGGTATTCAGCATTTTCGCTGACATTTGCCTGGGAGCATGGAAGAGCGTGTTCCGTTCCAGCTGTAATTTGTAGGATCTTAAAAAGTAATTATTTTTTTTTTTTTGTCCCAAAA
>VZRU01011301.1:21440-59385 GCA_013398155.1 Pedionomus torquatus
TATTTTTTTTTTTTGTCCCAAAAACACATTACTTATTTTTCTCATAATTTGCACTAGTACCTTATGAAAGCATCTTAACCCTCTTCATGTTTACAGTAAACAGTTGCACTGAAAAGAGCCGAGTACAAGCACTAATTTAGAGATGGTGCCATTCCCTGAGCCCCTTTCAGCCCATTTTGATGCATTACACACAATAACGACCTCACAGAAGCATTTTAGGTGATGCAAAAGAAGCCCATACTTAAAAACTTTGTACTGTTCTTTTTTTTCTTAATTTCTATGGATTTTCTATTGGTCCCTCTTGAATCCAGTACATTTTTAATCAGTGGGTTTGATTACAGAAAACACGTAAAGTCTTTAAATGCGCAACAGCAAAGTGTGAAACAACATCCAGCTGGGAGGGGCTGTAAAAGAACTAAATTCAAACAAAACCAACATTCAGAATCAACCTGAAAAAAGGTTGAGAAAAAACTTCAGTACCTCAAGTTCAACATCTGTGCCTAAATACCAAATCAAAATGGTTAAATCTAATGGCAGCTGCAATTATCTGCACAAAACACTTCTCCACAGAGTGACCAGAGAATAAACATCTAGTTTCAAATGCAGAATTTCAGGCTAAACCAACTGGCCGTGTCTACATAACAATGGGTTCCAAATTGCATCCTGGAGCAATAGCTGTACCCTCAGAACAGTCCCGCTTTGCTCAGCGGTTTTGAGAAGACACACAGGCCGCTAGGACTTAGTAGGAAAAGTAATAGTATTAACAATGGAGCATGAAGCAAAAGAGCTACCATTTACTCTCCCAACACAAGGCCCAAGGACCATCCAGCAGAGCTGATGAGGAAAAGCACCGCACACAAGCTGTGGAACTCACTGCCGAAGGACACTGTGGGAACCCAAAGTGGTCTCAAAAAGGAATGGGACACATTCGGGTGGAATGCTGGTGAAGCTCCCTGAGGAGGATACCAAGGAAAAGTCTTTTCTTCTCCTGCAAGTACCTGGACTAACTTCAGGTGGAGCCAGTTTGCACCTCAGATTGACCGCTACACCAGCTCCCAAGCTGCATACATACAGTGTTTCCCAGAGCTGTGCTACAACCACATATACCGGACCTTTTAACCAACAGCCCCAGCGAACGCTTGTAAGGCGCTCCCTAAGCACATACACACCTGCCTTGGAGCCGGTGGGAGCAGATACACCACCACAGGTCTCTAAAGCACTAAGTTTCTCAAGAGACGCAACCCCGAGTGCTCTGTGACTGTTGTTTGGGCTCTCACAGACCAAGAGACGCTCTGCCAACCGCACCAGCTCCACTTCCAAGCACAAGCCCCAGCCGAAGGACGCCCTCCTTCCAGCAGCACACGGGACACCTCGCCCGGCAGTCCCGGGTAACCGGGTCACGCTTGCTGGAGCCCAGCACCCGCCCCGCCCCGGCAGCAACACTTACCGCCCGGGCAGCAGCCTGGGGGACCGGCGGGACCAGGAGAAGGAACGGGCGCTGCGGGATCCCCGAGAGGAGCCCGGCCGTCACCGCGCTTGGGGGGGCAGCTCGGGGAGGCGCCGTTCGGGAGCGGGGGAGAGGGGCTGAGCCTGGGTCGGTTTGAAGCCGGTTCTTCCTCCCGGCCACCGGCGGAGAAAGGGGAAGGGGAACCCCTACCGCCCCCCGGGGCGGGCACTGGGCCGGGCCGGGCGTTAGCCCCTCCCGCGGCACAGCCGGTGTGCGGGCAGCAGCGCTCCCCCGCAGCTGAAGGCACCGGCGACCTCCCTCCCCTCCCTCCCACTGCCGCCGCTTTAACCGCGGCGCCTCCCGCACAGCCCCTGCGCGGGATTAAGCCACAGAGGGTTAAATTCAAAGACACGGCAAACACAATCCCCGGAGGAAGCTGGTTTCTAGCTACAGCGCGCCGGCCCTGCTCCTCCTCCGCAGGGAAAAACCGGGAGTTTAGATCAAAAAAGGGAAGGAAACAAGCTTTGCCCTCTGCTCAGACTGAAGTCTTCAAATAACGCCGATCTTTTGTTTCCTCTCTGAAATTCCTCACGGAATTAGGCCCATGGGGGGGAGGCAGCGAGCACCTGCAGATCTTGCAGCCCCCCAGGCACGGCCCAGCGCAGGATCCCTGGGCTCCGGGCAGGACCCCTTGCTTTCCCCTTGCCTCAGCGAGGGAGAGATGCCCACTGGCACCACACACACTAACCGTGCTGGAAGCAATAGCGCTCACATTCCTACGCGGAACGACATTTGTAAACCTTATTCTCCTTTCTAATAATCTGAGGCTGATGGCACGTGCTGTTGGCTGGAGAAAAAACCCAATAATGTTGAGTGCTGCCCAGGCAAGCCTTTGACCACAGCCCTGGCGTCTGCAACACATCGTTTTGCTATTTTGTAAAAGTATCATAGAATCATAGGGTTGGCTAGGTTGGAAGAGAACTTCGACTCATCTAGTCCAACCATCAACCTCACTCTGATTTAAAAAAACAAACCAAAAAAGCCCCCAAAAAACCCACAAAACAACTCACCGCTAAACCACATCTCTAAGCACTATGTCAATCCAGCTTTTAAATCCCTCCAGGGATGGTGCCTCAACCACTTCTCTGGGCAGCCCATTCCAGGGCTTAACAACCCCTTTCTCTGTAAATATTGTTCCTGATACCCAATCTGAACCTCCCCTGGTACAACTTGAGGCCATTTCCTCTTGTCCCGTCACCTGTGACTTGGGAGGAGAGTCATAGTATGTTCAATCTACTGGTAAGAAGACGCCAGCAAGTCTGCACAAGTGATACTTTCACACAGTTCTAGCACACCTATGGCATTCTCACAGTTGATTTTAGGTCCTTTTTCTCCCCCCCCAACTGTCTTGTGGTCAGAAGATAAGACACCTTTCTCCTTCATCAACACTAGTGCAGGAGCTGGGAGGCTCCTGCAGTTACAAAGTTTTCACACACTCCACTGGCAGAAAGGGCCTGAGTGCAACAGGTAGCACAGAGCCAGAGAACACAGACAGGCACCAACAGGCTTCTTCCCTCAACGTAAATATTGAGGAATTGGTCAAATGGTCAGGGAACTCAAGCATGTAGCTCCACCAGCCACAGTTTCTCTCTCATCAAGTGTGTACATATTCCAGGAAAACAGCTGGGGTATTTCTTGGGGCTCTAAGTTGGTGCAGTGTTGATGCTGTAAGCTTTTGGAAGTCCAAGTAAGGTTACTCTCCAAACCTGACAACACAAACCTGAACAGCACCTTGAAAGACAAAGTAATATAATGACTACTGACCTAGTACTACGTAAGTCTTCTACCTTCTTATGTAGGTAACATCTGTTCTGCAACAGGGCACGGGCCTCACTGCACAGACTGAGCTACTATGGGCTGCAGGACCCAACTCTGCTTCTCGTGGAGGTAGATAAAACTCAGGCCAAAATTGCAAGAAGTCTCAGGTGAATGCTGTCCTGAGGAAAGGGACTCTGGGACGGCTCAGCCAGTAGGTTCTTAAACGTGTCGTGCTGATGCTGCAGAAACTTCTGCAGCAACATGAAGTAATTGCCACAGCACTTTCAGCCAAGTTTAACTGAGGACACCTAAGTTCTCCAGCACATCCTAAAATGCACATAAAAAAGCTGCCAAGTGTTCAGTAACTACAACTTGGATCCTGTCTCAGACCCCTCATTTACAGAATAAGGCTATTACTCATCTTTCAGATGAAGATTGATACTGATGAAAAATCCTATTGATAGCAAAAACTCCCATAGGGAAATTAAACACAACACAGAGGGCTGGGATTGGCTGATGTGCACTAAATTAGACTTGGACCTGCACAACTGAACATAACCCCCCCCGTTCTTTCAGTGAACACCCTCCAATGTGTTCCCTGAATGATGCAAGAATCCCATAGAAAAAATAAACCCAACTCTCAATCATGTAATGATACACAAGGGAAAACATAAGATGACAGCTTGACATCAGCCACCTCCTAATTAGTGAATATTGGCCTTTGCAATCTTGGTGTTTCACAATTTAAAAACAATGTTTTAATATTACCTGGTAAAATGAAGGCATAATATTGGCTTGGTTTCTTTCTTTTCTCCTTTTCATTCTTCCATGTATAGTAAGATTAAGTTGCTTTAATATTTGTTGGTTTTGGGGTTTTTTTACTAGAATTTCCATGAGAAAGCTGTAAAAATACAGTGTTAAGGAAAAAAGCATGATTTTAACTGTAGTGTTTTGTGTACTGCCAGCACAGAAACTGCATGTTCTACAATTTATTACAAGAACTAAATTTCCCTGCTTTTCAAGTGAGATCTTGGTACCAAAATTGTACCCTCAGTTTAATGCATGCAAAAGTTGCCCTCCAGTTGAAGCAATATGCATGATGCAAGCATCCATACACATCAACCAACAAAGGTTTTAATTCAAGTCTTTTATTATAGCTTGAATTTTTTCACTGCATTTAAAAATCTAAAAAAAATAAATATTTGTTTCACAGCTGCAAGTCACATATGCATTAACACCACAAAACCTGGAATTTAACCAGAGAAGGAAAGTCAAATTGGAAAGTGTCCAGCTAAGCACAATCGTCCCAGGGCAATTATACTAAAAATAAAATCTTAAGAAAAGGGGAGGGGAGTGTTAAAGAGTTATTTCAAATGCATTTATCTGGAAAAAAGTGAAAATTCTATTAGAAACCATAAACTACGCTTTCAGCATTTAAAAATAAATGTTTTACCTCTTGACAGCAACTACTGTCTGGTGCATCTTTTTCTTTTAAGCTGTATTCTTGACACATGGCTGCAGAGGTTTCAAATGAGAAATTAACCTCTGTTATAATTGCGTCCACTTAATTACACAATCAGTCCTTAAAAATAAAACCGTGTATTAAGTCAGCTTGTCCATCCACATATTAAAAAATGCCATTGTATGCAGTTTTGTATCGGCAGTAAGTGACTGCTTCATGGATTGTACATTGTGAAGATGAATGTCTCTTAAACAATCACTCTCATTATTAAGGTTCTTAAAACAAACCAGAAAAATATATCTTCAGAAATCAGAGTAGTCACTTCTTTGTTAAAAGCCATAAAATAAGCTCATATTCAATTACAAGCAATAGAAACCATACTGCTATTGGAACATAATGATTTTATCACAAAAATTTATTATTTACAAAATGAAAAGTTACCAAGTGAATTTATCAGGGAAAAAGTTAAATGTTCTTACTTAGTGATTTGAAAACCTTAAGCAAGTCTCTCATGCACTCATACGCCAAATTGTTTGCATAAGGTGAAATGTTAATTCATGTCAGTGAAACTTGACTCCCATTCACAATACTCTCATTTTTATTGTAAGATGGCAAAATCCACATGGTTCTATACAAGAATGTATGTATTAAGACAGCTCCTCATTTCTGTAAGTGTTTTTTGGCTCCCATGAATAACCGTACCACCAAACATTTTTGCAAATAATCAGCTATATTATCAACTCCATCATTTAATCCACTGAATTTACCACCACAAGAAAGACACAAAAAGTTAGTTTAACGATCGCATGTTACACAGAACTCTCATTTCTGAAGTTATACTAAACTGAAACCTTCGTAGTGATCTATAGCCTGGATCAACTTAGATTTTAGGGTTTCTTTATCTGTATATTTTGGAAGATCAAGAAGATTAAAGCAAGTGTGAGCTACTGGAAGATAACCTTCTCCGCCTCCTGTTGGCTGGATGACTAGTTTAAGACACTTCATTCCAAGAATGGGAATACGATCACTGCCTGTCAGAAACACTGCCAAGATAAAAAACAAACAAACAAACAAGGTCTTGAAAGTAGCTTAAGACTAACATTTTATGTGTCATACATGCAGTTCTAATTGTTATTTGCATTTTTTAATTGTTCCAGATAAGTTTAAAAAAAACAGGGAATAATGACTTAACCTGATCTCCAGCTTACATATATTAACTACAATACAATAAGCATATGTGTAGATATAGATATATAGAGAGATATATACAGATATATAAAGGAAAACATTTCATTTTAGCATATGAAACCAAGCAATCCTCAAAAAACAAGCCAGAAAAAAAAAGTAGGAAGCTTTTAAAGCATAAGAATTTGTTATTTAAAATCCATTGCTTGTATCTTTATCAAGCATTGGCAAGCATCTTGTAAATCCACAGAATAAGTTTGTTCAATAGGAAATTGGAATTGGAAACTAACCTACAACCTATTCTCAACAAAATCTCATTCACAGGAAGCTTCCTTAACTCTGTAACTTTGTTCCCCCTCCAACGTATTTCTACTTATATCAGTACCTTGAGTTATTTATAATGTTATAACACCAAAAATCCATTTATGTGCAATGACAAACCTGGAGGATCTGAACCTTATGTCAAAACCCAGAAAAAAATGCCAATTTTTTCAGAAAAATTACACTAGCAGTTTAGGTTATTGGGTTTTCTTTTCTTGTGTTGGGTTGTGTTTGTGTTTGTTTGTTGGGTTTTTTTAATACTGCTCTTGTCTACTGTGATCTTGTAATTGTCCACCACCCAGAATTACTCAGAACCCAAGCAAAATTCAAAACAAGCTCATAATCAATTTCTTCTACTAAGATTTTTTCTTCCAAATAAAAGTAATCACGTAATCACAAATACTTACATCTGCCCTCTTCTAGCAAGAGCCTGAAATCACAGTGAGCAACTTCTGCAAAGTAGTTTCAAATACTTACACAAAAACTGCTTTTTCTTTTCCAAAGACAACTCATGAAAAACCTCCCAGAATATCTTAATTGTAGGATGATCTGCCCAGTATTCTCCTTTGTATTCCGTATTCTAAAATGAGCAGGAAATTAGGTTACTGCTAGGTTACTATCCACGCATAGAACTAGTAGGATAATCAGACGTTACAGCAGAATGAACGTGGTTTGTATAAAGCGACACTGCAAGTGACTTCTTACTGTTTTTCTTGGGTCTATTTTCTTCAGCTGTTTGGTTTGACTTCAACTATCTGGGCAAATGCCTGCACTCCAAAGCATTTACTGTCCAAATAAATTAGTGACAAAGTCCCACGGTGAGTTTTGGCAATCAAGAACATTTACTAACTGCATGCATTTTGTTCACTTCCCCCTTTCTACCATAATCCATTGCATACAGCTGCCTTTTGGCTTCATGGATTTTAATTCCTCTCTCTTCTTCTACGTTTGATTTTCTTCAGAAATTAGATGGGAAATAAGGAGAAAGAAGGTAAATAGTATTTTAGCATCTTAATTCACTGATGTTTTTTAAGAAATTCCTCATTCATGCAGTCAATTGAACCAAGGCTGGAACTCGCACCCATTAAAACAGAGCTCAAAAGGACACTTCAAGATTTTGGTTTTGCATCTCGAAATTAAAACTGTATGAAACAAATAGCTAACTGTGGTTCTTACCTTCTCCAGTTCTTTCCAGTCGTAATTAGTGTTCCCAATCACCATTGCCTGCAACTCGCTGGGCTGGAAGAGCTGAAGAACTTTACCTCCACATACTTTGTGGAAGCCTGTATGGAATGCACTGAACAAGGAAGCCACAGATTTATTGAAGATGTAATCCACATACGCGTCTACAAAATCTTGCCTGTACAAAGAAGAATTAAAGGATTATGTTGAGAAGAGGGGGGAAAAAAAGCACATCACCCTTCTATCAATAAACCAGTAGTCACTGCCAGACAGAACACATTGCAAATTAAGCAAAAAGGATCGTAACATAATACATGCTCTACTTTGTATTACCACCCCAATGAAGATAACCTCAACAAAAATGAAACATATTTCCCCTCCATGCCACCCTAAAACAGAGACCCTAATGTGCAACAGAAAACCAGGAACATTTAGTGTTGTTTATTTCAGGTACTATTTCTCTTATTTGTATGCATTGCAGTGAATGGGTCTGAATGGCAACAAACTTTAAGGTTTGATTTCAGGACAACGCATGTAATTTAACTAGTCAATTTTGCTGTTGTATTTTTTAATTAAAAAGATTACCATATCTGCACTGAAAATGCAAATCAACTTCAAGCAGACATTTCAGTCCTATACAGTAGAAAGATCAGTGCAAAGGAGCTAGGAGACTGAAAAACAGACAGCCTGTTATCTGTGCTTCAGTACAAGGAGCTCTCATGTCTCCTTGGAAGCATCTTCTTCCACAGCACTTAGGGGGAAAACTAAAATTCCATTATATGATACAGCATTTATAATATTATAATTTTTGAATTGCCATTTAAATCAATCCTAGTTAACACTGCCTGTTTCTACAGTGGCAGAGTGGCTTTGGTTACAGATTACAGTTATCCTACCAACACCCTTTCTCTGTGGAAAGCCACAGTATTTGAATAGCATCACCAATTATTTAAAGAGTCACCTAAACACATTTTGATGATACATTTATTAAATTTGTTGAACAAAAAGTAGTGGAGATGAGCGAAGTGGTGAATCGCACTCCTCTTCTTCCAGCACACAATGAGATACCTATTTTATGCACACTGTGTAATTAGCAGGAAGGCAGGTAACGTGTGTAACACTAACAGTGGAAGGAAAGCCTGCTCCAGGGAAAATCCATAGTAGTAAACTAATTATCATTATTATGCTCTGTGTTAATTAGCATTATTTTGCATGTATATTATTCATATCAATAAGCATATTTATACTCTGTTAATTAATTAGCAAGTTAACGTAAAGCACCATGGAATATTTTGATCTTTAGACACAGGAATTCTTCATTGCTGAGAGAACTGGTGACAACAGTGCAGCACGCACTCCACAGGCACCTGGAAACTTAAAGTCACTTTGTGACAGAACACCAAACCACCACCAGAGAACCTTAATGTTACTGTGTTTAAGATAAAGCAGCAAAAATCCTCAGCTATGAGCCAAGGACTGGAAAAAAAACAGAAAAGGAAAAAAAAAAGTGAGACAGCTAGAGGCAGTGACTGCAGTTGTTAATAGTAGGGTATGTGAGAAGGTAAGATACGAATCACTCCATTGTAGGAGGTACTGTCCCTGCACATGGCTTTGTGTGGGTTATGAGACCCTCAGAATCACGTGTCATCACCCCTTCCTTTACAGCAGACACAGGTATTACAGAAAACGTCATCCAAAACATTTGTACCTCTAGGCATGTTCCTCGAGGGCATTTTACCCTCGTTCCTACCATGCACTGCCCAGGGACATTCTGTTCTCACACAGCATGCTCCTTCCATTCAATTCTCCCTTCTCTGGGAGAAGTAAATGCACAGAGAATTCACACAGACTCCAAGAATGGACAGGAATACATGAGAGGATGGACAGGAATACATGAGAGGATGGACAGGAATACATGAGAGGATGGACAGGAATACATGAGAGGATGGACAGAGTGAGTTAGGAAAATGGTAGTATTCTGCAAAAAAGGGACAAAAGCACCACCAAATATATTCTGCCTATCCTCCCGGAGCAGAAAGGGAACAGAAAGTGGGAGAGGCTGCTTTTATAAATAGAAGTAACAGAATCCCTGAACAAGGAAAAACCCTACCCCTCACACGCTCTTCAGCCAATAGCACTAGATAAATTCATCTGCTCTGTGGAAGGGAGACTTCTCTGAAATAGTATTTCACATACGAATAGTTGTCACATGATGGCATCCAGACTGAAGTTTTCATCATCACCCACTGAATTCCAATTACACAAAACTTCCTGCAGAACCCAAACCATTTTTAATCTTATACAGGGAACACCATGTAGTCACGAATAGGCTCTAAAGAGCTTCAAAATGGAAAAAAAAAACCAAAACGTTTTACACATTGAGTAAAATTAGGTAGCCTCTTCTCAACTGGCAAATCCTTAAATACAACAGCTATTTTAACAATACACGAGAACAGCTTGGAAAACCGACCAAAGTCAGTTTGCCTCCAAGATCAGTGTAACAGCTTGGCAAAGCATATTTATAGCAGCTCCGTTGAATTCCCAAGACAGGCAGCAACACTGAACTCCCCTGTAACCCACAAAACTCACCTGTTTTGTTTGATTACAGGAATGTCAGCACCATTAGGAACAAGCTCTTCAATTTCTGTTGTACCAAAATTTTCCACAGTGATCTATTTAAAACAAACAAAAATAATATAAATCTTACTTATTGGGTAGAGTACTTCTTCCCACCACTTCGCTAACAGCAACAGGAACAGCAGACACAGATGTTAAATTCACAGGAATGAGCAGTAGTGCTTTTGCTCAAACGCTCCAACAGAAGTGGTTATAACAGACGGTATGAGCTTGCTAAGAAATACTTCAAGCACTATACGAAACTTACAGTAAAATTAAGACAAAATGCTTCTTCTATGTCATCCTCTGGATAGTCCAGCAACTGTTGCATTCCCCTGCAAAATAAGTTACAATGTATTTGTACCAGTAGAAAGAAAGATGAGCTTAATTTTCCTGATGCTTTGATCATTCACGTTTGGGGGAAAATTAAAAAAACAACAACAACAAAAAAAACCAACCCAAACAAAAATAAAATTAAAAAAAAAAAAAAAAAAAAAAAAAAAAAAAAAAAAAAAAAAAAAAAAAAAAAAAATCTTTCTCTGTTGTTTCATTTATGAGCTCATTGGCCTGTAGCTTGTGCAGTACTGGGAAACCTCAAGTAACTGTTTTGCTACTACTTGTAGTGTTACTTGCTTTTGATTATCTCCAGGTGTGAAAATGGAAGATTCATATCCTGGTCTTCAACTGGGGGATTCCCAGAGCAGGGGTGAGGAGTAATTAGTAAGGACTGACGAAGCCAAAACGTTTCCTTGAGGAACTACACAAGCCATTCAGAACTAAAATTATGTCCACACTTAGGCTTATAAAATTAACAGCTAAAACTCAAAGGTTTTGAATTCCATGTAATATTTTCCCCTGAAATACTTGCAGGAAAATAAACCAGAAGACATAAGTACAAGCAAGCATTTAGAAGCAGGTATTTAACGACAGCACACATGCTTTCTCAAATGACAGGATGGATATGGGTTACTCTGAGCTGTTTATCCTGTAAGTGTGAAAATAACACATTTTCTTTACATATTTAAAGGAAAATGTTGAATTAAAAATTAATTTTCAGTATTGTCCCTCTTTCTGTCTTTGCTTACCTGCCAACATCTGGCATCAACTCTTTCAAGTCATCCAGGGATGGCTTCTTATTCAATAGCTTTTTGTACAAAGCCAAAGGGAAATGAAGGTCTACAATAGTAAAATTATATATTGCTAGTCCACAGACAACACCAATCAAATGAAACAAGTCACTGTCTTCAAAGGTCTAAGAACAGAAAACAGACAAGATGATTTAAAATCAAGAAGTTAATTTAATCATACAGAGGTCAGAAAAAAGTACAGTGCTGTATAATCTGAGCAAGTTTCATCTATATTTTTCTAAAATAGGTATCTGTTGAGTACTGAGGAAAACTGGATAAAGTTTTAACCAGCTGAGACTGAAATCCAAAGAAACAGAACTCTTTCTACTTAAAAAAAAAAAAAGCAGCAGCTGATGTTTTGTGTTACAAGGGACGTGTGCTGCTGAAAGTACTGCAATAAAATTGTGTTTCTGTCAGTGAGTTACTATTGTGCTATTCACTGCTTAAGCATGAGCCAATTTAAAAAAAAAAAAATTGGGGAGGAGAAAGGAAGAGTTCATTATTGACTCACTTGGAGTTAATAGCCACAGATTAAAAGACAACTGTGGAAATGTTAACCTTCAGGTGTTTGTGATATAGCCACCCTCATCAGTGTATTTCTCGGAAAGAGAACTAAAACATCAATGGCCAAAACTTTCAATTAAGCATGACCAGATGACCACCTACAAAATGGACCGACCCATAAATGTGGCTGAACACAGAAAAGCCTGCTCTGTATGCCACTTGAAATTTTTTTTCTCTGCTACCTTGATTTACTCATTCTGCTCGTGGAATTGGTTTACTCTGCCCAGCACATCTTCCTACTAAACTTGTCTGGGTTGGGGACAACTGGTAAGAAGTGAGGAATGGGGAAAAAACGAAAGGGAAAGTTTTGATCTAACAATGACAAAAAGAAACATTTTGTGAGAATACTTATTTCAGCTTTTCCTCTTGAAATAAAGCTACCACAAATTGCTACGTTTGTACATTATTAATTAAATATTGTAAGGTAAAAGAAAATTGATGACTATAGATGACGCCCTACCTTATCAGAGAACCAGATCAGCCTGGACTCTTCATAATACCTGAACATTCCATATTTGGGATCTAGCAACTCCCTCATGATGAGTAAAAAAAATTCTTTGCGCACACCTCCAGCATCAACAGCTTCTTCCCCTACAAAAATAACCTGAAAGACACAATTCAGTGCTAACAATTACAAACGATTGTGAATCAAGATTTCTCAAAAAAGTATCCTCAATTACTTGTGTGTCAGTGAAAGACACTTTGAGCACTATGTACTGATAATACCTTGAGTGGCTTCTTGTAGTCTACATTCTTTGTTTTCCTTAGGACTTCCACAGCGTCTCCTACAATATTGTCTCTTCGTACCATTAATATCAGGCATGGGTTGACAGATTCAAATACCGGCAGAAAGAGAGAAGACAAATTCTGCCTGTGAGCCTGATCAACAGCCATCTGGGGAAAAAAAACAAAGTGAAAGTGTCAGTAGGTGATAAGATTCCTGTCAACATTAAATGTCCATCAGTCTTGTCTTCAAAAGTGCAGAAGACATGAATGGGAACAGCTATTATGAGAGCTAGTGAATTTGCCCAAATTTGCTTTGTGTTCCTTTTATCTCAGGAAATCTTTTGCCTCTACCCATTAGCCTCATCAATGCTAATGTTCAAGGAAGTCTTAGAATATCGTTTTCAACATTCCGGTCAAAATACTTTGCATAACAGAAGGAATGAAAAAATACCACACTTCACCTAATAAAAGTAAGCTGTTTAATATAACTCTGGAATGAAAACATGCGTTAAAAATTAATTCACAGAATGAAAAGCAATTTCTTCATCTATTTAATTTATTATAATTTTATTACAACTCTTCAAAACCAAAATACTGTTGCAAATGTTCTGAATATGGCAAAGAATTCTTGAAAGCTTGGGTGTTTTAACACTACTTATTATTTTTAATAGAAATGTTCAATGTGATCATTTCCCTGAACTCATCAAATGTTGGTATTGACTGTGTATGTACCTTTATAAAGGCATAAGAAACCATGTTTATTATGAACTACAAAAGCACGCAAGTATTCTTCTACATGAGATTTATCTCTTCTGCTTAATTTCAGATTCAGAGCAACAACTGTTATTACATTAAACATTATAAACATTAAGGGGGGTGGCTGGTGCTTTAAGAATATGATTTATTACACCTTTACAGCAACTGGACAGGTATGGATTATATTTATTTTTTTAATAATATCCAAATATTGAACAAAAGTGTAGCTCACCACATCACACTGGTTTCAATTCTACCTACAGAATCATGAAAACGTAACATCCTTTCAGTTACTTTAGGGTTGCCTAGTGTATCTATCTCTAGATGAGTCAAGATAGAAAATTGTATCAAGTATCCAATTTCTAGGAAAGTGTTTAAGCTAAAAGAGAAGTGAACAAATTAGAAGCGACAAATAATTGCATTTAATAGGAAAAGAGCCAGAACCTACCACAAACTGCAAGATCAGGAAACCTACTCCCACTATCCCAAGCAGATGCTATGTTTTCAAGCTAAGCTTCTCTACTGCCTTGCAGACAACAACCAGACTTCAGGGTTTAGCAGCATTTTGAAAATGTTATGTCAGGGGAAATAAGAAATTGGGTGAGCACTAGATATTTTTGTGGTGGCAACATGCTGCTTCTCTGATACTACCACTCTTCATAACAGCACTAGCTCCTACATCCTAGCAAGACAGGAAATTAAAAGGAACTGGTTGCTGCCTTTAACAAGACAGACTTCCAGCTGCAGGCTCTACACACCCATCACTGGAAGCCTGCTCATGTGGGAGATGGGGTAGGTTTCGGCTTGGAGGAGGTCATCCGTTTTGGAGTCTTTTGGTGGTGTATGTGGGGCTTTTTCTTTGTTTTGTTGGTTGTTGTTTTGTTCTAGTTTTTTGGTTTTGTTCTTTTTTTTTTTTTTTTTTACACACCTGTACTACAGGTTGTTAATACCTCAAGAAAGACATCTCATTAATAAAAGGAAAATAAGTTCCGTAGAAATTTATGCAATTATTAAACAATCTAATTTCAACAAGATCCCAAACCCACAGAGAATCACTATTTTCTATCATGTACACACTCCAAGATTAAAACTAGATCCCTCTTTCTCATGGAGAAGAGATAGCATAGTTTAACAGAAAACAAACCAAAAAAAAACACCACAAAAAGACCAACACTAACAGCAACTCCCCCAGACACCCAACTCAAAAAAAGAAATGAATTTCATAACACTAAAAATGGACTTTTACCTGCATTTGTATGACTGCATCTGTTTGTAGGAGAGTTGTCTTTGCCTGGGCATCAAATACAAATGGGTATGTGCAAATTGTAACAGGAATCTCTGTTAACTAGAATGGAAAAAAAACCCACATCATATCTCTGCTTACTTAAAAACCACAATCATGGTTAAAGAAGCCATTGCAATAGTACTCAATTTAACATATCTATTTTACTGGAAGGAGAAAGGAATCTTTACTCATTGTCAATGCAGGATAAATCAATTTAGGAAAATTAAGTAGATTTTCAGTTCCTTAATACTTCAACCAAAAAAACCCAACCCAAAAAAAAAAAAACCAAAAAAAAAAAAAACAAAAAACCAAAACAACAAAACACACACAAACAACACTCTCACTTAAGTACATTTTAATTTCAGAACTTTTATACAGCCAGCAGATATCATCAAAATAGTCCTTGTTTTCAAATGCAGCTCTGAATTTGCAAGACAAAGATTTAACCTTTTCAAATAACAGCCATGCTAACTTAAAGCTTTACTCCCAATACAACACATCAGACAATCCTCAACATCCGTATTTCTGATTTCCTTACATTCTGTAAAAGCAATCAGATTGCAACCAATCTTACCTCAGTTAATCCATGGTTGACATCCTATGACAGCATTTGCACAAAGGTAGCAATAATTAAGATGAAAAAGCAGCATTAGTGTCTGCATTAATTATTCACCTCTGATGTAGAATTAAAAGATTTATCTACAGCTTCCCCCCGCAAGAGAATGTTTACCGAGAAATAAGTATCAACCATTGATTAATCCTAATTAATCTACCAAATATAACCATGACTTTCAACAGTCTTAAAAAAGGACCATTAAAGTATTGTTTTCTTAAACGCACCTATGTACTTTCATTCTCAAATGACTGTAAACATGTCAAATTAAGTGCAAAACATTTTTAATGAGTAAAAATTTAACCGTGTAAAAGACCCCTATCCTTTTTACCATAAAGTCTCAAGAAGCATTTGGGTCTGTAAGATGTGATAAGAGAAAAGCAATTAACTGTTGAAATTTGAGAAAGACCAATACATATTGCTGGGACTGCTTGGAGACTTCCACGAGCTACATCAACTGTGCTAAGAAAGGAAGTTATCCTTCTGGTGCCACGTTACACCCCCCCATCCAGCACTGAAAGCTAAGTCTGTTTCAACCCAGCAGGCAGAAAACAGAAAAAGAATAAAAGGTAATGACAAACTAATAACTTTTATATTTGAATATATATATATATGAAGTCAAACACATAGACTTCTGTGAGTCACAGAAAGTGATGGCCAGAGTGCTATGCTTTCTATCTCCACCCCTAATTGCTACAAGAAACATCAGATTTGAGATTTATCACAGATTTATACAATTTCGTACTCCTACTGTAGCTACTATTATTCCTTCCTAATTCAGATTCTCTCAGCTTAAGCTGTATCTCCAAACCACCTCTTCACATCAATAGTTCATCATTTAGTACCTTCAGATTTTCCTCATTTTTCTGTTGTTGAAAGAATAAAAGTTTTTTTCTCCAAGTTTCTCTCTGAGAATACTCTGAATACTTCTGAAATTCTCTTTACTTCTGTATTTTCCCCTCCATGTTTTAATTAAAGAACTGAGCAGAGAGTTTCGCCTCAAGTTATGACAACAGAAATTACACTAGCAAAAAAACCTGTGATTAGTTATTACAGGTTCAACAGGCAAGCAGGGCTTTAATAATTTTAAAAACAAGAGCTGAGCGAAGTAGTGAACATGAAGGCAGGACAAGGCCATAAAACCATTTATGAAGGAGATCTGAACAAGGCCATGGAATTTCTTTCAGTCCTGTAATAAATCAAAGCAACTTTTTCTGCTGAACTTGAGACTGCACAAATACATGACAAAATGATGATGATTAAAGGGAAATTCAGTATCTAGTATTTTCTCAGTAATGTCAAGCTACTACTCAATCTTGTGATTTAATTAACAAGTGGAGCTTAAGACTTTCATTACAAATAGATTTTCCAGCCCTCATTTTCCCATATTTAGTATTTTCTTCTCCAATCACAACATATGCAATTTGGGTTTGTTTACATCCATTGAAAGCATGTGAAGGTCATAATCTTTTAAATTCCATCACTTCTGTACCCTTCACTGGCATACTCTTCCATGTTTCAAATATACAACCGGCCTCTAATCCCAAGGCCCTGCAATGCTCATCCCTACCCTCTACATCTCATCTAGTACAGCACCGCTCGTAGCCACCAGCCTACACCGCACATGGGTTACTTTTTTCAGACAAGCTCTGCTGAAACAAATGTCTGTGGTGCCTGCCAATACTGACACATCATTTCTTTACGCTCCCCAGTCACCCTGCTGTTGTTATTTTACACTGCAATTTGAACTCTTTGGTAGACAGCATCACTTGCTTTGTATTCACAAAATACAGCAAAAGCCGCTCAGCACCCTCCAAGTACTGCAAAAAAGTTAAATTTAGGCACCCAGAGAGAGCGTATTAACTTAGTCAATATTCTTTCATTGCATAAATCAGAGAACAGAGTGGCAAAATCCCATCCAGCTCACTAATCCTCTGCACAGTCATTAACTTACTCCCACTTACCACTCTTCTGTTTACAGATCCAGAATTGAATATCTCAGCTCTTGTTGCTAAACTTACATAGTTTTCTACTTTGAATAACCTGCTCTCTGTAACTCCCTATTATGCTTCCAGAGTTATTTTCCAAGACAGTTTCAGCTTTCTCATTGACTGAAACTATCTTATACAGCAATTCACGTTATTCTGGATGTTTTCCTCTCGTGAACTGTCACTTTCCTAACTTTCTTTGACATGGCAAGTCTTAAGTGAATCACAGAATCATAGAATGGCTAGAGTTGGAAGGGACCTTAAAGATCGAGTTCCAACCCCCCAGCCATGAGCAGGGACACCTCCCACTAGACAGTGGGAGCATTCCAAGTGACGGCATTCTAAATCCCTTTTAAATGATGGATCAAAATATCGAACAGCATCATTCCTAAGAATGATACTCTATAAGAAACACCCCTATTTAACAATTCTTCCTTAGCTAGTGTCTGATGTAAGATGTGTCTGTTCACCACCAGTTATCTGTGAAAATATTTTTATGAAAAGAAATTGCCCATATTTAGAGAATCTATAGCTTTCCAAAAGGGGAAGAAGCCCAAATCAACCAAACAAAAATACCCCAAAACAAAAAACAACCCATGGAGCAGGGGGCAACCCACAAGAAAAATAAAACAGACAAAACCCAACCAACTTACCATTCCAAATACCTGCTGCTGGACCCAGTTGACATAGTCATTTCTGATATCTATCAGATCTTGTATCTCATGAATGTAAAATCTGTCATATTGTATAACTTGTCCTCTTTCATTTACCTGAAGAAGCACAATTTATTCTTTTATCAGCACTTTGTATAACAGGTTTCAAAACAACATTCTCCATGTTTTTCAAGCATTTGATCTATCAGCCACCAATACCCAGCTACTAAAAAAAAAATAATCTGGATAAACAAAAGCGCCCACAAGCATGCAAAATACAACATTAAAAGACAGAGATGTGGATTATTCAGAATACCACCAAAGATGCAACGAAAACTATGATTAACTGAACATACAGCATTGCACAATACAGTGCTGCCACTTTGAAACGTCGCACGCTCTCACAGGAACAGTGCTGAACACACACACTCTCACATACAATGGAACAAATACTTGTTCCTGTATTTGCACACGTTTAAAACTATGATTCAAGAACTCTGTTTTTAATTTCAATATGAATATTCTCTCTATTACCCTTGACCAGACATTAAAAAACATTAAACATTCAGCTTAGAGAGACATGGAGAAATAATTTTATATAAAGGCTTTTCTAGAGGATAATTTTAATCCAGAAGCATCCATTTTCCTAGCACACACTTCTTTTCCCAAGGACTGTTAAGCAACATTAGGCAAGATCCCTAATTCTGTCCTCTAACCAAATAATCAAAGTCTACTTTTCTCAAATATCTCTTTCTCCCTCCCATTCAGCCCCAAACCCACCAAACATTAGATCAGTGAAATACCTCATATATGCCAGCCCATTTTATCCTCTATAGTCCATACCAGCTAAATATTAAGACTATACAAATATAAATAGCTGGGCAGTAGGGTAGGTACAAATTTAACTATTTCTACAAAGTAGCTACATAGTCAAAGTTGAGTTTCAGAAAAAAATACAGTTCTACAGTCACTCATAAGGCTTTAAGATTTTAAGATCAACTTCAACTGTTAATATTTACAGCTACTGCAAGCCTGGGCAGTGACAGAAATTCTAAAGGCAGCAAAATAAAAATTCGTTATATATCAACAGCTTTCCATATGGGAATCTGTATCGGACACCTAGCCCTTCTAACACAATGCTGTTACTAAAGAGTCCTGCTCTCAGCCCCAATTTGATGGTCTCAACAAAGAATAAAAAAAAGCTGAGCAAACCATAGCATAGAAATTCCCACTTCCAAAGCAGAAACCTTTTCCATTCTTTCTGACAGCTTGGGGAGGAGGGCCGTAATGTACAGCACACAAAGGTCCAGTTTAGATACCTGTGCCCATTTTGCTGGATTGTACAAATACAGTGCTTGACCAGCACCTTAAGAATGCGTAAAATGCTGTTTTAGCCTATAAACACAAAATGCCATAGGACCTGAATAAATTACTGAGGGGAAAATACAGGGTGTGGGAGGGGAAACCTCAGCAGCAATTAGATAATGCACTGTTACGTGCACAGTATGATTCCTCCAAATTATTTAGGCTACTTTTGTTCAAAGTTCATAAATTCAATAGTTTTCATGAACTGAGTTAATATACTAACAAATAAGAAAATAAATGTTTGTCTTTGCTAAAACCATGCAGATCCTCCTTGTTCAAAAAT
This sequence comes from Pedionomus torquatus, assembly GCA_013398155.1. NCBI lineage: Eukaryota > Metazoa > Chordata > Aves > Charadriiformes > Pedionomidae > Pedionomus > Pedionomus torquatus. Next base: position 40,832 of record VZRU01011301.1, read on the forward strand.
ACAGCTTGCTTTTATTTTCCATTTGTGATCTTACTTGCTATCACTTCAAATTTAAGAGACAATTCTTTCCAACACACTCTTACAGATGCAATTGACTGGGTCAGTCTGTGTTCCCAAGAAAAAGGGTAATTCCATCACCCTGTCAGACTGGAACCCAGAATGTAAATGATTCATTGGCCTAGGTGGCTCTGTAGATGCAAGTCTTAATATTTAAAACACATTAATACCCTAACCTCTTTTAATTTCTTATAGTGCAGTATATTACTGTACTGTACAGTACACAGATGCTAACAAAAACAAACAGGCAAGTAATCAGTTAAAATTGAGGTAAACGTACTCTGTGCAATATTTCCAGAACTCTGAATGCCGTGTGTAGAAAATTGGTAAGTATTCTTCTTTCCGAAGCCGGAACACCAATCTTGCACAACTTCAAGAGGTGGACTACGACATCCTTGTAGAGTTCCACTATCTTGAGGAATAACGGAGGTTCAAGTACAGACCACCAATTTTCTGTCAACAAACAGTGAACACACTAACTGAGTATGTGCCACTACAACATTCTGCTATGCTGCCCTTTGAACTAAAAACCTCGTGTTTTGCAAGAAAGCATACTTGTCAGTTACCAAAGACTCTTAAAAAAGTTTAACACAGCGAGAGTAGTGCAGACTCTTAAACAACACACAATTCTTTGCATAAATAATGAAATCTCTATTCAAATGCTCTATTGTTACCCACTAACTCTTTAAATAAAGGCTGTTCACCCAGAGTACACAACAGTATCACAAAGTAACTTTTGGCATAAAACCAGACAGCTCAAATTCTGGAACTCTGACTTAAGCAAACACTCCTGATAGCAATGGAAAGCAAGCAACACAAAAAAGTAACTATATTTGAAAGAAACAATCAGTTTGCTTTCCTTTACAGCAGACAAATTCTTTACTCTCACCAAAAACTACTCAAAACCACAAGAGATGGGTTACAAGGCCAAAAATAATTAAGGAAGAGGGAAGCAACTTCTCAAAAAGATATAAATGAAGAATCTATACTGAAACCTGAACTCTTGAAGCTGAATTTTAGGTGACAGGAGTGGCAAGAAAGTGGAAGGAAGGAAGCAGAGTTAAAAAAGTAGAGTTATTATCAGACTACAACTTGGGATCAGTGAAAAAATACGAACCTCTCAGAAGAAACAAAACAGGTGCTATAGTCAAAACAAAGACATTTTAACATCTGCTCTGCAATGCTTCTGTAAATTGCTTAGCACTTGTTAGCTGTCTGACCACATAATTTTCACTTTAAAGTGTGAATACACGTATCAAATACACTGAACTACGCATTTTAATTCCTCCCAAACAAAATAAATTCAAAAATTACAATATCAGATGAATTCATATGGATGACCTGTTAATTCACCAGGAAGCAACAGAATAGGTGTTTTCCTACTCAGCAAGCAATGTTAAACCTTAACCTTCCTAGTGGGGAATTCTATAGAACTGGAAATACGCAGCAAGTGTTGCTGAGACCGTGTCTTCACTGATGAAATTTCTATACATTGTAATCTGGAGATTTTTAGTTCTAACAGTACAGAACTCAATTTCTTACCAAGAACTTTCAGAGGAGCTCTTTCTAGGTTCAAAATAGCTGTTCCAAAAGGAATAGCTAACGTTGTGAAATTGTTTGCATCACTCATCAGTGGGCATTCTGGTAGAGTGAGATACAGCCTCAAAGCTTCAACATCTGGTAAGGAGCTGGTCAATTTGGGAATAAGGTTCTTTTCCAAACTAGCTGCCACCTACAGCACATCATAAAATTCAGATTATTCTAATGTAATTGTGAATTCAAACAGATGCTCATCTAGATAATCTAGACAACAATCATCAGAGTTTAAATTAGACTGTTATACATTTAGAAAAAAATACAGTATATTAAATATTAAAATAGAGACACATACAATACACTGATGTATTACCTAATTGTCACAACACAGTTTTACATATTTACAATTGATATACTCTAGAGTAAAAAAACTTATTAAAAGGGTCAGAGCAAGTATAATAGTATCTCTATATAGGTGTAACACAGAAAGAGAACTGCAAAACTAAGGAAAACACACAGCACAAACCTGTTGTGATATATGAGCGTGGTCAGGCTGTATAAGTTTGTGAAACAGTAGTCTAGCAGCATTCATATCAACCCCTGAGAATCTAGTGCTGGTTTTGTAATGATCATCATTGCTGCAGCAAGAAAAAAATACAGAGAAAAAAAGACTGAATTCTGTACTCTTGGCAAGTCAAAAATTTCTTCCACCTTGAATTTTTAGCTCTGCTTACTAAGCAATTAAAACATCAGAGATCACAATATCAGACTTCCACTTCTTATATGGCCTTTGAAGCAACTAAAAAAAAGTAAATCTTCTCTAACTGTACAACAATCATGTAAAAACACTAGGATCTAAAACAGCCCATGCAATGTATTCCTCTTGAATTATACATATAACCTGTGGCTAAAAGTAATGAGTTTTTCTGGCTTAGATGGTAGCAGCCAGGAGGCAAACACTTTCCAAGACTGGCAAGAAGACACTTGGCTAGCTGACAAACCACATGTAAAGGAGATTCAAATTTAAAATGCAGGCATCCAAGTAACAGTAAGATAAGGAAACACTGGGAAGGTAAGAAGGTAGCCATCATTAATTCTGTTCACAGGAATAATTGTTCAAAAGCCTGACCACTTACCTCAAAGCCAAAAAGCTCCCATTCAGGCATCCAGCTGAAGAGAATGTTCCATCAATTTCACTGAAATTGTTCATATGAAATAAGTCACATTTATTTTGTTTGTTTTTACAAATTAGCATTTGCGAATAAAAAGCCTCATGTTTAATCCCTAGTAAATTACACTGTACAAAGGATGGAACTCTTGACTTTAATATAACAAAGCAACACTACATAAAACCTCCAGTCAAGACTCAGTGCTTACAACAGCTCAAATGAAAGCAAGTCTTGGAATTTGTTTTTAATTTTTCTGCATCCTCCTTTATTAAAGTAGATGCAATCATCTTGGAGTTGTTTCCATATTCCTTTACATTCCTTACTATTATTTTTCAAAGTGCAACTAGATACTAAACTTTAATGTTGTATAGTCAGCTAAACTGTAAAGACATGACAGAGACTATGGGACTACAGGTTCTAAACTACTTGAACAAGCGAGACAATGAAAGCACAGCAAAAGCTCTGCATGTAATAAAATCAGCAATTAAAAAGTCTCCTATGTACATACAAAACCCCATTAATGCCCAGTTGATAAGTAAAATTACAAAAGACAACTTCTTTCCACAAAATCACTTACTTAGCTATCTCTACAGGAAGTCTTCCAGATGGGAAAGTCAGCAATCTTTGAATAAATGTTTCATTCACAGTCCAGATCTGCTTCAAAAGGTCAGGATACCTAAAATCATCTGGTGGCACCATGCTCTGAATTTTAAAGAAAGCATAAAGAATCAGGCACAAAAAATTGAATTCCAGAAAAATCAGTCTTGTGGCTGAGCTCTTTACCTATTTCTTGGTTGACAATTTGCCTACCCAGGCTACTACCATGAAATAAACTCCAAGATAAATCAACCATATGCTAAATCATATGCTAATATATATAAATCATATAATATATTATATCTATAATATAAATCATACGCTAAACCATAGTCTAGCAGTTCTGTGTTCTCTGTGAAAGCAGAGCATACACTAAAAACACCTAGATTAGTGTCCTGATTCACACCGCACGTTACTTCACAGTAAACTCCCTAAACATACACGTACTTTTCTAGAAGATGAACACTGAACCAGCTCTACACCAGAGTAGCAAGCATTTCTTCTTCCTAGTCACTATGAGGCAGTTAGCTCACTGCCAGGCTGTGAGCAAACAGAAGAAAAACCATAGAATATTTTGGACAGCATCACTTCCATCAGACTCCTCTGACAATGAATTGTTTTTACTGCACCGTCAGATGAGCTGCAGTTTGATGTGCTGCTCGTACCAAATGAATTCCAATAAGATTTCTAATACTAAAGAGGAACTGAAGCAAGACCTCCATTTTGAGTAGGAGCACTGGTTAGAAACAAGAAAGCACTAAAAATAAGGGTGAACTAGTAAAAGGAAACTTGTCTCTCCTGAGGGTGCAGTCTAACAAAATAGCTAACTCAGCACAGTGACAACTAGCTGTTGCCAAAAAATCAGTACTTCTGATCCCATCCTACAGAATCAGGACGAGAAACTCCCTTGTTCCCCTTGTGCCCAGCAGAAATGTCACTTAAACCCACAACGAAACAACTCAGGGAACTGAGCTGCCGAAAAACTAACTTGAGAGAACAAATAGATTTTGGCTGAGACCCCTTTAACTGCCAAGGACACACAAGTCCCAGGAGTACAGTACTCGTGTAACTTTGAAAGAATTCAATACAAATTACTAAACTAAGGAGTACTAAAAGGGACACTTTTACAGCATCAAAGTTCATCTGTTGTTTATACTTTCTGTACAGAGTAAGCCACAATAAATGCATTCATACAGATCCAGTTCACCTCAATTATTCAGTCAGAATCTACTCCAGCAATTAGGAAATTGCACAAGAGAAAGTTTTTAAGAAAGGAATTTTAATAGTGAAATTTTGAGCCTATACTATCAGTACTTTTTCCACCCTACAACTGCTAAACAAGCTTCTCTCAGATGCAGCAAAAGTTACCACACCTCAATCAGAACTAAGAAAAATATAATCCCTAGAAAAATTACTGATTCTGTAGAACAAGAACTGGCTGTGGGAGCAAAGGGTTGCTGCAAGCCTGACCTGTACTCAGTTTTTCTTAATAACAAACATGTTTCCCACTAAAAACTGTTTTCCTTCATGTCCAAATTAGTATTTACCCCACAAACACAATTGTTGATGCTTCATTAATCCCTACGCTCTAATATCTACTGGGCTATATTGGAAATAGCCCCTATACAAATGCAGCCATGTATCTTCATCTTGTCTTTTCATCCAAACTCACCCCCTAATAGCATTTCTTTCCATAGTATTCCCACGTTGCCATTTTCACTGCAGAGTCCTTCTAGACTTTTTATTTTCCTGTACTAGAAATCAAACAGATCTATTCTTGTCCTTTTAAAACTTAAGTCTTAAGACTAGTATAAAACTCTACCACTGAGGAAACTAAGTCAGCACCTATCATTTTTAGCAAAAAGCTCCATTTGTTTCTTCATCACTGTGGTATGCTAAAATGGCTGCAAAGCAGAAGACAGCAAAGCTGCAGGCGGGAGTTACCGAGGAGGGCTGGGCAGGAGTAAACAGCTGAAACAGCACCTTTTCCTTTGTGAAAGAAAAAGAACTGCACCCATCCATTGAAAAAAAAAAATAAAATAAAAAGAGCTTATGCCAAAAAGCCTGAAGAGCTTACTGACAGCTAACACTCAGTAACTGGATGCAAGTCCTCCAGCTGCTAAATTGATTTAGTGTCTTGTGCTTCCACACTGCTCTAATCAACTTTACAACGTAGTGATGCACCTTCAATATGAAAATCTTTGAAAATGCATCAGAAAAACAGAAATTTAACTTAGATACACTTTGGAACCGATGTATATTTAATCTGTTACCTGTGGATAAAAGTAGTGTGCAAAACTTTGGTCCCCACCAGAGAAAATTCTCTTTACACAATAACACTCCTCACTGTCTGCAACAGGAATAAAAAACAGACAACTGTAAAAATGTGAATCTAAGAAATGATTAAGACACTGCAATCAACACTTAGAAAAAGGTTCCTTCATTACATCACCTCACTGAAGCAGATCTTTGCAACACAATACTAAAGACTACCTTTACCTAGGTAAACGCTAACAGCTAAGTTTTAGCTCTATTGCCAACAAAGGACCCAACCCAAAGCACAAGTAAGTATGTATTTCCTACTGAAGAAATGGTCTTCAGGGAATAAAGCACAGTGAAAATGAACTGTTTGGAAGAAAGAGATTGTAGCCCATGTTTAGTTTAAATCTCAAGATTTGTAAGGCACTATAAAGAAACAGGAAGCCAAGAATTAAATATGCCAGATGTTGCTTACCTGTGGTTTTCAGACATTGAGTACTATAAGGAAGCCAGTTTCCTTTTACTGTGAAGGGACTTTTCCTATTACTGGTTGTTCCTGTACCTAATTGCCCATTACCTCCAAGTCCAAATGAATAAATTCTTCCAGATGAAGGAACAAACGCAGTTGTGTGCTGCCTAGGGCAAACAAAATTCAGTATCAAAAACCTAAGCATTGTTAACATGCTTTGTGCAGGCCAGCCGAAGAATCGTGTTAAACAGAATGCGAAAGGTCCTGCAGTATCAAACGCTCCACTTCGCTATTGGCAAAGCACTGCCATTGGCAATACTCCATTTATACTCCAACAGGCAGCATTTCATCTTCAAAGTTCATGGAATGGAGATGTGGGGTTCTGCCTTGAACCCCTGCATAGCCACAGTCTGACTTTTCAAGCATCTCTCTAGACATTCAGGAGTTTGAAGTTTCTAGCAGACTGGCTGCATCTCTTATCCCCTGCCATCCTTCTCCCTCTAGATGGCCTCTCTCCCACAAGCGTAGGAAGAACTAGCTTTGCATTCATGTAAACTATTAAAAGGGAACAGGTTGACTCAATGTCAAGCAAACTACTAGAAAGATAGGTTTATGTTTACATATCCTTTAACACAAATAAAGTGTGCCCATCTCTTAAAAAATTCTGTTGCTTTTCTCATTTTGTCATCTTCCAATGCAGTTCTTTGGGCAACAGCATTTCCTTGTGTGATGGAAATTTTTGCAATTTCTTGGGTGCTATTACAACACATACAATAAAAACCCATTAGGAACTGGAGTGCTGTACAGTATTACAGGTATTTCGCAACACAAGCTAGGTTTCCAAATTTTACACTGAATAAAATTTTACACTTTTACACTTTAACATCCTCAGTGTTGCTCTCGTACGTCCCCAAACACACTTGTTCTTTAACAGGATATTATAAAGTGAAAGCAATAAACATCATCTTCACACTGATTATTCACACTTTCCATTTAGAAAATCAGAGCCTCTCAAACAGTATAACTTCCTTCAGATCTTCTATTGAATGTTTTTTTAAAATCCCAGTAAGGTCTCTAAACATCTTTTGTTAGCCATGTCGTCTTCCCTAACCACAAAGGGAAAGCTAAAAAACCCACTTTGTATTGCTATATATATATGAAGTTTTGTATGAAACAAGTTATTTATAAGACTCATAGTGCTAACACAGAATAGATCTTACCTGCCACAAGTGATTTGTGTGACAACACTTCCCATAAGTTCAAAAACTTTCCTTGGGTTTATCTCATGACTCGTAGAGTTATGACCCAACTGACCATAGCCTCCAGCTCCAAATGTAAAAACCCCACCTTCCTAAACAAATAAATTATTTGCATTAAAATGACAGTTTATATCTCAGAGAAAGAAACTTAATAGAAGTAGCAGTTTAATAAATCTCCTTGCCTGATGGAACTGGAATTGTGGGCAGAGAAGAGAAAAACATTAACAGAGACCAGAGAGCCCTGAGAGACAGAAGGGTGACAACTGCCCACTACCCCCACTCCCCATCCCTCTGTGCCACTTGAGGAGGGCAGATAGACAAATTGGGAGTGAAACTGAGCCCAGAAAGAGAGTGGTGGGGAGAAGGTGATTTTAAGATTTGAGTTTATTTCTCATTATCCTACTCTGATTTGACTGGTAATAAATTGCACTAATTTCCCCAAGTCAAGCTTGTTCTGCCCATGACAGTACATGGTGAGTGATGTCTCTCATCTTATCTCAGCCTAAGAGTTCTTCATTATATTTTCCCTCCCTCGTCCTGCTGAGGAGGGGAGTGACAGATAGCAGCTTTGGTGGCACGGGGTATCCAGCCAGGGTCAACCCACCACAGTAGCAAATAACAAATTACTAAGAAAACTTTGAACAATTACACACATAAATCCCCCCCTGCATTTTATTTAAATTCAAAATTAACTCCGTCTGAACGGTGATAACAGCAGTGCTAGAGGCATTACTAATCTCTTTAGTATACACTAATGTAAATTTCAGTATCTGCATAATTTTAATAATGCAACATGCACTGTCATACCAGAACCACTATATTTCCCATGTTCAATTTCACCAGGTCTGACAAAATCTTAAAACTAGTGAAAGTATTTGGTAAATTTTTTGGTAATTTGGTAAATTTTTTCAAATATTTCACTATTCTTCCAGTGTTTCTTGAACTTGATCCAATGAACTTTGAAGAAATTTTATGCAGAATTTTATTTATTATTTTCTATTCAGGTAGCATCTCCTGAAAACATTAAAAAGGTTAAGGCATAAACAGATCTTTAAATATTGTACCTTTGTAAGGGCAGCAGTATGATCTTCTCCACAGCATATATGAACAACTTTCTGAGTTCTCAGTGACTTTAGCAGCGTAGGAACATATCTGTCTGAAAGGTGTAATACAGTGGTAGATAGCTTATTTTGAAAATAAAAATCAGAAAACATATAGTTTTGCTCATTTCTTCTAATTTGGTTCCAGCCAAACAAACACTTTAAATTTGTTAGAACAACACAATCCTTGTGACTGAGTTCATGCATCTTAAAGACAGAGACGTTATTAGAGAAAAAACTATGAGAGATTACTATACTGAAATACTTCATAGCAAATATCCGATGCTAGTGAAAATGAGAGTATGTCAATACAGAAATCATGAAATACAGAACAGCACGTTAGACCTGCCATTGGCCATGAGAAAAGAAAACAAATGGCAGTTGTTTCAAGCTGTTTACGTGCTTTACGTTTTTAAAGTGTTCCTATAAGTTGATATCAGTTGGTCACAGTTCAGTATTACTAAAGGTATAACAGAATGGAATATTGACTAATGAGGAAGCACAACCAACATCACCAGAGCAAGTCAGCTTTGTCATCCAGTTGCCCAAAGGCAAGTTTTTTTAAAATGCTAATGTCTTAAAATCTGTCAGGTATGGCAAGAGGCCTGGAAAAATCCCTATCAAGAGATAAAAAAGGGGTTTTACTGAGAAGTGATGTTATATAAAAAATGGGGTCATACACATTCCAAAGAATATGCAGAAGCAACCAAAGTCTCCCATGAAAAATTTAGTTTTGAAAAATACGTGTAATTTTCTTATTACACAAGTTTGACCAGATTTAAAGCATTCATTCAGATGGGCATTTTAACTACAACACATTTTCTTATTTTAAATGGTCATGAGAACAATGAACATGCGAGAAAACCTGAATTCACATAACCAGCTATAAATTATTCTACACTAAACTGTATTACAGGGACCTGATAACATATACAGCTACCTTGGAGCCCTGAATGTTGATAGTGTGCATGTAATGTAATACAACTAACAAAGAAACAACTTTTTGTCTAAACTAACCACCTGTTTAAAGTTATTAACGAGTATCAGCACGCTAGGAGAGGGAATTTTGAAAACAGTTAGCTGAAAATTGTGAATGATTATCAGAAGTGGCATGAGAAAGCAGACACTCACATCGTAGCAAAACAATGAAGATGCCATAGATGTGTCTACTGAGGACAACCAGATAGTTTTGACAGATTTCTGGTTTTGTCAAGCAATTTCATGTGTGTAAAATTCAGGTTAGCTGTAACTACTGCACAGTATCTTAACTCAGAAAAATTAAGTCACAGAAAAATCTAGAACAGGGAAAGAACACAAATCAAGCAGGCTAGAATTTCAACATAACTGTCAGAATTTTCTCTACAAAACAGCTGAGAAATAAACTCCCTTTTGCAATCTCACGTGACATCAGCACTCTCCAACAATATTCAGCAAAGGTTTGTTCTGTCTGTTCCTTTCCTAATAATACCGCTGTCTTTAGACTCACAAACCAAGACCTTCAGCATGAAATTTTACTAAAGCAATGTTTACTTACCATTGTCATCATTAAGACCCAATTGCCCAAATTTGTTGCGTCCCCATCCAAAAATGGCTCCAGAAAGAGTTAGTACAAAACTATGAGCTCCTCCTGCTGCAATCTGTGCAAAAGGGATTCCCAGCAGAGATTTAATCACATGTGGGGAGTTTTGTTTTTTGTACTCGTAACCTAAGCCCAGCTGGCCATATTTATTCTGTCCCCAGGAAAACACTTCACTTCCTGTTTAGAGGGGGGAAAAAAAAAATCCAACAAGAAATACAATCAATATATTTCATAATATGAAGTTTATTTATTGTAAGAAAAGCTAAGTTAGACAGTTACTCTTCAAATAATTTTGAGCTTGAAAATGCATACAAATTAATGACTTTTGAAGCTAAGCATTCTTGTGGGATTAGTAGACATTCAACTCCAATATTTCATCAAACTGAAAGTATTTAAATTGCATTTAAAACTCTCAAAACTGCTCTTAACATTCCTGTTTCAACAGTGTTAGATAAGTTGTGTTTGGTTATTACTAAGCAAGTTGTTGTTCCATCAGGATTTTCATTACTAGATAGATTTTTATGCAGAGATCTTGTTGAAGTTGCATACTACACATGCAGAAATTTCCAATTCCCAATCACAAGCCTTATTTAAGCTTTTTTATGGTAATATACTTACTTTTCACATACAAATTAAGTGACGTATAATTTAAATTTTTAAACACTATATTAACTACACGATGAATGAAGCACAAAGTTTATAAGGCATCAAATGGCATTATAAAGAAAAAAAAAACCCAAACATTTTGAAGAACCACAAATCAGAGAGCTATTTACACTAGAACTGCCTCCAAAAGAAAACATTCTACTGAACACCCAGTTTTGCCAAAAGTATTTACTATTCTAAAGATAAACATGCAACCACAAAGATATTTTGCTGATGTGATACATTTCAAGCAATAATGTTTCCTATGTCTCTCCTTCTCCCATCTTTCCAACAACAGTTTTATCAACATGGAAAACAATGAAACCCATCCTCTAGGGTACAGGTCTCTAGATTTTATTCATTTATTTAAACAACAACCAAAAACCCAAACCAAACCAATACCAACCAGCCAAAAAAACCCACCCCAAACCACCACTTGTAAACAGAACAATCTTCCTAACACCAAAGAAATCCTATGCCAATTGTTTATAACCACATGAACAATATCCCATATATAGATCTGAAAATACTACAAAGACTCCTCTCAAAATGCCTGATTCAATGAAGTTCATCCCATTTTCCTCCCTGTGTGGGTCTATTTTTAAGACCACAACCGTGCTATATTGCAAGTGTTCCTGCAGGTTTGTTTACAAACAGAACAAGAACCACAAACCAGAACAACAAAAAGACACTCTATAATGTGTGTGAAGAACAGAAACACAGAGCTGTGAATCCCTGAATTGCCAACAGGATAGTGAAGCTGTACTTGAAGCCTGTAACTAAAACACTAAGTCAATTTAAAATTACAAACTCCTATTGCATTCTTGCACCTTTGACCAATAGAACCCTTAACAGCACAATGCTGAAATGCTGACACCCCTCACATTCTACTGCTGAACTTAACCCAGGCAAAGGGTTATCTGTAATATCTGTCCTGAAAACAAAGGAATCTCACTAGGTTATAACAGTGGAGATGGCTGGGAATACATAATGGTACAGAAAACATTCAATATGAGCCCGTGAAGTGTCATGTACAGAATTAAGGCACATATAGTCATATAAACTATTAAATATAAGGAAAAAGAAAAAAAAAATGTCATTAGAATACAAGTAACACCTTCCACCCCACAGCTTATTTAGTTCACATTTTAACCACACGTTGTTAAGAAACTCTGTCGACTTTATACTCTTTCTGGAATTTCTGTTTTGAGTTTCTAAGTTTCCATTAACCCTGCCCAGCAGCCACTTCTTCCAAATGGAAGTTTTGGCCACAACTCTCCTTTGTCACAATAAAACAAACAAGCAGCAAATTTAAATTCATATTCATTTCTGGATTGCTGTACTAACTAGCCCCAGCAAAGTTTTGAAGATAGAGGTTTAAACCGTTGAAAAGGTGGGTTATATATATATATGTATGGTACATATGTGACATTACATTGTAGCTATAGAACAGCTAACAGAACAGAGGTTTTGCAATAGAAAAGCAGACAAGAACATCACTGCTGCAAGTAATTTGAAGTTATGGGATAAAATAGACTAGTGACAAAGTGGCCTGTTAGCAGGATGAAAAAGAAATGGGACCAAAAAGGGAGAAAAAAAAGAAGGAATTTAAAGAGGAAGTTACATGAAAGTCAGATGATAAAAAGCAGAAAAAAACCATTTTTGTTTGTACTTTTTTTTTTAAATTCAATGTTCCATCTTTTAATTACACTTCCCATATCAACCTGAAATGTCATCTGTGCTAAGTGGTAGTGTGTTTTCAAAAAAAAATTTCCTTTTTCAAAAAGACAAACACTGAAACCTTAATTACCTAGTGGTAAGAAATTGCCCAAAACTTCAGAAGACTTTAGCTTACCTTTTGAGAGAGCTAGTGAGTGATAATAGCCACAAGCAACTTGAACAATTTGGATCTCCGACAAGCTTTTAATATTTCTGTTGGGGTAAGAAAGCAGAAAAAGGATTAAGCTACTAGGTCATGTTATGAAATATAAAGTCAAGCCAAAGGGTAAGATACAAAAAGTGAATCCTTGACACTGAAGTCTATATATATAATACAAAATTACTGCTACAGACAGTTCCACTGATTTCAGTGAATCTATTCATCACAGCAGAAATGTGGACTTGAGCTAGCTGCAATGCTTAGAGCATTCTGAAAACAAGTAAGTGAATCTGGCAAGCATTCATTGTTACACCTAGAAGGTGTATTATTTGATCACAGCTTAAAAAAAACGTTGGAGTGAAAACAAAGATCAGACAGCAAACTTACCTTCTTCAAATGTACTCCCACAACCAATTTTGAGAGTTTAATGTCCTGCTTCTGTTTAAATTCTCTTAGAAGGCAGTTATCAATCCCCCATTTACATTCTTAAAATACCCATCCTGCTTTTCCCAACATAACTCTCATTCTTAGTAGATTACTTTTAAAAAACAAAAAGAAGGAAAAAAAAAAAACCAACAAACCACACCAAGCAAACATGTAACATACTTTTCACAGAAGCTGACTTTTTGAGAAAGGAAACTGCCTACAGTATGCAACTGCCATAGCTAAAGTATACTTTCTAATGTGTGTTTTTAATTATAACAGCAAAATAGATTAACCAATGTGATTCAAGCATAATTCTCCCCCCCCTCCAAAAAAAAAAAAAAAACCACACCACCAGACCCCAACGTATTATTTACTAATTCTTTTTGACCTGGGCACTCTGATGCATTCCTCTGTTCCTGGCAAGCCAAGCTGTCCATCAGCAGCCAGACCCCAAGCATACACCTGACCTTTGTCATTTAATGCAAGAGTGTGGGCTTCTCCACATGACACAGCTACAATATTTTGGGCATCCAGTGCACCAACATGCTCTAAAAAAAAGGAAAGAACAAACAAACAAAAAAGTCATTTAAAAACAACCACACTACAAAAAAAAAAGCTACTAACAGGATAGAGTTCTTCAAAACAACTGTACTTAATACTAAGATACCAATTGACATGATACAGAAGTAAGTCCAAAAGTCTGCCAAAACACTCTTTATTTAAAACGATAAGCATGCTACTGAAGGAGAAGGAAGTTAAATTTGACACCCCAAAGTAACCCAACAACAACTGTATCTGGAGCAATATACAGAAGCACATAAAAACTGCAGCTTTATCATAATGATTCCTTCTAATCTTGCCGTATGAAAATGAGTGCAGACACCCAATTAACATTAAGGTCAAACAGATTACTGTCAAATGACTACACGTGTAGACATTACGTAAGAGGAAAACATTCCACCACAGCAAAGTAAATTCACCTATTCATTATAAACAAAAAAGCCTGCAAAACAAGGCAGGGCAAATTAAAGACTAAAGCTACTGATTTTGCAATGAGCTACACAATGTCCTCTTTATAATGCAAAACACTGTAGAAACAGATCCTAAAGACTAATTTTTCTAGATATACAGTGCACACCTCCAAAAAGCAAGCACTAAAACATCTGTGATTTTTTTCCCCAGTACCCTGCATCAATACTTTTAAATACATTGGGAAAAACTAAAGGTTTGTTTTCATCCTTATGTTTTCTGATCATAAGTCTAACATTTTCATTTCAGCAACAGTAAAGTGGAGAAATATAATCGGGGCCTGTCATTAAGGCTGGAATTCTCAATAATCCTCTAAAATAAGAGAACCTTCTTGGACATTTTATGCCCAGTTTTTGAACACACACATTCTATTCCTGCCTAAGAATGGCACACCCCTGAAAAAGCCTGTGTATCATCAATGTCACATGCACTGTAAACACAGTCTAGCATAGCCTAAGTCAACTTCAAAACCATAGCTAACAGTATCTGCACCATGACAGGCACTCAGTTTCCAAAATAAAGTTACACAGGCAGCAGATGTAAGTTCATTTTTTTTAAACAGCCTGTCTGATTAAAGACGTTATCACCCCAATTCAGGCCCACTGCGGCCTCCACAGCTCTGCCAGTGGAAGAGGTCATGTAAGCACTCTTCAGCTCAGGCAACAGCGTGCAGATTAGCCCAGACTATCTCCACCAGCTGCAAGACTAGCCAGGGCAACTTCCCCTAATATGGATTAAGGAACATTCATACAATCCCTAAAGCAAGAAGAGCTCTGTGGGGAGGAAAGAGGGAAGGCACAGCTAAGTAGCGCCGCTATTGACATGAAGGTGGCAAAGGCTTGCAGTTAGCGGCAAAGTTATCTTCAGGTAGTAGAAATACATTCAAAAGGCAGCACACACCTTTTTGTAAAGGTACTGAGCCTCTTTAGACCACACACGTAAAAACTGACTTCACATTACAACATTCAACAGTGTTGTCCATAACCTCTAGATGAATGAAACATTCAGGAGGACATCACAATCCTCATGACCTGAGCATATTAAAAAAAAAACCAAAATTACAGTAACTTTATAAAAGGTGTTTGCCCATTACATATGAAAGCTCGTACAAGACTGTTTGAAAAAAAAATAAAAATTAAAAGTCAGATATTTTCATTACAACTTTTAGATTTAAAAGACAATTCAGCATCATTTTCAAAGTGAGTTACAAGTATGGAGTAAGTTTGACAAGCTGAGTTTCTATTCATGTCCATGAAGCAGGTGTTTGCACAGGATTAAAGTTTATCAGTTTTAATACCCATTTACTGTTTCCCAATAGAAGTCCAAATTAGTTCTAAAAAGTTACATATCAACTACACCAAAAAAAAGACAAAAAACAAAAACAAACCCACAACTTGGCACCAAATCTGAAACCCTGAATATAAAGGACAGCTACTAAAATACTGCATAATGCCTTATTGCCATTTTGAAATATCTGTATCAATCATCATGCCAAGTAACTTGTAAAATTGCTACAGCAGTGATTAGAATAAACTCTTACGAAGCCTTTTCAGTTAGCTTACGTTATGCTCTAAGTACTGTCAGAAGCACTGTTCCGTATCTCAGTAGCACGCAGATATGACTCACATGCACAGCTCTGAAGGGAGCCCATGTGCACACTCCTCTGCAGTCCCTGCAAGATGTTTACCCACTTCTGCTACAGAACTGCTCTAGCGGGAACCAGAGACACACATATAACGTAGATAGGAAGAAAAAAGCCCAAAGAAATGTTACACAGCATCCTTTAGGCTTTTCCAAATCCTCTTCCTGAAGCACTGCATATGCTGAAGAGTCTTTTATCAAAAGTTCTATTTTTAGTTCTTAAAAATAAAATAAAAAATAAAATAAGAACATTGCTTCAATCAGACCTGGAACACATCACGTGGTAGGTGATTAAAAACACATAGCACGTTTCTCAACTACAGTATGCCAAATACTCATTTCTACCATATCCCAGCAGCCAAACCCTTACACGTAGTACAATGCTAATCCATGTACTGAAGCAGGTCACCTCCCCTTGAGATCAAAACCAGCCACTGAGTGTCCCACGACCTTAGGTAAAACAATTCTATGCTGTAAATAAAACAATCAAGACACCGTACAACTGCATGGCAGGCAAAGATACAGAGGGACAGCCACGTTTCACAGTTGCGTGTTTTCAACTGTCACAAGATGTGATCCAAGCAAAGGAACACTTTTCAAGTTAAAAATATGTCCATTCTTGGAAGAATTACTGTGCATGCAATTCAGCACATGCACAGGCACTGGCAGTCTTGCGGCTGATGTAGCATAACGAAACAAAAAAATACATATATAACCACACATATGATCTTCAGTTCATTACATCTACACTTACCGGGTCTTTTCCTGGCTTTTTCATGCCCTAGTTGTCCTAGATCGTTGCATCCACACGTATAAACAGTCCCATCGTCCAGGACAAAAACAGTATGTCTCAGTCCACATCCTACATCTCTGACTCTTTTATTTAAGAAAAAGTCACTTTTTCTTGGTTCTAAAACAATCTCTTCATCAATTCCACCCAAGCCAAGCTGTCCAAAAGATGCATTTCCCCAGCACAACATGTTTATGCTTCTCTTGATCACAGAGATCTTCCAACTTCACTTTTCTAGAATATCCCTTCTGCGTAGCTATTCAAAAAAAGGAAAACAGACAGCTTTTCAGTGTTGCCCCTAATGTTGATGTTATTAACATTTATGTTATATAGCACGTAAGCCACAAGTTCATTTGCTATATACCAATATACCAAACCATTGAACAATTTTTAAGAGCGTGACTTACTTTCTTGGACAGTATTTGCATTAACTCTGCAGTAAAATGCTTTCCTTCTCATTTCAGATACAACTTTTAAGATGTGCAGGTCCTCAGTTTTCTAAAACTTTGTTTTAAAAATTTAAAACACCATTCTTTGTAAGACTTCTCTAATTACTGACTCAGAACTATTACAAATGGCAGTCACAACCAACTCTAGCCAGTGGAAATGACCTCAAACACCTTTACGGAGACAGCACAGGCTAGTTTCTTTACACAAGGAGCGGCATGACTCCAGATAGCACTGTATACGACCACCAAAGCAACACTTGACTCACAGCTTGGGAAAAATTGGTCAGCTCTGATCAATCCAGTTACGCAATACAAAGAATAGTACGATGTGTCAATCATTACATTTAAACAACTATGAGTCAACTGAACTGATAATTTCAAAGATAAATAGCTGAAACTCAAGTCTCCAGCCTCGCACTGCAAAACTGACACATGCTACAGTGTCATAGTTACTCTGCATTAACAGCAGGCCATGTATACAAACACCCCCACGCAAACCCCCACCCCTAATGCCCAAATTGCAATTACCAGTATTCATGCTGACAGATCCTGTACCTTTTTGGAAAGGATACAAAGCTACACTTCATTTTCAGTACTGTAGATGATGAAGAATTTATGGCAGTGTTTTCACTATTCCTTATACTACAATTCCACAACTATCAGTTTTTTGTATTTTCAGAGAAATTTAAAAATCAATACAATACAGTGTAAAATTGCTGTAAATTTTCACCTGTGACCATAATTTGGAATATAGCACGAATAACGGAACATGGAATACAATGCACTACAAACACATTCAGTCTTACATTATGCAGGGTCATAACGTATACAAACTGCCTAACTATAAAACTGCTCAGAGAAGCAGCCATCAGTTAGCACCTATGCGTTATATAAGCCAAAGAAGGGCAGAATTCTTGCCAGCACAACAGGATGAACTACTTTTTCTCTGCAAAAGTCAAAATGCAGTAAACAAGATGCTGACTTTTGTGATCTCATTAAGAACAACAAAGCAAGACAACCCAACCCAAAACAGCCAAACACCTTAAAATATATTGCATTCTGTTTACCTATCTCAGGAGATGACGCATGATCAAATATTTCACTAGCTACCACTAGCTATACCCTACCACATTCAGAAGGGGACATCAAAACGAAGATGTCTTCCGTTAAGACATAGCTATGCAACAGCAAATTTCACAGAGCCGGAGTAGTGACCGCAACACAAGCTTTGACCTGCAATACAAGAAATTAGAAAAGATATATGATCATAACGCTTCAAGCTTTCCCTAGTCGAGATTTATCTCCATCGGGGCAAACAAAAGGAAGAAAAGTTCTCCTTTCCGGTGAAACAGATAGGTAGTTCCCTCCATAGACGATGGATTGTTTTGGTTTTTTAAGTCAGGAGCCACAGAAGTTTTGTACTTTGACCTGAAATCCCGGCAGCATCTTATCCCCGCAGGTAGTCACGGAAGCCAACCCAACGCTGCCGCTGCTGGATCCTACCGCGCCCGACGCCAAAGGCAGCCCCAACGCCGCCAGCGGGGACGGAGGGGCAGGGAAGCCACCCCACCCGCTTCCCGGCGGCGGGGCGCGAGTAACGGGAATGCTCTGGAGGTTTCCCGCAGGCCGGGGCGGGCTCTGTCGCCGCTCCCCAAGCGCCGCGCTGCTCC
>VZRU01011305.1:0-15517 GCA_013398155.1 Pedionomus torquatus
CATAGTGGCCATAACTGAAACCTGGTGGGATGAACCCTACAACTGGAGTGTGGCTGTTGAGGCTACAAGCTGTTCAGAAGGGACGGGCGAGAAAAGAAGTGCAATGGTGTTGCCCTCTATGTTAAGGAATAGATCGAGAGTGAACAGATGTCCCTAAAGCCCTCCCTGGGGGCAGATGAGGAAACAAATCGAGCACTTTTGGGTGAGGATTAAGGGACAGGCCAATATGAGGGGCACTGTTGTGGGTATTTATTACATGCCTGATGCCTGATGAGGATGGGGAAGTCGGCGAGGCCTTTTACAGTCAGCTGAAAGTAGCCTCGCAGTCACAGGCCTTGGTTCTGATGGGACACTTCCATCACCCTGATGTCTGCTGGGGACACTACACCACCAAACACGTACAGTCCAAGAGGTTCCTCCAGTGTACTGAAAATAACTTACTGACTCAGGTGGTGGAGGAGCCAACAAGTCCAGTGTACTGCTGGACCTAGCGCTGAGAAACAAAGAGGGACTGGTGAAAGACATTAAGACATTTTCATGGGGGCAGCCATGAAAAGGTAGAGTTCAGGATCATGAGGAATGTGTGCAAAACAACAAGTAGGACTGAAACCTTGGATTTCAGGAGGGCTTATTTCAGCCTCTTCAAGAAAAGGCTTTTAGAAATGTTGTGGGTTAGGGCTCCGGAAGGTAGGGAAGCTCAAGAGAGTGGGACAGTATTCAAGTATCTCTTTCTCCAAGCCCAGGCATCCCTGAAGGCAAAAAATCAGGCAAGGAAAGTAGGAGACCTGCATGGCTGAGCAGGGAGCTTCTGAAAATGCTCCAGTGGAAGGAGGAGGTTCACACCGAGTGGAAAGAGGGACTGATTCCTTGGGAAGATGCCATTAGAGTGTGCAGGGATAAAATGAGGAAAGTCAAGGGCGCCACGGTGACAGAGGATGCAGAGAAGGTGTAAGTGCTGAATGCCTTCTTGTTTCAGTCTTTGCTGCTCAGTCCAGCCCTTAGGAGTCCCGCACGTTGACAGAGAAAAGTCTGGGCGAAGGAAGACCTCCCCTTGGTTGAGGAAGATCAAGTTAGAGATCAGTTAAGTACACTGCATATCCGCAAGTCCATGGGTCCTGATGGGTTGCACGCACAAGTGCTGAGGGAGTTGGCAGAAACCATTGCTGGGCTGCTCTTCATCATCTTTGAAAGGTCCTAGAGAATAGACAAGGAGGAAAAGCCAAAGGCAGCCCAGTCTTCAAGAAGGGCAGGAAGGAGGGCCTGGAAAACTACGGGCCATTCAGCCTCACCTCCGTCCCCGGAAAGATGATTTGTTCTGGGCATCACCTCAAAGCGTGTGGTGGAAAAGAAAGCTATGAGAAGTAGTCAACACGGATTCAGCAAGGGGAAATCACATCCGACTAACCTGATAGCCTTCTGTGATGACATGACTGGGTGGATAGATGAGGGGAGGGCAGTGGACGTTGCCTACCTTGACTTCAGCAAGGCTTCTGACACAGTCTCCCACAGCATCCTCCTAGGTAAGCTTAGGAAGTGTGAGCTAGATGAATGGACAATGAGGTGGACTGAAAATGGGCTGAAAGAGCTCACTAATGAGGTCTTGATGAGTGGCACAGGATCTAGTTGGAGGTCTGTAACAAGCGGGATTCCAAGGGGTCAGTACTGGCTCCAGTCCCCTTCAATACCTTCATCACTGACCTGGATGAAGGGAAGGAATATACCCTCACCGAGTTGGCTGATGATAACAAAATTGTCACGCCAGAAGACCGTGCCACCGTACAGCGAGACCTGGACAGCCAGGAGAGATGGACAGAGAAGAACCTGATGAAATTCTACAAAGGCAAGTGAAGGGTGCTTCGCCTAGGGAGGAGTAACTCCCTGCACCAGTACAGGTTGGGGGCTGACAAGCTGGACAGCAGCTCTGAGGAAATAGACCTGGGTGTCCTGGTGGACAACGGGATGACCATGAGCCGGCAAGGTGTCCTTGTGGCCACAAGGCCAATGGCACCTCGGAGTGCATCAGGAAGAGAGTGACCAGCGGGTCGAGGGAGGTTATCCTGCCCCTCTGCTCTGCCCTGATGAGACCTCATCTGGAATCATTTGTCCAGCTATTGGCACTCCAGTTCAGGAAGGACAGGAAACTACTGGAGAGGATGCAGCAGAGGACAACGAAGATGATTAGAGGCCTGGAGGATCTCTCTCACGAGGAAAGGCTAAGGGACCTGGGTCTTTTTAGTCTAGAGAAGAGAAGGCTGAGGAGAGATCTGATCGACACCGATAAGTACTTAAAGGGTGGGTGTCAAGGGGATGAGGCCAGTCTGTTTTCAGTGGTGGCCAGAGACAGGACAAGATGTAATGGTCGTCCACAGAGGTGGTGGAGTCTCCATCNCCTCTCCTAATAAAATAAATCTCTCTTCCTGTTAACTAAGCCAGCCTAAGGCATGTCTAGTAGGGAAAACCTGCATAATTCAGCAAGTTCAGAAGTCCCACCCTAACAGCACAGAGCATACAGCCCACTCCATCAGCACCTACTGCCATGTGCCCACTTCAATTGCTGCTCCTATATACCTCTGTGCTGTTAGCACAGAGGTTTGAAGGTAGTGAAATCACCTTCCCTGAATCCACGTGCTCTTCCAAGATGCAAAGGACAAAGCTCTTTGCATACCCACGTGAGGCTTTGTTATCTGCAAAATACCTTACAAAAGTTTTCTGCATCCCCCACAAATACTACATCTGAGTTTTCATAGGATGTATCTGAATTCCTCACTTCTATAAAGTTTGCAAACAAGGCCAACAACATATTATTTCATCATGATAAAATTACATCACTTGGACTGTTTATAAATAATTTAATCTGACCGTTCAACAGTAAACTAAACTACAGTGATCAAAGTACTGCTCACAAAGACTTATTTTGCTTTGTATAAGTGACCTGTCCTTGATTCTAGGCTCTCTTAACTTTGTTTAAAATGTCCACCTCTGCAAATGCCAACATTGTTGAGATTGGCAATCTATATTCACCATGGTTTATGTCACACACACCAAACCTCAACTAATGAATTAAAACTAGCAAAAGGGGAAGGCAATCTGTAAAACAAACCCACCACCAAAGCCCCCAAACCCACATTCTGTTAAAAACAACAGAAAAAGTTACAGCTGGAAGAAGCAAATGGAACTGGCTTAAATTAAGCCAGTTGTGTGTGCAAGGAATAAAAGGAGCATGACTCTTGGTCCGTATTACTGGCTTTCCTGAATGGTGGGTAACTAGTTCAGTTATTCCTCAACCAACTTCCTCAGTCCAGCTACGTACACAAGCAAACCTCTCATCAAAATTAGGCTTAGAATAGTATTTACAAGCAACTGACATTCAGTTTACACTGGTCAAATTTCTTTTAAGAAAATTTTGGCATGTGTCTAATACTGTACACCTATAAGTACTTTAAAGGGTGGGTGTCAAGAGGAAGGGGACAGTCTTTTTTTCAGTGGTGCTCAGTGAGAAGACAAGAGGAAATGGGCACAAAGTTAGCCATAAGAAGTGCCATCTAAACATGAGAAGGAACTTCTTCACTTTGAGGGTTGCAGAACACTGGAACAGGATGTCCAGAGGTGTGGTGGAGTCTCTGTCTCTGGAGACATTAAAAGCCTGACTGGACAAGTTCCTGTGCAGTCTGCTTTAGGAGGACCTGTTTTGGCCAGGGGTTTGGACTAAATGATCTCCAGAGGTCCCTTCCAACCCCATAACATTCTATGATTATGTAATGCTTCCCACATATAAAGGACTGTAGCAAATCACTGTCTGGTATTTGGAGTCTGTTTTGAAAGTTGTAGTTAATCTCAAATTACTAAGAATAGAGAAGGGGGGAGGTGTAGCTTATCAGAAAGATCAGAGTTAAATGAGAAGGCAGAAGTAAGAAATTTCTGAGGCTTAAAAAAATGAAGTCCATTTAACATTATGGTAAAAGGACAATCAAGGAATGTCTTGCACTACTGTTCAGCAGCAAGAGATAGTGTTTTGGAGAGGTGGCTGAAGGTATTTCACTTTTTCTTTCTCTGGATGAACTGCAAGCAGGTCGTCACCACAGTAAACACAGTGTAGTTGTAATGGCCTACCACAAGGAACATTATTGAGAGAGCACTTTATGTGAAGGGTTTATCCAGTAAGATAGTTTGAATGGGCTGCACCAGAGGGTACTTAAAAGTTTGCACAGGATGGGCTGAGGAGAAAGCCAGATTGTTCCAGTGGCTTACCTTTAGTTCCTGCGCCCACACATAACTGTCTTGCATGTGATTACTTACTTGCTTTCTAGGAAGTATGACAAATTGTTGTACGAAGCTAAGTTCCATATATCTACTGTATCCAGTAGATACAGGAAAAACTCTTACATGTATTTTTTAAAGGGTATTGACACTTTACCCAGCTATATTTTTAAGCAAGTTTCAGAGGGGGAGAAGTATAAGTTAATATGCAGTAGAGTTGATTAGGAAAATTGTATTCTGAATAGTTGTGGTTCACTGTCAGAAAGTAGATGAATTGAGTGTGTTCTTTAGGACACATTCTTTAGTTCGAACAAACTTTGTTGTGTTTGCAAATCAGTATTTTTAATAAAAATCTGTTCTGAAACAGATTGCTTTTATTAAACACTCTAATAACCTCCATGTTGGGAGTGAATGCTTCTTTGCTGGCGAGCAAGATTAGAATTGAAAACAATCTTGAATTAGGTAACTTCATGTGAAAACAGGATGCATTTCAGTACAGAGAAGCACAGGACTTGGTATTTAAATGGAAAAAATCAGAAACAGCGTCTGGTCTAAGGCATAAATGCCTAAATGAGTGGGGAAAGAGAAGTTTGGAAAAGCAGGACAGTGGCTGGAGTTATTCCAGAAGACAGCAGTGCAGCTCTTAAGTTGTTTTGAGTTTCCCCTTACTTGAAATTACTTAACTCAGAGGAGCATGAGGGTGAAGAGAGACGTAATAATTGTGCACAAGTAACTAGCTCGTGCCCTGCCCTTAGAAAAAAGGAAAAGCAGCCAGCATTCTCTGGCCATTGTGAATAAGGCAAGAAATCAATGACCACGTTTGCAGCAAGAAGACAAAGATAGATACAAACATTTGTTGCAGTAAGAATAGTGAGGCATGGAAATTGCCAGGAGAATGAGTAGAGTTTCTTTGGGGGGTTTCTAGGAGCAAATATGCATCACCTGTCAGAAAGGCTATAGTCCTGCTATTTTGACTTTTTGAGATCTAAGGCTTTATGCAGACCTCCTTCACTTGTTTTAGATAATGGGGAATACCTCTTCTGGCTATTTTGACCTTTCTTTTTGTGTTTTTTCACCAGCTCCTGCAGAACCTCACTTACAATAACAGAATGACGGTGTTGTTTGTGTACAATGGACCTTTTATGTTGGAGGCAAACAAATGGAACTTAAAGTCTTTCTGTAGACGACGGCGGCGACTTGGAAGGATGGATGAACAGTGATACATACATATATATGTATATAAATTATATAAGGTTGTTGTAGAACTTTTTGGAACACCTGGCTTTCAAGACTTCAGAAAATTGTTAAATATGAGACCTGCAAAGAATTGGTGATTAATAAGAACTTTGATTCTTAAAGCTTGTGTAAAAGTGTAACAAATTTGAAGTGCGTGATTTTTTTCAGATCTTTCATAGTGGCCTCTTTCTCCAAAGTACTTTTTCTCAAGTGTAGTTCTAAATAAAAAGGAAAGTTTCTTGTATTTTACTACTTTATTAGTAATGTAGCATCTGAAGTACAGTTACTTTTTTTCTAGGTTATATTGGAGTTATTCTGTGTCTGGGTTCCTGATCTTTTTGTTTCTTTTCCTTTCTTTTTCAAAAATTAGAACCTACTTTTGGTAAATAGCATTCCTTCTCACACAGTTAAGGATGTTCTTCAGACTGTTCCTATTGAAATGGAAACTTTTTGAACGAATGAAGATGATGATGTATAGGAAGAGAATAGTTTGTAAGCAGCTATGCATTGGTTTTTGTTTTATGAAAATATATTTGAAGTTAATATAAAGAATGTACTAATTTTGAAGTAATATACTTTATTATTTATTATTATTTTTGATCCATTTTGTATTCCTGGAAGGATAAGGTCTTTATTTTTCTAGCAAGAGTCTCTCAGCAAGGAGACTTACAGAGCCAGGTGGATTGGAAGCAAGAAGCTAGTTAGCTTGCAGAAGTAAAACTATGCAATAAATAACTCTTCATTGGTTGTTTGGGGGTTTTTTGGGTTTTTTTTGTTGGTTTTTTTTTTTTGTTTTGGTTTGGGTTTTTTTTTGTTTGGCTTTGTTTTTTTAAGTAAAATTTGATGTGTTTTGGGTGATAGATGGAGAAAATAGTCCTGCTGATTTCACATGTAAGTTAAAACTAGGAGGCTTTTCACAAGGTGTCAACTGCATTGGAGTGACTGCATATACGACGGCGTTTCAACAGATAGCTGTAAAATTCATTAGTGAGGTTTTGTCCATAACTGTTAAGCATCCAAAAGCAGATGTTATCAACAGAATGCTGAACACCTCAAATAAAGTCCCAGTTACATACTTAACTATAAAAGAAGTCAAACTGAATTGTGAAAAGTATGAATTGTAAAGAAATTGAAACTATTATTAGTATGTTAATATATGTAAAGATGATTGAATCCCAGGACATCATCTGAAAATATGCAGTATCCATGTTTTCATGGGGGCAGCAACCTAAAATTGACTGTCCACTTGATTTTGAGTGGGAGTTTTTCTTAACAGCATCCTGTCAATGAACTTTGCTAATGGAGTTGGTATTTTAGGCATTTTACATTACCGTGTTAGAAATAAATTAACCCATTGCACAAGTAAGCCAGGATCTTAAAGGTTTCAGGTATTAAAAGGTAAGTACTGTAATTCTTGTTTTGAATAGAGGAGCCTTTAAAGGAATAAGAGAACTACATATTCCTACATCGTAGGCTACCATTGATCAATATAGCTGTGTTTGACTGTGAAAAGAGTTCCTGGAATAATTTCCATGAGGATTAATGTCCATATACAAATATTTGACAGAAGAACTAGAAGCGCATGGAAACTTGGGCTGTAGTCCAGGGACTGAGTGAGTCATTAAAGTATCGTTGGCTTAATTGAGAGTATAGCCCTATCTGTCCACTGTATTGCAAGATCTGGGTTTTAAATATCTTCTTTGATATTCAGAATACTTGGCTTCTGGTGATCCTGAATTTTAAGGTTGGTTGTGGGTTGTTTTTTCTAATTGAATGGAAAAACACATTCTCTTTAGTCTCTGAGGATCACTGTATGAAAAGACCGATTTGTTTTGAGTGTGCACGTAAGTGAAACTACTTACATGAACAAGTGTGAGGACTCAATTCCATGTCTAGACAACGCTGACTGTCTGTTGTTAACACTGTCATCCTAGAACTTCTTGGGATTTCTTCCTAGAGTTCAGTTCCTTTCTTGTGTTTCAGGCTGAGGTAGGAAATGTAAGTCTGACTTATTTCAAGAGGGTGGCACTAGAGATCGTGCCTTAAAAACGATGCAGTACTGATCAAGTGAAGAGGTTGATTAGCTCGTGGGTATTTGCCTTGGAGGTCTGTCAGCTGTTGACCAGAGGTCCCGATTTTGATGTGTCTAGATACAGTCTTAATAGGGCACCGTCCTTCATGTTAATTTACCCCACGTAGCATAATGAGCTGCAAAACTGTACCACTGTTGTGTTACTGGATGACAGAGCTTCAATATCCAGCAGCTCTTCTAGCGAAAGCCTTTAACAAAGAACCAAAAAAATATTTTTCTTTATAAAAGCAGCCAGTGACTGTGTGTCTCCCGTGCACATCTTGGTGACCAGCTAATTTGTGTGCACAGCGCGTCCCGTCCATGTGCAGAGACCTTCTGGATTAAACAGAGTACTTTTGAGCTGCTGGGTATATTCAGCCGTGGATATCCACGCTGGGTCGCTTAGTGTAGCTACAGCATGATTGGGGATTCCTTACCTGCCTACAGGGCCCTGCCATGCGGCCAGCTCCCTTGCTGTCCCTTAGGCTTTGCCGCTGCTGTTCGGCTTCTCTGGGACCCTTGTCAAAAACTCATGGAATTATTTCCAGTGTATCTGTGAGGGGGAGACAATGAGTGGGAGTTTGGGTTAAATACACACGTAGCATCCAATTTTTCCTGCTGACTAGGCGGGACCTCTCAAAAATGTGCACGTGGAAAGACCCCAAATAGTCCTGACAGCTGAAGTGTAAATTGAGCTTTCTCCGAAAATAGGTACTTTTCCCTGTTGTTTAGACCAGCTGAAGACTCTGCCAAAGTTCCTGTTCCACCACCATCTGCAGTTCTGACAAACATCTGTGTCTGCTCATGTATTGAGACAGAGAAAAGCAGTGTGGAAATTGTGACTTACTGTGAGAAATAAAAAGATCTCGAGGAATCAAATACTGAAAAGCACTCATAAATCACACTTTACAGTACTTTATTTCTGAAAACGGCACTTGAGCGTGTACGTTATTGCTAAGAGGGAGGGGCTGCTTAGTGGGATGAAGCAGCAGACTAGAATGAGGAAGGACCCTTGCATAACTGCAGTACTTTTAGCGTGGTTACATGAAACTTGGGCTTTTTGGGGGAGAAAAATAAATCAGGCCTGTTAAGGCTGTTGCTGACTGGGAACATCTGGAACATTGTTGAGACAATGGAACAGGCTGCTCAGAGAAATTGTGGCTGCCCCATCCCTGGAGGTATTCGAGGCCAGGCTGGATGGGGCTTGGAGCAACCTGCTCTAGTGGGAGGTGTCCTTGCCCATAGCAGGGGGGTTGGAACTCGATGATCTTCAAGGTCCCTTCAAACCCTAACCTTTCTATGATTCTATGGTCTATTCTTCAGGCTTTGGAGTTGGTGAGAGATGATGAGCTGCACAGAGCAGGTCTGGGCTGCAGGATACTTACTGAAAAGTGTGGTGGGTGTCCCTTAGAGGGCTGGACAGGCACCTGCTCCAGGCCCGATGGTGAATTTTACTTCTAGTTAATGCTGCTGGAGGCTCTTGTCTATGGTTCATGCCAGGGTGCTCTCTTTTTTGTTTAAAGGTTTCTAGAAGCTTCTGGACCGTCTTCAAGCAATGCTCCCTATGGATTGTGGAAGCTGGCTTGGGTTTCTTCCATGACCCTGCAGTTACCTGCTTGTTCTCTTAGCAAGGCTTAATTTTCTGAACTTCTCTTGCTAGTAGGCCTTCATTTTCACCTTGCGCGCTCACTTCCCATTGCCAAATGTTAGAGCAAACAGGTACCTAAGATGTGAAATTTGTCATTCTATTTTACAAATGCTTGCATAATGTTAACACAGTGTCTGACAATGTCTCTGTTGTCCATGATTAGATTTTGGAGAGCAGGGTTTACCTGGGGGAAGGGAAGGAAGTGTGAGAGGGAGGTCTGTAACTGAAGATGCATGCTGTCTGCTAAGCTGAGTGGGGGTCTGGTGGCTGACCCTAGGGAGAAGCTGAGGGATGGTCCCAGCAGTGCATAATCCCTTCTCTTGTCCCTGCATCTTCAGCACCACCTGTGCAGGGGAAGGAGCACAACGCAGAGGTGAAGGGCTATATACGCTCAGCAATATCCTAGTGGCTCTACATCAGAACATATTGTGACTTTATGGAAGCTGTTTTGATGCTGCATGCATCGTTTCCCTGTCCTCTCCCCTGTCTTCAGTTGGCCTGCTTCTTGAAAGATGAACTGTACTTTCTTCTGATTTGATTAGCACAACGTCTGATGGGAGGTGTCTGGCAGGAGAGCTACATCATGGGAAGGGGCGGGAGGGGGAAACCTTGGCACTGTAGCTTCACTGTAAATAACTTGGAGCCAAAATTACTCGCTTCAGTTCTGACTCACTGAAACACAATGTCCAAAATAAATTTTCCTAGAACTTTTCGTTACAGAAGCATTTTGGTTTTGGGTTTTTTTTTTTTTTTTTTTTCCAGTGCCTTGCTAATTCAGAATAAAACCAGGATTTGGTACAACATAATTTGGAGAGGAAGGAGATGAGAAAGAGAATTAAATCCACCTCTGCTCCAAGAAAAACCCTTTCCTGTCCCAGCCTGAACACGAGAAAATGTCAAGAATGTTTCTCTGCTGCTGCACTCACAGACTGGGTTTGCCAAGAGCCACGCTTCTCCTGCAGGGCTCATTGGTCCAGCTGTCCTTTGCGTATTAGGATGGAGCCTGGATGAAGGGTGGTGTTTGGCATGCAGGGGGTGAGTTGGTAGTTACTGACATAGGGGAGTGGTTGTAGTAGTTTTTTGTTTGGTTTTGTGGTTGGTTTTCCTGAATAATTTACAAACACGATGTAAATCCAAAGCAGGTGATGAACACAGGGGCACAAAAGGTGTCAGACACCACTAGCGGTGTCAGCCCCACTCTGCACTGCTGCAGCGATGCTTAAAAGTTCTGTTCAGGTGAAAAGCCTCTGATGTCACAGTTTTTTGTGGGCCCCGGTGGCTGAGGAGTCTGGATCTCTCTTTGTGTCTGCTTGTGAAGGGTGAAGGATTTTTGTGGTTAAACATTTGTACCGTTTAAAACACACTTTGCTGTATAAAATGTACTGGTTTGATGCCAGTACAGTTAAAGTGGTACAGCCCACAGCATTTATGCAGGTTCTCAAGCATCACAGTGTCAGAAACGGGTACGCTCGTGAAAAATTATTGGAGTAAGTTACTTTGGGAGAATCTCTCTTATTTCAGTTGGAAGGAGTTTATAGTAAGGCTGTCCTGCTTGAAATGTTTCAGTTAAAAAATTACACCCCTGGGAAGAATGGTTCATTGGACATGAGAGCTGAATGCAGCTTAGCTTCTAACTAAGGCCTGGATTGTCTGTCTTTAATCCAGTAAAACAGAGGCAGTGATTTACCACTGGCATGGCACAGACTAATTACACAATTGTGGTTTTCCCTGGCCACCTGGTTTTGACAGAGCAGTTGTGCATGGCTTTTTGTAGCCTCTCCAAAGTGTTTTCTGCTTAGAAACACTACTCGAGGCCACCGAAGCAGTGGTCAGCAGCAGAAGAGCCCTAACCACTACATGTGGTTTCTCGAGTGAGCCCTGATGTAAATTAAACCTGGGCCTCCTGAAACTTCTGCTATTACCTCCCACTAGCCAGAAAAGGAAGAAAAGGCCATTTGGAAAGCCCAAGAGCTTTCAGTACACCTTTTCAGCGCGATGCCAGGAGGGCTCTGACACCATCTGTGCTCTTTGGTTTGGTGCCCTCTGGCTTCCCACAGGGCTTTTTGCATCTTGGGATAGTAGCTGTCCTTATCTGGGAAGTGTTCCTCCTAGTCCCACGGTGTATGTGCTCCGCTCCCTCTGTACCTTGTGTTCAGCTGTGCTGACATCCAGGCGTTGCTTTGATGGCTGTTATATGGCCCAAGAGGAAACAGACAATACCAACAGGAACTGATGGCTTTGGATGTGAAAAGCAATAGCATGTTTATCAGTTGAAAATTGGGAGCCACAAGCCAGTGGCACCCAAACAGTGAATGTTGTAACGATGTCAGAAACGCCAGTTAAAGGAAATACACACTCTGCTCACTCTCACCCCAAAAGGCGTATGTGAACTCTGTCTAGAGATACACGAACTGGAAAAATACAGTGTGTGATAACACTGAATCAAGTATTTATCAAGGATTAGAACTGATGCCAGTCAAGACCTTACCTTTATGAGGGAAGATTTCCATAGTACCCGTGGAAGTGTGTTGAGGAGGTGTTTCAGGGGACAGGGAGTTACTGGCACTGAAAGCACAGTAGCGGCAAAATTCCTGCAGCTGGGAAAGCTTCCCCTGCTTTAAGGCAGTCCCCCCTGAACAAGTGAGTGCTGGACAATGTGTCTCCCCCAGAGGTGAAAGCCGTCCTGGTCACCCTAGCAGGCAAGTTCCCAAAGGCACCTTGCATGCGGCCGCCTGAGCTGCTCTGCAGGCATTTCACTGCACCAGCCCTGTGGTGAGTTTGTTGTGTCTCTCCTTTGGCTGACCAGCTCAGGGACAGAAAATTCCAGCTCGGCATCAAGTCACAAACCGGGAGGCAAGTTCTCTTCCAGGGGCAAACGGCTTGCTTCCACCCCTCTGCCTCTGCCTGCGTTGCCAGAGGGCTACATCTTCATTGGACTCCAGTCTTGCCTTGCAAGCCCACTCTAGCACTGTTGCCACAAATCAGGATAAGCAAATTTGTGTGAATAGTTGCTTTTAGCTCGTCCTGACCATAAATACCAGTGATTTTTTTTTTGGCACAGGACTCCTTGCCTTTCCTTCCTTCAGAGACTGCAGGGGGTGGGTTTTTCTCCTTACAACCCCTTCAAACTCATGTCAGTCTCAGGGTGTGGAAGCAGAGGCTGAAGCACCATCACCTCGTGGTGTGAGGCAGGCCACTAGTCTTAGCTCAAAAGCCACTGAACAAGAGCAGAAGAGACTGCCCAAGAGCTGGAGCACACGGGTAAGGGGATGCTCTTCCCATGCCTACCCCCTTCACCACCACCACCACCCCCCAAATTGTGTCTCTGGGTGTTTCTGCAGTGGTAGAAGGAGTAGCTGTGAAAACACCTGGGAAAAGCAGAGAAACAAGACCCAAGCAAAATGGTGACTAGTGACACCAGGACCTTTGAAGCCATTTCATACACCCCAGGACTCACGGATTTTAATTTTTTTCTTATAACCATCCAGGCTGCTTCACGTGACTTTTACTCCTTGACTCCAATCATTCAAAACAGCATTTGGGGTTTTAATTATTTTTTTCTTTATTTGGACAATATATATATACATATGTACAAAACCACCTATGCCTACTTTTTTTTTTTTTTTCCTTTTCTTTTTTTTTTACAATTTCATGTGATTTACAAAACAGGACAGCAAAATAACTTATAAAGAATACGAATACTGTACAAAAATAAAACTGATTAAACTGTTGGAAGTTGGTATTTTACAGTGTTACAGATCACTGGTCTGTAAAACAGCATTTTGAAGTATGTGTCCAGTCTGGTGTATGCTGGGCTAAGTCCATCTGCAAACTGAAAACAGATTGGTAATACAGGTGATGGAAAACTGTTCAAAGAAGAAGTACGTTGTATAGCTATACCTTTAAAGCCATGATTTCTCTATAGTAATGGACTTTCTTAACCAAGGAGAAGAGCTGTCCTAACTTCATCACTATTAACTATTTCCAAAGTAGTACGACAAGTACATATGGTATTAGAGAACCTGATTTTCCATTACTTTCCCAACATTTGCAACATTCTCCAGAACTTAACTTCAAGATGCAAAGAATTAAGCTGCAGTTTATGTGTTAGAGCCGTTGTTTGCTTTTACTAGAAGTATATCCCCAAGACCCACAAATGAACAAAACAGTTAATATGAAATCTGCAAACCTGATCATCCCCAATGTATTCTGTTAGTGGTTAATGAATCGCATCAATCCCGTCTGTCCAATGCTGACATACAGCATGTGTTAGAGCAAATGGGTTACCATTCAGGAAGGTTTTTTTCAGACACAGGATCTTGCCACACACAGTGACGACACGCGCCTGTAGGTCCCACTGTCCCATGGACCGAAGCACTTCCTGCCTGTTGATTCTCTCAGACCGAGCAGGAACGACGACGTTTCTTTAGCTGCGCACTCTACCCCAAACACGCAAGGTGGAAACCATACATCTGGACATTTACTTCCATGTGTCCGTTAATCCTGGTAGCTAAGTGACCGAAATATCTGCGTACTGATTTAGGAGCTGCTTATCAGCTGCGGCTTCCCGCTGCGGCTGGATAGGACGTGAGCGTGTCTCGTGTTTCACAGGAATCGGGCCTTAAGTTTTCCAAGTGCTGCATTTTTCCTGCAAAGTGGCAACTGTCCACACTGCAGGACGGACCCGAGAGTTTGCATTGGTCTTCACACAGAAGAACGAAGACGAGCGTGCGTGCACCTTTGAATCTCACTGGGCTGCACCTGGCCCTGACCCCACTCAACAAGGCAGCATTAACAGTACTGGTAAGCAAGCAGAACGCTTTTTTTTTTTTTTTTTGGGTTTTCTGGATCAGTAGAAATACCGAGGCTACCTATTTTTATTAGGAAGAACGTATGTCTCTATGACTCAATTTGGACACCAGAAATTAAAGTTTGGTTTCTAAAATAAATGTTTCAAAAAGCTGAAACGGAGGTAGAAAGTGTGCTTGGTTTCCTGACGTCTTCACTGAAGAAAACACATCCCTTTTTTACTCCATAGACTGCTCAATATCCCTAATGCCTTAAAAGCAGTTCTCTTCACATAGACGGAATTTATCATGAACTACACAGGTAAAAACACTATATGCAAACTGATTTCTAATGCTGAAAGCCTTATACAACTGTAGAAGAAAACACTCTACTCTCTGAGTTCATTTTTTTATGTTTGTTTCTAGGAAGCAAGCTTTTTATCAAGTAAACAATAAGATACTGTAATTGCAGGTGTACTAACAAGATTTTTTTTATGTACAGAATTTTACAAAATGACCTAAATTCATCTGCAGTGGAGACAAACACTCTGGGTTTCAGCGTGGTTACTCGCAAGATGAATTTGGCCCTAAGTCTCTATAGTAGGGCTGCACCTCCCCTTCCTTTGCTGGAGGAAGGGGTAAAATCCAAACAGGAGAAGAATGTTTCTGGAAAAAATAATGTGTAAACAGAGTTACTCCCCTGTTATGCAGATGGGGAGAGAGAGAAAAAAAAGGGAATCACCGAAAGCTTCTTACAGTTCATGGTTTTAACGTAAGAAAAAGATGAACTACTGGGCTAATGACCACCAGTTTTCCTTCTGCGATCTTTTTGCTCCTCGTAAAGAGCAAAATGTAGCTTTAAAATAAAAATAATATTGCCTTTATCACTATTTCACGTGCCACGCATGACAAAGGTACAATGCAAGGTACCAAGGGAAGCTTATGTCGTAGGAAGTATTACGACACACGTTCTGTGCTTAATTTCCAATTAGCTCACGGTTTTCCCCCATAGTCTACAGAAACAGTGATCAAGAGATACAGGAGCCCTTCCGAAGTGCTCCTTACAATAACTTCAGCTGTTTCCATTAGCAGAGTGCTCTTAAGGAAAGGTCTACTCTCTCCACAAGCACACGCAACTCCCATAGGACGCGGCAGGAGTTAGGCAAGGGTATGAAGAGAATAAATCTTTAAGGCAAGTGTAGGAAGAGAAAAAACCTTTAAAAAAGCAGCAGTTTATAAAGATGGTAGCTGCTGTTATGCATCCATTCAAACAAAACACAGCAGAATAAAGCACTGTTAGTGGCATTTCTATAGTACAGTACTGTATTTATTGACAAATGAAAAGTATAGGATCAATTGAGAGATGTATGCTTCTGTTCCCACATCCCCATCACATTATCTAGGCTGACTCGTATCTTTCCAGGTGAGTGAGTAACAGAGCTAAATACACATATGGTCAGAAAATGACTGAGCTGTTGTAGTTTTTTTTTTTTTTTTTTTTTTTTTTTTTAGATTTCA
>VZRU01011308.1:4774-15874 GCA_013398155.1 Pedionomus torquatus
AAAATGGCAGCCTTGACTTTCTTATTCTTTTGTTTAGCATGTAATAAGAACAAGTGTCCAGGCTAGGTATTTCCATATGTAGCTGTTGTAGGTGGCTTTGCAGCATTATATCCTGTTGAAACAGTAGAATGCATGCCTCCTCCCAGCTTCCAGCTGTGGAAGAGCACTATGTTTGATAGCTAGATATGCTGTGCTTGGGAAACCCATGCACCAGATAGGTGATGGTATGTTTTTCCCAGGAATTCAGCCCAGGGGCACTGAAATGCACACATTTTGGCAGAACACAGTTTAGCAAAATTGAAATAGGACAGCTGTGCTGGCTGACAGTAGAGGGGAATTCTCACAGATCTGATCTATTATGACCTAACTGATGGTATAACAGCCACCTAATGGAAAAGCAACCTCTATTGCAGCAACCTTATATGTAATCAAAACTATAGATTCTCCACTGGTTACATGATTATGAGCATAATACTGGAGCAAAAAAATAAATTCCTTGATGAAGTAAAAAGGGTAGTATGAAGCAGTAAGATATGTTTACTGCAAACGTGTTTAGTTTTTAAGGATATTACAGTATACTAAGAATGCTGAGGTGAATATGTTAATGGAGAAATGGCTGTTAATCACAAGTAAGTACCACAATGGGTAAGAAGGTACTGTAGAAGGGAAGCATGAGTACCATAATATGTTTTATTTAACTAATTTTTAAAAATAATTTCATTTCTCAAATGTAGCACTTAACGATTCTAGAGTATCAAATAACAAGCATCTACTAATAATTTCCTAATTACATTATAACTAAATAGATTTACTTATATACATAAAACAAGACCATCAAGACAACTCTAGAGACTCAAAGATCTCATTGTTTCAGGGGACTGCTAATTATTGCTGTTAGTGTGCAGATAGAAGGTACATACTAGATACTTCATGCTGTGCTTAATATACAGATTGAAATACTTTACTGAGGCAAACAGACATCTGGGTATCAGCTGGAAACTAAAATTACTGTCAACTTCTTTTACAAAAGAAATAATTGAAAAGAGATGTGCTTGATAATGAGATTCCAAATAAATTAAAAATAACTATAAAAAAGTACCATGAAAATCAAATTTCAGGACTTTGGAAAAATATTTTTATCAGCAGAGAAAATTTCTCTTTTATTTTCTTCTCCTTTTCTATGAATTTCGCTCCTTTATTCCATTTATGTGGTCTGGTATCCATCATGTATCAATCACACTATGGTCTATAAATTAAATTAACTTCATAAATGCATAATATAAAGGACTATGTTACACAATTAAAACATCCTACTCTATATTTAATTGCTATTTTTAGTAGGATTTATTTGTAAGACACTTATAACACTTTTATGTTTATGACATGAATTGATGAAAAATAATGTTGAATCAGACATGCTGATATTATGAATGTGAACACTAAAGAGATAAAATCATAGCTACATAACACCAATAATTCAAATACTTGCTGCTGCTTTAGAGATCACAACAGTAAACAACCCTTTTAAACAATATTTTTGGGGGAGTTTTTGTTGTGCAAGAATAAGTTCGTGCATGTTTTGCAGTAAAAACGTAGTAACTACTTAAGGGCTTCCTGACTGTATCTACATAGAATCATAGAATGATTGGGGTTGGAAGGGACCTTAAAGATCATCGAATTCCAACCCCCTATGTTAGCAGGCATACCCCCCACCAGAGCAGGTTGCTCAAAAACTCATCCAGCCTAGTCTTAAACACCTCCAGGGTTGGAGCATCCACAACTTCTCTGGGCAACCTGTTCCAGAGGCACATTACCCTCCCACTAAAAAACTTCTTCCTGATATCTAATCTAAATGTCCCCTCTTTCAGTTTAAAACCATTACCTCTCATCACTCTACTCCCTGATAAAGGGTTCCTCCCCATCTCTCCTATAGGCTCCCTTTAGGTACTGGAAGGCTGCTAGAAAATCTCCCAGGAGCCTCACCTTCTCCAGGCCGAACAACTTCCAACTGTCTCAGCCTGCCTTCATAGCATAAATGCTCCACCCCTCTAGACATCCTTATGACCCTTTTAATTTGGTGTCAATGAAGAGCAGTTGCATAAGTAGCTGCCCCTCTTCAGCTGAGAAAGACAATCTGGCTGTAAGTCTTATTCCTTAGGATATTTGTGACTACTTTGCAATAAAAAGATGAAGAGGCAAGTTGAGTAGAGTGTAAATAACTTCCAATGTAGAATGAATCAAATATTATAGCACTGAATCTGTAAAAGGCTTTGAGGATAGATCAATATCATTTACCTCATATTTATAAATAAGAAAACTCATCAGAATCCAAGTAAGATAGGTATCATTACTATAAGATGGCATGAATTTTCTGGCAGAGCTATTCTGAATCAGCACTATTTACTGTATTATCTGTAAATATAAAATTATTTTGCAGTTAAATTTTTTAATTTCCATGGTGAGTGGACCATGACTGAATGGTTACTCTTTTTGAGATGGGATGGTGTTAACATCTATTTCTAGTGACACTGAATGTACAGGTGGAAAAAAGTTTTATTATATAAAGAATATTTATTAATATTTTCAATTAGAAAAGAAAAAGGTTGTATCTTTGGGTTGCACCTGAAAAATTCTGAATGTTTCCTTACTGAAAGTGTCTATAGTTTTAAAATTAGATATTAACAACATCCTGTAGCACCCTTTCAAAATATTTTGTTCACAATCGGTATGTAATTAAGCTAAAAGTAACAACTCGCTTTTTGTCTCCTGGGAGGGGGGGGAAGGGGTGTGGGACAAAAAAAAAACCCAAATAAAACCACAACCCAAACCCCAAACCCATAAATAAACAACATTGTTTTATCTAGATAAGGAATATGTATGTTTCTAATAGATTTAAAGGTATTAGAACATAGGCAATTTCTGATCCTGTATGTAAAAAATAAAATGTGGTAAGCCTAGCAGTTACTGTTAGGCTAGAAGAGCAGTTCTGTGGTAATTAAAAATAACAACAAATAGGATCAATGGAGCAGCTGAAGCTACTCAGGATCAAAGATTGCACTTAAAATATATACACGATGTTTCGTTTGAGCAGATCAATTAGCTGTAGACATTTTGTAAGAATGTACATGTGTTGTTGTCATATATTGTATTTATCTGTATGACACCTAGCTTGTTTATTTCATCTGTAACCCATCTAGTTAGATTAAATGTTCTAGGCTCTAACTTGATGAAAAAAGAAGACATACCATCAAATCTATGCTACGCCAAGGTCTGTTTTTCTTCTCTTTATTCATGTGTCACTGTATCTTTATGCATAAAAGAACAGGAAAATGTTATTATTTCTGACTGAAAGAAAAAGTACCATGTCCTCAAATAAATGTATTAAAAGAAATACAGGTAGTTAATGTTCCTTGCCATAAAATTATTTGCTAAATAAAAGATAGAATCTCATTTTATTATGAATGATGATGTCCATTTATATAAAGGCTTCTATCTTCAAAGACCTTCAAAGCAAGGTCAACAAAACTTTAGTATTTTCTCCCTGTTATACAAATAGAATATAAAGGTTAATGGCTTTTTCCAAAGCCATACACTTAAGAATGAGATATTCCTGGGCTCCTCAGAGCTCAATCCACACAATTCTGTTACTGGAGAAATGTGCTGAAAGTTTGTTAATTACTTAAATAATTTATGAACAGACATTTTTTACTGAATTTATATTATGTAGTGACAGATATTTTTGCAATGTTTAGTTTTGGGTCCAGAAGATTTAATGATGGCTGCTATCAGTTATACTAACCTTGGCCTTATAAACCTTGCAATGTACTTCTGCTTTTCAAAACAAAATAAATCATCATTTCATACACTCCAAAAATATCTTATTGTATTTGAAATAATAAATTCTTGTAAATATCTTGTAAAAACCCAAAGACTATGTTTTACTAAAAAGTGTAATGTACAAAGGTTTTATATATGTAATGTATGTACTATTCTAATAGTTATTTTTATGATGTCATCACTAATTTCATGATGATAAATGCATATTTGTGAAATCTGATGTAACCCTTTGACAATTCCTATTGTATTTTCTTGGACTTCGGAAGGATTTTGAGTAGTTGTTTATCTTCTGAAGATGCCCACTATCTCATCAAATCTGAAAGTATCAATTCCAATATTTCCTAAATGCCAGTTAACCAGCTGGGAGAATTACACCTCAAGTTATTTGGTAAAGGACACATTGGTTGGTGAATAGTTATGAATTGATTAGTATTGCTCCAAGACACAAATTAGGTGATGGCTAATATATGCTTTTCAATGTAGTGATTTTGTGCATGTCTGTGAAGTAAAACTTTATTTTGCTGTCAAATTATTGCTCAAATCCTAGATGTCACAAAGGAAAAACAAAAAACAAAAACAAACAAACAAAAAAAAACAAACAAAAAAAAAAACCAAAAAAACAAAAAAACAACAAAAACCTACCACACCACAATGTCTGTGTGAGAGATACTATAGCATTTTCTCTTCCTATCATCTTCCTATTATCTTCCTATCTTGTTCTCTACCTTACCCTTCTGGAAGAAACTGCAAGCTCTAATTCCATTCCCTGCCCTCCTCCCCCTCCCTTCCTTGCTCTCCCTTGAAAAAAAAACTGTGAAATCTTAAATATTTTGTGAAATGGGTTGAATATTTTCCTAACATTAGGGAAGGTGGTGTTTCTGAACTACATAACTCATTTGTGTGTGTGTGTGTGTTCACGTGTGTTTATTCACATGTTTACAGAGATTTTTTACTGTGGATTTTCTGCTCTATTTAATAAAATAGGAGCAATATCAGAATTTCATCATAGATGGAAGGTAGAAATTGAAAGAGATTTTATGTTGGTGTTTGAAGAAAAGTCATCCATCTCCCTGAAATGCAGTTGTGATATGTGATTCCTTTCTTAACATGGTAAGATCAAAGTTTAAGAAGTTTGGACAATGTATCCAAAGAACCCTGCCAGTTCTTGTCAAAAATTACTTTTCAGACAGCCCTTCAAGAATGAGGAGCATCGTGGCTTTTTAGCAAACTACAGTCTATAAGCACCTTTGGTTTATTTTCCCTTCTGTTTCGCATATTAGCAACTTTAGCATTTCCTGTATACAAATCCCGTAATCTTTTCCTTCCCACCACTTCCAACCACCACCAAAAAGCCCCAAATGAAGGTTCTGAAAAGAGTGAACTTAATGGAAAGATTCTTTCTTTTCCTTATTCTTTTAATGGTGTTCTTGTGTGTACTTAAAAAAGCCCACTGAAATTACTTCAGTACCTTCATCCCCCTACCTTTTAATTCAGCTCTAATTTCTTTAGGGTTTTTCATATTTTTCCTTGATAATGCACAATCTTATTAAATGATCAGAAACACTACAGATTAATTATACTTTTGGCTGCAAAATTAGGAGCTGGATTTGATTAAATTATGCAGCATTTCTCCATGATCACTACAGAGAATGCGCATTCTAGAGTACAGGACTAGAGTACATATTATTTCAGCATGGAGTTTTCTGACTTGGCAAATATTTTTCTGTTGGGAAGAATATTCTTCCGCTGTGACATCATATGGCTTATACAGCTATAACTCTGCTTTGAGTGTAAACTGTTGCAATTACTTCTCAAAGGAATTAAATTAACTTCAAAAGGGTATTTTCTTATCAATCATCTACTGACCTGCATTAGTTGCATTTTTATCTCCCATTGGTGCTGCAGGCATGCTGGCATTGAAATCTGAATATGTGTACTATCATCCACTCAGCAGATTCCTTGCAGGACTTATTTCTGTTTTGTCATTCATACACTTTTCTCCTTGTATGTCACTGTCAACAATAATGGTTCTGTACATGTATTTTGACTGTTAGTATATTTCATGTTAAGTTGTGCATTTAGTTTATTACATATTCTTCATCTACAAAGCAGTGGAAATATTGCAAAATGTTTTCCCAAAACCTAAATCATATGTATATGCTAAATGTTGAGTATATAAATAATTATAAGCCTTCTGTAGTTAGTATTCACACAAAGTTTTAAAAATGTAACAGCATACATGTTGCTATTTATTTTCTAGTGTACTTAAGAAAAAGATTTTTTAAATATTAAATTTTCCTTACCATGGAAAATATGTCAATGTGTAGTAAATGTGTCACATTAATACACTGTAATATCTATAAATAACCACACTCATCAATATAGTATGTGCACTTCTACATATTTTTACTGTTTAAAAAAAAAATCAGTATATTTTTTTCAGGTTT
The DNA here is from genome assembly GCA_013398155.1 of Pedionomus torquatus. Classification (NCBI taxonomy): domain Eukaryota; kingdom Metazoa; phylum Chordata; class Aves; order Charadriiformes; family Pedionomidae; genus Pedionomus; species Pedionomus torquatus. The sequence continues at coordinate 11,059 of VZRU01011308.1, forward strand.
AAACTTTTTAATACAAATTTTTTTTAATTTTTTCCCCCCTTTTTTTTTTTTTTAAAAAGTGTTTATTAACAGAGAGGTGAAAGCTCATACATTGTAATAGAGAATCAAAAAAGAGACAACTTAATGTTGTATGATGTCTTAGCACACTTTGATGCCTCCATTACTTCATACCTGCAGAAATGCAGCAAATAATGGAAAATTCATTGACTATGAACCTGTATAATGTGGGTTCAGGTGACAAGTTTATGTTCACTCTTCCTATGGATGAAAATGGGCATTTGCATCTTTAGAGAGACATAATTATTGGTCAAAAGGGTCAATACTGGGTCCAGTCTTATTCAACATAGTAATTGCCTGGACAAGGGGACCAACTGTATCCTCAGCAAGTTCACTAATGGTACCAAACTGGAAGGGCTGGCTGACACTCCAGAGGGCTGTGCTGCTATCCAGCATGACCTCGATAGGCTGGACAGCTGGGCAGAGAAGAACCTTATGGGGTTCAACAGGGCAAGTGTATGGTCCTGCACCTCAGGAGGAAGAATGCCAAGTACCAACATACGTTACAGGTGAACCTGATGGAAAGCATATCTGAGGGGAAGGATCTGCTGCTCCTGGTACATAGTAAGTTGTCCATGAGCCAGCAATGTGCCCTTGTCACCAAGAGGGTCAATGGAATTCTGGGCTGCATAGGGAAGAATGTGGCCAGCAGATTGAAGGAGATTTTTCTCCCACTCTCCTCTGCACGGGTGAGGTCACAGTTGGAAGACTGCATCCAGTTTTGGGCCTTCCAGTTCAAGAAAGACAGGGACTTGCTGGAGAGAGTCCATTGTAGGGCAACAAAGATGATTAAGGGACTGGAGAGCTGGGACTCTTTAGCCTAGAGAAGAGAAAGCTGAGGGGAGACCTTATTAATGCTTATAAGTATCTGGTGGGTTGAAGGAGGATGAAGACAGACTCTTTTCAGTGGTTCCCAGTGACTGGATAAGGGGCAATAAGCACAACCTGGAACACAGGATGTTCCATTCAAAGATCAGAATAAACTTCTTTATGGTGCAGGTAACAGAGCACTGGAACATGGTGCCCAGGGAGGCTGCGGCATCCCCTTCTCTGGAAATCTTCAAGACCTGCCTGGACGCTGTCCTGAGTAATGTGCTTTAGGCAATCCTGCTTTACCAGGGGAGTTGGACTGGGTGATCTCTAGAGGTCCCTTCCAACTGACTATTCCATCATTCTGTGATTCTGTGATTGTATGCTACTAATCTTCAGATAGATGTACATTCAACAAAAAACATTTCTGTTTTTCCCCTAAGATTCCTTCACATAAAAAAATGTTGTAAACAGGTCTTTGAATGAAATAATGTGCTATTCACGCAGGTGTTTATACCCCACCCACCGCCCTTTTTCAATTAATTTGAAGTAGGTGGTTTGCTCAGCTTTTTCCTTCCTATTGCTTTAAAAAAAAATATCTGAGGAATAGGGAAAGAAAATAATAATTCATTTAGAAGGAAAAAAGTAAGGGAAGAGACCTTATCTCCATTAAGATACACAATAAAAATTATCAAGGAAACAGAAGTAAAAGCAAGCGATTGAAAAGTTAGATTTCCATACTTCCAACTTGTCCTGGTGTCGGTACCCTTTAGGCTTTATTAGGTTAATATATGGGTAACTCTTTTATGAATAGTTTGTCTTTTATCATTCAATCAAAATGTCCATTTTGGTGATCTATATTACAATGAACACTGTCATACAAGTTTTGTCTCTCAAGATTATTATATCCCACCTTGATAAAATCAGAGTTGACTGGGACTCATCACTGCTGACAGATTTGTTGATATCAGTGACAGAAAAAGGTGGATGATAACATATCTATCATGGGAAGGGAAAGCCTCTTGAGATGCAGGAGGTTTTCAGTTACAGTGAAGTCCATGGAAGGACTCTCCTTGAATTCATTGCAAGTTATGCCAGACCCTTGAGAAGGATTTATAATTTTCACTTTAAAGTAACTAACTAGACTGATAGAGTCCACAGTAGCAAGACCAATATGAGGCTTACACCTCCTCCACTCCTCAGTCACAAGATAGGGTATTTTTGTCCATGTGACTTATCAGCAACAGTACACTACTATTCTCTCTCCATGTTCTGTCTTTTCTAAAGGTGACTTTGGTCTATTGTCATGGACCAAACTGTGTAACAATGAGTATATTAACATACATGACATGGATACTCAGTTCTTGTTCCTAGGTCCTCAGCCTGTTTAATCTACTATAGATGCATGCAGAAATGAAAAAATGAGAAGAAGAAAGCAGTGCATCTTAATCTGAAATTTTTCTGATTGCAGAGCCTCCACATACCAAAACAAAAAGGCAATAGTTTGTTCTTAAAAAGGAAGTTAATCAGTACAGGAGGAAGCAGAAAAGGAGCTATAAAATTTTGAAAATAGAAACTAAGGAATGATGGAAGAAAATAAGATTTAAAAGATAATATCTGCTAGACATTTATATATACAACTACCATTTATATAAAGAATTTTACATATTAAAGGTTTTGGCACACTGTATCAAATTTCCATGTCTTTATAATGTTCTTGGGCATCTAGTATAAACATTTTCTAAATTTCACATTCTACGGTCTACTTTTATTCTCCTCAATAAAAGAGAAGAGAAGCAATGACTGTTAGCAGTACTTTCAATGGAAGCAGATTAAAAATCAATTTTGAAACCTGTTTAAATTTTAAGATCCAGTCTACAAGGAAAAAGAATTCCTAATTCTTTTCTTAGGTCCAAGAAATAAGCACACAGTCTTCTGTCCAGAGAAAGACAAAAACTCATTTGTGTGGGAATCAGTTACCTAAAAATTGGCATCTAGTGCCACTTTTAATGCCTTGGGCTGTTCTACCCAATTCCCAGATGTGTCTTCCAAAAGACACATATTTTCCGTAGAATTGCAACATTCCTACCAAGCCACATGGGTTTTTCAAGTACACTGTAGTGTCTAAAGCAACCTTACAACCTTCTGCTTAGGCAATTTAAACCTACCTTTCATATCTGGTAATTTGTTTATACATTAGAGACAGCTCATTTACTCTGTCAGGATAGTAAGAATCTGTTAAATTTTGAGTTGTATAAAAAGACCTCATCTCACAGAGGTATAGTAGATTCTATTAAAGGTGAAGGACAAAAGTATTCAAGCCGCATTCACTGTAGACTCTAAATGCCCTAATTCTATTTTCATAATACTCATAAATATTTTTTGTAACTTAGAACAACTTAATCTTGAGGTCTGGAGCAGATGATAGATACAATGTTTTCAAAGAATACATCCTAGATAATGCATAGAGCATAAGTTCTTGACAAAATAAGTATTACTGATTTCCAGGAACAATAATCTTTATCATCTTTTGGTTATCATTTGGTTATCATTATTATAATTTAAATTCATGATAATTTAACTATTGGTAATATATTACTTGATCTTTCCAAGAAAATGTCTTGGGTTTTGTGATCCAAATTTTATTTAAAATGCCTAGAATGTGCATGAGTCTCTTGGTGCCAACACTTGACCATAAGTGAAAACGTATTGCAGAAGTGATTTTACAGCAGTTCAACACATTGTTCATCCTTCAGTTCTAAGTCCTGCTAGGCTTGCCAAAAAAGAAAGGGATAGTGATGACGTTGGTCACATCCCAAAGTACAGTTTCTTTTGGACACCAGACTCCATCACTCACAAGCAGATGCTTACACCAGTAAACAGCAGTTCCAAAGGCATTTTCAGTTGCAGGAAGTAAGAAGGATCACTATAATGCAACACAGCAGAATTCCTTTAGTAACAGAAAGTATTAGAATCCACCTTTCACCTTCAATAAAATTCTAGAAACAAATTTTAAAGGAAAAGATAGGAATAACTTCATAGCAATTTTTCAAAAATCATATTCATTATGTACGTTAAACTTCAGTTGTATCAGGTCACATCAGAACAGTCAGAAACTACCAACAATGAAATAGGTTACAATATCTAATTCACTGTTACATAAAATTCATTTATGGTATAATAGCTAAGGAATGCATGTAATTAAAAGAGGCCCCCTGTAGCAATCATAAGTAGTATGATGTCTCAAATCTGTTGCATTTACTGTAGTGTGCAGGAGCTTTTTCTGTCCATTGAGAGCCCCCAGCTTAGCAAGAAAGTCAGACTGTCACATTATTATATTAAAGTAAATCATGAATGTTGATCAGAAGAAGTATTCCTTTTGATTTTCATTTGCTGTATTTTGCATGCTGAGCTCACTTTTCAGTGCAGATTCAGCACTGTCTTCGTTTTCAGATCCTTTTGCCTCCTTTTTTGAGTATATGCCTTTTTTTTTATAAATGCGGATGGCTATGGCAGTGATGCAAAGTAGGATGAATATCACAGCTGCTATCACACCTACGAGAAGAAAACAGAAAAAAAAGTCAAGAGAAAGTATAGACAAATAATTCAAGTGACAGAGAATAGGACGAAGAAGGAATGATTTCATAACATAATGGAGGGGGTTACAGGGAAGCCATAGCTGTATTCAAACCAGAAACAACATTGTAGTGTTAGCTTCATGCTGATTGTTTTGAAATTTTGCATACTAGGAATAAAAGAAAAAATAATTCCATAGAATACTATAATTTATGAAAGTTTTGAATGGTAGACTAGTAGAGGCCTTAGACTACTATAAATAAGAGGGTGACTTTTTCTTCTGCACTGTCAGCCACTAGCTCTCTGCCAGGCTGGAAGTTCAAGACACTGAACATTTGAGGAGTTGTTCCTCAGAGACTTTCCTGCCAGACAG
>VZRU01011308.1:25207-36935 GCA_013398155.1 Pedionomus torquatus
CTAAATTTTCTTTTTATTATTTATTATATTATTATTATTTATATTTTCATTAAAGTAGTTTAGGTTTTTTCTAAACTATTGAATCTCTTTAATTTATTCCTCTTCACTCTTTTTATCAAAGGGGAGAGGGGGGGTCATCTGTCAATCTGGTTTTGGTAAATTTGGCTGAAACCACGACAGATTTATTAGCCCCCAACGTGGGGCTCCACTGTGGTACAACTAGAGCTCTGGTAGATTGTCTGAATAGTTTGAATTCCATCTTGCTTAGAGATTAAAACAGACAGCTTGCATCATGATTTTAGAAAAAAATATTGTATCATAGATACAATATGTGGGTGTAGAAGAAAGAATAAATAAATATCCAAGTAACATTTAATGTTCAGCTAAATGGAGACATAAATTACATTATGTATATTTTCTTAGGTATATATGTGTATTCTCATAGGTATATAAGTAGTTTATTAAACTAAATTTAATGAAATGACCTCTGATTAATTTGGAAAATAGATAATGAATATTCAAAAATTACTTTATTTTATTATTTCTCACAAGGATGGCAATTAATACGCTGTGTGAGTAGCAGACAGAACAGAGACATTTTGAGTTTCAATTCAAAACATTATGTTCAAAATAAAAATATTTCACTGCTTTTCTAACAGATTTCCAGAAGTATTTTTGCCATCATGAAAAAAAAAAAAAAAAAAAAAAAAAANAAAAAAAAAAAAAAAAAAAAAAAAAAAAAAAGGGTAAAAGTTGAAATTACAATAGCAGAAACATTTTTCATGTGGAAAGCATTGATTGGTGCAACTGCAAAACAAATATACTATTTGAAACAGCAACAGGACAATGCTCACTTTGTGTCAGTTTGTGATTCAGGTCTGGAAATCAGAGTGGAGATGAATTGGTAGCTACGGCATTTACTATCATTTCCAGACAGCCCATTTGAACACTCACCATTTCTAACAAGAATGACAGAGAGATATTCCTTGTAGAAGGAGCTGACATAAAGCAGTAAGCTTGGTGTCCGTGTTGTTCGGAAGGCAAATGTAATTGCTTCCCTATTTAGTGTCATGTCAGCATAGAAAGAAGATGCATGAGAACTGGAATTTTTAGTTAAGGTGTAGTATTCTTGAAAATTGTATGTCACAGATGTGCCAGTCTCAAAATAGGCAGAGATCTCTGAAACAAAAAGTAATATAATTTTTAAATATCATGCAAAACAGGACTAAAGCTCTCTTTCTTTTTATTTTTCCTTCTTTCTGCCACAGAACAAAATAAAATACATTCTTAACTATTGTTTTAAAGATGAAAAAGAAATATGAATGGAAATAGTATTTAGAACTATAAAATAAAATAAGATCTTAAGTAAAATAAGATAACCTGGGCTAGAGCAAAAGCACAGTTAGACATGTCTTAAATATCTGCTGCATGAAGACGTGCTTCTTTTAGTCTACTTTTAAACATGCTTCCTGTTTTTTTCCTGTTTATATATGTTCTCAAGCTTAATATATCCTGTCTTCTATGTACACAGCAGAGAAATGGGTGCACCAGTTTGAGCCCTAAGTTTAATAAACAATTATTAAACTTAGCCACACCTGAAACATGCATTTAGGAAAGAAAAGCAATCAGATGGGAGAAAGAAAAAGAGAATACAAACTGGATTGAGGTCTTCTTGGGGATAATCTCCCATAAATGACCTCTGTATCTCTGTGATGTTTCATAGCCGTTTTCTGATAAAAGTACCTTGTACTATGATGTTTTCATTTACAACCTCCACACTTCAGAAAAAAAACAGAACAAACAAACAAACAAAAAAACCAAAACAAACAACAACAACAAAAAACAGAAACCAAAACAAACCAACCAAAAACAAAAAACAAAACAAAACAAAAAAAACCCAAAAAACAAAACCCCACTACCCAACAACTGGAAATTTCTATAATCTGGCTCAGTATCTTTGAGAGAAGGCAACTGAAAGGTATTACTATGGGACATCCACACTTTCAGCAACATCAGCCACTTCACCCCTTCAGAATAATAAGCATGGAGTGAGACCCTTAGCCCCTTCTGCTGTTTGCAGAGGAGGAAGAAAATATCAATCCTCTCTCAGTGTTATTAGCTCTACAGTGACAGATATGTAGGCACTTCACACAAATCCTTTATTCTTGTGGCAGTGGTGGCCATATAGATGTTGCTCACTAGTTTAGAGGAACAGGGATATATGGTATTTTAGCCAATTAGTACTTTGGAAAATGCCTTTAATACATGTAGAAAGCAGATCAGAATTATATGCAAATATCAAAAGTTCTAGATAAACTTATGTTCTTAAAATTCAAACTTGATGACTTGTCATCATCTACCACTATGACACCATCACCAAAGAACTCCTTTAAAATTGTTCAAAACATAGTCTCAGTCCTGTTTCCAACATTGCCACTCAGTCCTAGTTTTGAGATTAAAACTCGAAAGACAGAAATCTGAAAATTCATTCATAAGTAGATGGTTCCTAGGTTTAGTATAATACAAAAGAATCAAATGAGTTGCCTCATTAAAAAAAACAGGGTGATCCTCTCAGGTAAGGTGGTTCCTGATTTAAATAGTGTATATTGAATCTATCTATGGTAGACTGTGTTTAATAAAATTTTCACTTACTGAATGAATTCAGCTGAATATTTCTCTATGTTAAATAAAACATAATTATTTTGCAAACGTTTAAACATATCTTTAAAGGGCTGTAAAGACCTTTTTCTGGACTGCATGGTCCTGTTTTCAATAACTGATAAAGTGAAAAGGTATGCTTGCCTTTCTTACAGAATGGCCCAGAATAGGCAGACAAAGTGCAGTCACAGGAGAATCCACTGTATTTCTCTCTACATATTCCACCATTGTGGCACAGGTTACCATAGCTGCTACAGTGTCCAGGACAGCCTGGTTCAACTCCTGGTGTTATCTTTGCTCTCTCTTCCAGGTCAATGGCCATTCCATTCAACTGTAATGAACGTATGCATCCCAAAAATCCTTTCTGCCTGGATGCTGTCCCACCTGAAAGAAATTCATATGAAACTTTAATATTTTTGGCTTGTTTTTGTAAAAACCTCTTTATGTTTTACAGCCCCTGAAAAGTCTATGTTGAATTTCAAATATACAAGCCTGTGAAAATACTTATAAATAGCTTTAAAAGCATATCTGATCACTTTTGTCAAGTAATTACAGAGAACACTTGAAACTTTTAATAGGAAACTAGGATTTTGCACTGTAAGATACTAAGAAATGGTACATACTTCTGCTAACTCACAAAGGAGTAATATTGGGAAATTAAATGGGTTTATTTCTTCTCTTTTTTCTTTTTGAAAGAGAAAGGTGAATTGAGAAGATGTTAAAAAAATGAGAGGAAAAAACAAGAAAGAAAAAGGAAAAAAAAAGCAAGAAAAAAAAAAAGCAAGAAAGAAAAAGGAACAAAATCAATTAAAAAAAAAAAAGAAAGAAAAAATATCAAATAAAGGAAATAAAAGGAAAAAAGAAAAATGGGATGGGAGATTGATGAGCTGTACAGTTTTACTCTTTCAAGATTCTACTAACTGATCCGTGTCTGTCTGTCTGTCAATCTCATGGTATGAATCACAATACCCAAAACCGGTGTCTGGCCAGACATATTTTGCCCCATTCTGGAAGCTGTTTCCATTCTTGAGTGATAAGAAGGTTTATCCCCCTTACTGCAGATGAAATATCTAACTACCAAGCGTATCATAGAATCATTGAATTGCCTCAGTTTCNCATGAAGACGTGCTTCTTTTAGTCTACTTTTAAACATGCTTCCTGTTTTTTTCCTGTTTATATATGTTCTCAAGCTTAATATATCCTGTCTTCTATGTACACAGCAGAGAAATGGGTGCACCAGTTTGAGCCCTAAGTTTAATAAACAATTATTAAACTTAGCCACACCTGAAACATGCATTTAGGAAAGAAAAGCAATCAGATGGGAGAAAGAAAAAGAGAATACAAACTGGATTGAGGTCTTCTTGGGGATAATCTCCCATAAATGACCTCTGTATCTCTGTGATGTTTCATAGCCGTTTTCTGATAAAAGTACCTTGTACTATGATGTTTTCATTTACAACCTCCACACTTCAGAAAAAAAACAGAACAAACAAACAAACAAAAAAACCAAAACAAACAACAACAACAAAAAACAGAAACCAAAACAAACCAACCAAAAACAAAAAACAAAACAAAACAAAAAAAACCCAAAAAACAAAACCCCACTACCCAACAACTGGAAATTTCTATAATCTGGCTCAGTATCTTTGAGAGAAGGCAACTGAAAGGTATTACTATGGGACATCCACACTTTCAGCAACATCAGCCACTTCACCCCTTCAGAATAATAAGCATGGAGTGAGACCCTTAGCCCCTTCTGCTGTTTGCAGAGGAGGAAGAAAATATCAATCCTCTCTCAGTGTTATTAGCTCTACAGTGACAGATATGTAGGCACTTCACACAAATCCTTTATTCTTGTGGCAGTGGTGGCCATATAGATGTTGCTCACTAGTTTAGAGGAACAGGGATATATGGTATTTTAGCCAATTAGTACTTTGGAAAATGCCTTTAATACATGTAGAAAGCAGATCAGAATTATATGCAAATATCAAAAGTTCTAGATAAACTTATGTTCTTAAAATTCAAACTTGATGACTTGTCATCATCTACCACTATGACACCATCACCAAAGAACTCCTTTAAAATTGTTCAAAACATAGTCTCAGTCCTGTTTCCAACATTGCCACTCAGTCCTAGTTTTGAGATTAAAACTCGAAAGACAGAAATCTGAAAATTCATTCATAAGTAGATGGTTCCTAGGTTTAGTATAATACAAAAGAATCAAATGAGTTGCCTCATTAAAAAAAACAGGGTGATCCTCTCAGGTAAGGTGGTTCCTGATTTAAATAGTGTATATTGAATCTATCTATGGTAGACTGTGTTTAATAAAATTTTCACTTACTGAATGAATTCAGCTGAATATTTCTCTATGTTAAATAAAACATAATTATTTTGCAAACGTTTAAACATATCTTTAAAGGGCTGTAAAGACCTTTTTCTGGACTGCATGGTCCTGTTTTCAATAACTGATAAAGTGAAAAGGTATGCTTGCCTTTCTTACAGAATGGCCCAGAATAGGCAGACAAAGTGCAGTCACAGGAGAATCCACTGTATTTCTCTCTACATATTCCACCATTGTGGCACAGGTTACCATAGCTGCTACAGTGTCCAGGACAGCCTGGTTCAACTCCTGGTGTTATCTTTGCTCTCTCTTCCAGGTCAATGGCCATTCCATTCAACTGTAATGAACGTATGCATCCCAAAAATCCTTTCTGCCTGGATGCTGTCCCACCTGAAAGAAATTCATATGAAACTTTAATATTTTTGGCTTGTTTTTGTAAAAACCTCTTTATGTTTTACAGCCCCTGAAAAGTCTATGTTGAATTTCAAATATACAAGCCTGTGAAAATACTTATAAATAGCTTTAAAAGCATATCTGATCACTTTTGTCAAGTAATTACAGAGAACACTTGAAACTTTTAATAGGAAACTAGGATTTTGCACTGTAAGATACTAAGAAATGGTACATACTTCTGCTAACTCACAAAGGAGTAATATTGGGAAATTAAATGGGTTTATTTCTTCTCTTTTTTCTTTTTGAAAGAGAAAGGTGAATTGAGAAGATGTTAAAAAAATGAGAGGAAAAAACAAGAAAGAAAAAGGAAAAAAAAAGCAAGAAAAAAAAAAAGCAAGAAAGAAAAAGGAACAAAATCAATTAAAAAAAAAAAAGAAAGAAAAAATATCAAATAAAGGAAATAAAAGGAAAAAAGAAAAATGNAAAGAAAAATGGGATGGGAGATTGATGAGCTGTACAGTTTTACTCTTTCAAGATTCTACTAACTGATCCGTGTCTGTCTGTCTGTCAATCTCATGGTATGAATCACAATACCCAAAACCGGTGTCTGGCCAGACATATTTTGCCCCATTCTGGAAGCTGTTTCCATTCTTGAGTGATAAGAAGGTTTATCCCCCTTACTGCAGATGAAATATCTAACTACCAAGCGTATCATAGAATCATTGAATTGCCTCAGTTTCCTAATAAGGATGTTATGGGAAACAGTGTCAAAAGTCTTGCTGAAGCCAGGTAGATTACATCTACTGCTCTCCCTTCATCCAGTTATAACATCTTACAAGGCTATCAGATTGGGCAAGCATCATTTACCCTTAGCAAATCCACACTGACCACTTCCAACTTCCTGTTGAAATGGAAGAACTTCCTCAATGTGTTTGGAGAAGACATCCAGAATGAGTTGCTCCATTACCTTCACAGGAATGGAGATGAGACTACACAGACTACAGGTCTCCGGGTCCTCTATCTTGCCCTTTTTGAAGACTGAAGTGATATTGGCCTCCCTCCTGTCCTCAGGCACTTCTCCTGTTCTCTATGACCTTTCAAAGATGATGAAAAATGGCCCAGAAATAACATCTGCTGGCTTTCTCAGCACTTGCAGGTGCATCTCGTCAGGGCCCATAAACTTTTAGATGTCCAGTTTGGCCAAGTGGTCTAATCTGGCCACCTTCTACAGAGGGAAAGTCTTCCTCTCTTCAGATCGTCCCCCTTGTCTCTAGGGTCTGGGATTCATGGGGGATAACTTTAAAAGTGAAGACTGAAGCAAAAAAGGCATTCACTAACTCTGCCTTCCCTGTGTCTTCCACCGCTAGGGCATCTACATCAGTGGGCCTGCCTTTTCCCTAGTCTTCCTTTTTCTATTGATATACTGATAAAAACCTTGTTATTTTTAAATGTAGTGGACAAGTTGAGTTCTGCTTGAGCTTTGGCCCTTCTAATTTTCCCCTTGCATAATTTCACTACATCTTCATATTCCTCATAAACTGCCAAGCCCCTTTTTCAAAGACAGAAACTTTCCTTTTATTCCTGAGGTTCAGCCAAAGCTCTCTGTTTATCTAGACTGATCTTCTTCCCTATCAGTTCATTTTTCAGGACCTGAGGATGGCCTTCTCCTCTGCTTAACAACAGTTATGTAAACATGAATATTTTTTTTTTGTAATTCCATTTCTGCTTTTCCAGTGTTTTAACTAAATACATTAATATGTTTAAGTACAAAGGCTGAAATATTCAGGTAGATTTCTTCCTTGGAAGCTTTCACAGTTAAGGAGAACCAACCATAGGTCTGGATTTTACCTGGCTGTGTGAAATCAAATACTAGTCCCTTTTTCTTGTTCCCAATACTAAGCAAACACAGTTTGATTATTTCATTAAATATGTAGGAAAGTGCAGAGAGTAGATCACAGTTTCATAGACTTATGGAATGGTTGGATTGTAAGGGACATTTAAAGACCATCTAGTGCAATCCCTCATTTGTGGGTTTCATTAGATCACATTGCTCAGAGCCTTTTCAAATCTGAGCTTAAACACTTTCAAGCATGAAACATTCACAACTTTTCTGGGGACGAAGAGAGACAACTAAATTCCCTTGAAATTACATAAGTAATGCATCTTCCTTCAGCAGATGGAAGGAAGATTTTCATCTTCTCAAAAAATGGTGCAAACGGAAATCCTTTAATTGTTCTTCAAACAAATCTCAAAAGAAGAAATCTGTGGTTGAAATTCTGTCCAGTAGTAACTATAGGTTATTTGTAACCTCAAACCAGAGTTACATCTCTGTGGGTTTTTCACAAAGACTCTCATCTGTTCATACAAACTGTTTTCAAAAGAGACAGTTGTCATGGTTTTTTTTTTCTTTTTTTTTTTTTTTCCCCTTTTTTGTATTTTTGTGATGATAAGAAAGATTATGTTAAATGAATGCCCACCTACAAAAAGCTGGCTATTGAGCTGCAAACGAATATGCCCATCAAGCGGAGCACCATGAGACCTTTGAGGAAGATGATCTACTTGTAATGATGCCTCTTTGATGTTTCGTTCTGCCTTCACATAATGCCACTGGTTGTCATTTAAGGAAGTGAGTGATTGCACCGAAATGTCTCTAGGTCCATTTCCAACATCAAATGAAAAAATCACTTCAGATGGAGCTAGAAGGAGGACAGTAATAAAAGACATTTATATTATTTCATAATCAATTGGGTCACAAAATTATTATGTGGCAGAACAAGTTACTTTAATGTCTAGCCTATTGCTTCATGGGATAAGACTAATTGTATTAGGGAAATAGCTTACTTCAAGACACCTATTGCCAAAGTTAATTCTTCACACTCACCATCAGTGAGGACAATGATTTCACTACAGCATGGAAATCAAACTGGTTTTGGACACCTAAAGAGCACAGTAATCAAGAAACACTGAATGTGCTAGCTTTGTTACTTTCATTTTGGATAAAAAGTATCTCTTGCTTACATGCTCATTGATTGCCATTATTAACTATATGTAAATTGGCACCACTACAATCTAATCAACATTTTCTACAGTCTATTTGCTTTGTTATTTATTCACAAAATCTCTATAAATGGCAGAGGGCCAATTTTTGTTATACTCTTTAAGATTATTTATACAGCGAACTAAATCGAGTCACTCTATAAACAACTTTCATATTACATAGTTTTAGTGTTTGCTTAGAAAATAATTACAAACTTTGGAGGTCAAAATAATAAAATGAGGAATATGACACAATTTAAAGATCTGAAAATTATTAATGTTCTCTCTGAAATTATTTATTTTGTATATTCAAGGACAATTGTTCATGAAAATAAGTAATCCCTAAAAAAAGGGATTATCATAATTTTGAATTTTTAAGGATTTGATTAGAGGTCTTAGACGATTTCATGAATCCAAGAGAAAAGTTCCCAATTGTGTCATTTGACTGTGAGAGAAAATTAAAACAATTTGTAGCCAAGAGAAATAAATAATCTTCAAAAATTATTGTCAAAGATTAATTTAGTGAATTAAAAAAATAATATTTCAATGATTTATTTTTATTTTCTTTTCACTTTTTAAAGATCCTTTAGACTTCTTAGCATTTAGATCCACTTTGGCCAACCTTTAGACTGAGTAATGCCACATGCTTGCAATCTCTTAAGCCCTGAATGCGATTGTTGTAATTTTTCTATAACAATTAAGCCTGAAATAGAAAAATAAAATGATAAATCAAGAAAGCATTTGACTTCCCAAACAAAATATGGTGTAATGTGCAGTCAACTTAAACAGAAAGCTGTTTGTAATAACTGATCTCTTCTGCTTAAATATCAGCTGTGTTTTATTTAATAATAAGAAATTACTGATGTTTAAAAACAGTTCCTCGGTAAAATTAATTTTAGGATAAATTAATTTCATTGGGACAAAGTTGAGAATTCAATCTCCCCTTGCTGAGGGGTGAAAGAAAAGAAAATAACCACACAGTAGGAGAACAAAAGCAACAGAAACTCCATGTGATTAAGTAAAGAGAATTTCTGCTGAATGTTACCTTCTGGAGGGTGGTCTTTGTAATCCTCTGGATACTGTTGGAGTGAAGCCTGAAAACACAAATTCTGCTTTGAACTCACTGAATGTGCTTCTTAAATAGTCTATCAGAATGAAAGATCTTATAAATAATGTTACTGTTTAGATTTTAATGTCAAGAAAGCACATGACAAAGATTTTGAAATAACCACTGAAATATTGAGTTATGTTAGTACCATTAGAAAAGGTATTATAATCTTGAAAAACAAGGGAACAAATCCCAGAAGTTCCAGAGATAGCAGAAAAATTGAAAAATATAATTAGTTCACTTTCCATAGTATTTTAGAGAACTGTACTGAAATCATCTATACTGCAAATTTGGAAGAAATTTGGCATTTATAAGCACAGTGGTTGAACCACCACTGGAAGTAGAGCCATAGGACATGGAAACGTGCTGGTTGAGTTCTAAAATTTCTCCTCTTGTGACAAAGGACCAAGGCAAAGAGCACTTTGGTAATTTCCTGGGCAGCAGGGGAAAGTATATCCAGAAGTTTTTTCAGGTGTAAAAATACTTTATGGGCCCTACCTACCTTGGTGTTACTCAAAAATTTTCCAGATTTTGCAGGGATTCTTGTGGCCCTAATGCATTCAAACATAGGCAGAGCACAGCTATAGATTGGCAAAGTGGAGCAGAAAATGCAGTTAATGGTAAGCACAGGGAGTGCGGTCAATAGCTAGCCATGGCTAAAATGACTAACAGAAAGCACACTCATCAAGAAGCATTCAGAGTATTGAGGCTGAGTATCGCAAGCAGAAGCAGAACATGATTACCAAGTAATATGTCAAAGGATATAAAATCCAAGCACTTTACATAAAGGACGCAATAGAATTCCACTCATCTGGGACAACAGATTGTGAATTTGGGCAGACAAAAGCCAACAGCAGGTGAATACTGGGCTCTTCAGAACAATTTCCAAAGCAATCACAGAAGACCCTCCAAAGCAATCCACCATACTGTTTCAAAGCATACCTTAAATTTCTGCTTAACTCATTGTTTTTAAATAGGAATTAATCTTTCAGTGAGCACTCAGTATAACATAGTTACTCAGAATTTCAGCTAGAGGATGTAACCTGCAGTCATGTAACTATTTAACAGACTGTACTATTCAGAGGTGAATCAGCCTTGTTGATTTCAACCAGTACTTCTACTGAAGATTACAGGAACTCAAATAAAAATTCAAAGATTTGGATTCTTTATAATTCTTTTAAAAAAAAAAAAAACACCAACAATCAAGTATCTTTATGACTATTCACTTCCTCAGTTTTAAAATGGAGTTAGTAAACACACCTTCATTTTTGCAATAGCTTTCTAGAATACTATATACAGATGCACCGTATTATTGATTAATTCATAAAACCAAACAAAGAGCAAAGAACGCTCTGAGGGAAAAATTATCTTTGAATAGATATTTGTATGGTATCAGTGCTGGGATTTTGAGGGGAATGATAAAGCTCCAATAGCAGTAGTAACAGTAATAACGCTGGAGCGCAGTTATAAAATACTAGCTCTGTAAGTTAATTCTAATTTAATCCAATTGAAAAATAAAATAACAATAACAATAATAATGTTCATTCCTATTACTTACAGTATAACTCTATCCTTATGAAGTCTTGAATTCCAAGATTTTCTAAAAACACTCCTGAGGAAGCAGTAGTTTTAAAGAAAAATGAGACATCTGCACTGAGCTCTCCATGGAAGGTAGGGAAATGCAGGTAGGATGCCTCTGTGTTGAAAGATGCTGAATTCCAAAATGTTCCTGGTTTTCAAAATTAAAGATTAAGTGATATATACAGTGTTATGTAATGTTGCCAGTATAACTTTTATAATCAATTAAATAAAAGAAAATACCAGGTCTAGGAATGGATTGCAATGTTCAGAGAGCCTAATTCCACAGAAGACTCCTGCTGAGTTTATTAAACAAATAGTGGGGTTCTTGGAGACACAGAAATATGGTTCAGCAAGAGTAATTAATGTTTTCAGTACATATAACCAAAAACAAATTAAAGGAAAATAAAGCGCTCAGCTAGAAAGTTCAGTTAGGCCCAGACGTATCTTTCTATGAAGTAAATAAATACCACATCTTTAAATGAAATACTATATCTGCATTAGCTAGTAAAAACTATAATTGACAGTTGTTACATATATTTCTCACACAAAAAGGAAAAAAATTTGTTATTTTTGTGGTCTAGTGAAATTTCACGAGATATCACAAAGAAAGT